>VXBT01008730.1:0-132642 GCA_013400235.1 Oriolus oriolus | reverse complement strand
CCTGTCAGCAGCCGCCGTCCGCGCCGCCCTGTAATGCCCCCGGCCCGGCTCTGCAGCCCTAGCACGGACCCCCCGGACCCCCCGCCAGCCCCGCAGCGCGGGCGCTCCTGCAGGGCCCGTCTTCCGGAGCCCCCCGCCCTGTTGTTTCCTTCCCCGTGCCCCCGGGGAAAGCTGTCCCGGAGCCGGGAGCTCCGAGGACTCGGGGTGGGAGTGTCGCGGGGGCCCGGAGAGTTCGCGGCTCACCCAGTCTTCCCCGGCTGTCAGGGCCTCCCCCTGCCCCCTGCCCGGCTCGAACTGTGCCCTGATGCAGAATACACCCTTCGAAAGAACACGTATGGCTGCCAGCCGCCTCTCCTTAGTTTTTTGAGAGAAAGACACAAGGCATGTAGAAAGTGACGTATTCAGGTATCCTTGGAAACAGAGCAAGATTTAACCTGAAGAATGAATCTTAGAAAAAACTTAGTAGGAATGAGGTACATCATGTATTTATGATACGGGAGAAGATTGCAGAACTACTAATAACAGTGCATTCAGCTTTTTTATCCCAGTTACTGAAAGTCCGTTTTGCCTGTAAAGAATGCTTGAAGCTTTTTTAAATTATGTATACAAACAGCTTTGGGACACAGTGCAGTGTAATCCTGAACTTTACTTGGTTGCTCGAGGGAAAATGTTGAAGGGCTATTTCTCTATTGTATGCAGCTTACTCTGCAAAATTTTATGCGTGTCAACTGTACAGTTACAGCATCTGCATAACAATGGCAGTCATGCAACCTGTGGTGCTCTGCTCCCCCTCAGTGTTTTACTTTATAGTCTTTGTTGTACTACCAAAACAGTCTGACTGGCTCTTGGGAATGTATTTCCAGTTTGTATATGTGAGTTAAACACAGGAGGAATCCTAATTATTCTTAGTGCATCTGTTCAGAGTTTTCAGTAGCACGAGTTACAACAGTAAAGTCAACTGAGGCAGCGGCTGTTCTCGTTGCCAGTTGTTTACTGAGGTGTTCATGGGGGCTCCTCACTTTGGGACTGTGACACTTACTGGATAGAAATCTCTCAGGCTGATCTTACGAACTCTGTTTAGGGTAGTTATTAGAGATTTTAAGGGGGAGTATTTTGTGTCCTTGGAATGCTCAGGATCTTTTGTAAGTACTGTGTGGTTGTGTTACTTGTAAGTTTAAAAGTTGCTTAAATGACACCGGTTTTCAGGGGATTGTTTAATCTATAATGGTAATCGTTTCTAGAGTAGAGGTGAATTGTTACTGGCGAGTTTCCGGAGTTGAAAAGGAAAGTACCTTCGTGGTGGTGAATTGCACTGAGGCTTCTGCTGTCCTGGTTCCTGACAAGTCAGCCCTCTAAGTGATGAAGATATGTTGTGTAGAGTTTCTAGGGAAAAGCTCTCAGACTTCATGGAATATTTTAGTTTCTGTGTTGTATAAGGTACGTGGTCCAGTTGTTAGGGGGACGTATTCATATCAAAATCTAGTAATTGTCGAGGTGTAGATTTTTGTATTTCAGAGCGTTATGCAGAAGCAAGTTTGGGTATGATGCCTCTTCCTGTCTGGCTGCCCCAGCACAGAGTAGTACTTTAGTGAACCTGCAGCATATTCTCCCCCTTGAGAGTTGTGAGGAAGGGAAGGGGCACAGGGATGCATGTGTCTTGTTTGCCTCTTTCACTGGCTTTTGATAATCTCTTATTTGTTATTTCTGATTCTTTGGGGGCCATCAATATTCAACAGAAACACTGTAGTAAGAAGTGGGGGAGCGGGGTACGTGTGTTTTCTCTTGAAAGGGAAGCTGTATGGTGTGATTTTATTGTGGCTGCAGTAATATGTCAGCTAATTGACTACTTTAACACAGAGTGTGTTATTCAGAAATACTTATTTCAGAATAAATTTGATTTGTGTGCCACCATAAGTTTTATCCTTCTGGGATAATATGAGTAACAACAGAACTGGCATTGCAGCCATCTGCCTTGGGGCTTAGAAAAAAAATATTGCATTGCAATTAACTTGGAAATCTTTCAGTTATAAGGGATTCTCATTATAGTGAGTTGTTCTGCTTGAAGAAAGTTCATACTTACCTGAGGCAGACAGCTTTTTTTCCAGTAACACATATCTATCTAGTTTATTTCTAGGGCAAGTGAGGGAGATGGTCTACTGTCAATTTGTTTTAGTTTAAGGAATATTTTGACATTTTAAGTGAAGGACTGGACCTGATATTGGCAATGTCAGTCTCTCTTTTTGGAGTGTATGTTGCATAGTAGTATGATGGAGATGTGAATATACACATATGTATGACCTGCTCTTTGGCATGTTGGAGTAACTTTGCTTTATGAGCTGAGCTGATTACCTGTATGATTGCAGAACATTTAAGTGAATAGAATATTTCTGATGCTGCCTATTTGCAACATTTGGCCTTGCAAAGGTGAACTGGTGCATTTATAAAATCATTAAGCTGTCAAAAAGCTTCATTATACACTTAGTACTGTTCACCTCTGCAGAGAATTATGGCTTTGGGCCAAACTTGAAACAGTAATCTCTGACTTCAGAAAATACTCCTCCCATTTGCATGATTGTGCTTAAAGAAGAAGTTAGCATGTATATTTACCAGTAACAGTTTAAATTTAAATGTAATGTTGTTTGACAGATTTTTAAATATTTGGTACCACTTTGGCCTGGTTTTGCTACTTGACCCTGAATAGTTTAGATTATTAATTTAATTCAATGTATTTAATAGTAGTCTGATACTCAAAGCACTGAAAGCAGATTAGTACTCTGCACTGTTACGTTTTATGCAGACATGCACTCTGGCAGCTCCTTTCAGTTTATTCAGAGCTTTTCAAAAACATTTTTAAAATTTAATGCATCTCAAAATAGACTTTATCTTTTATTGGCACATTTCAAAGACCAATTAGGAAAATTTTCTTAAATTAGGGGGAAGAAAATCTACCATGTCATCATTTTACCAGTATCGTAGTTGTGGAAAACCTGCTTTGGGCTTCGCAACTGAAGACGAATACGAATCTCATGAACTACAGAAGTCAGCCATTTTAGTTACAATTCCTTAGATTTCTTTCGTATATAGTAAATAAGGTGGTTCTTCAGCTGTCTGAGAGTGTACGATGGAGTTGTTGCTGCATGGATTGAATTGGTTGGTTGTGTCTCTCCCAGGTTTACGGCTCAGTGTAGTTAAGCTGTGTTTCCAGTTGAACTTGTGACTATTCATCTAGCACCGAAAACAGACAAAACAACCAAAAGTGCCAGAAACTTACAGTTAGGAATCTGACATTTAGGAATCACATTTAATTTTTTAAAATATCTTTTCAAGATATTAATTATGCATTTACAGTAAGATCTCTATGAAAGATTACATGTCATGCTCTTTCAGTAATTTCTTTCAATTGGGATCCTGCTTGTAGAGATAGACACAAAGATCTTTAGTTTCATCATGGACATGAGGTTTTGCTTTGGGTGAAAGCATATGATTATTGCAGTCACTTCAGTTTGAAATAATTATTTTTAAGAAGTAGCATACTTGTCTTGCAGTTTTTAGATTTGTTCAGTTTGATACATTTTGCTAAAAAAGTTTATAAATATCAGTTTCTTTATTCAATGTTTAACTTTTGAATTCCAGAAAAATGATCCTCCATTTCAACTCAAACTTCCTCCAAAGGCAGGTAGACCTGAAAAAGAAGTTGACCCAGAATACGAGGAGAAGATGGTAAGTGTTTCATGACAAAACATACTGCAGCTTTTTATGGCACTTGGCTTTTGGAACAGGATCAGCACAGTTACAAGGAGTTATTGCAGCCTGGATGTGTCAGAAAAGAAAAACAAATGAAGATTCATTTAAATGTCTAGGCCCGTGTTGTCTTTCTCACAGTGACTAACAGGTATTTAGTGAAGACAATGAGAGTAGAGGAGGCAGGTAGTGGTAGTTCTGTTAAATACCGTCTCATTCTTCCCAAGTATTTTTGTCTACATGATTTTTGGAGTTGTAGTCTGTGGTTTTTATATTCAGTAGTTGTCAGTGGATTTTTGGTTTTGTGGTTTCTTTTTTAGTTATCCACACCCATCTGTGGTAAGAAGTTACTATTCAATAACATTTTATATTTAGAACTCTCCCGTTTTGTTTCGAATCTGTCTCTGCCAGTTTTATTTGATGACCCCTTGGGTCATGTCAGAGGCATCCTTAAGCTGCTTCTTACTTAACTGAAATACTGAAGCTGCCAGTTTCTCTCATATAACAGCATTAAGGTTTTAAATATTTAAATGCCCCATAATATGTGTGCCATAACAAAGCCAGAGAGTATCTGTCCATGACACCAGTGAAGGGAGCTTGTGGTGCTGGAGAGGAGATGTAACAGGGTAACTTCTGTGTTACAGAGAGGCAAAAACCAGCATGACATTATAAGACTCCTTCTTGAATGACATTTGTAGTAAGTTCTTGGTTTAAGCTGGTACCTCTATCTTGTATTTTTTCTTAAAAGCTTTACTGTTAAATGGATGCCTAATAATTACAGCAGAGTCTGAAAGGATTGGATACCACAGAAGTCAGGGAAGAACGTAACTGTTAGACATAGAAAAATTGATACCTACATGTATGAATACCTAATTTCTAGCCAGTGAGAAGACCCACAGTGAATCTGTTCTTCAAGAATGAGTTTAGTAAACAGCGAAACTTGTTTCACAATAATACATGGTGAATTTAAAGCTTTCCTAATTTACAATTTTAGTTCAGTTTTCCTAAGAGCCAAAGGGATTCAATATAAAAAAATCTAACTTTTATCAATTGTGCAGTTGTGAGCTAGACCTTTACTGTTTTATCAAAACATACTGCTTATACTAAGCCAATAATATTGCAGGCAGAAAAGTATATTGTGTCATTCAATACAGGTCCTTACCAACTATGATTATTTTGCCAAAACCATCATGTATTATTTGTTAACTATAAATCCTCTGAATGGATTTGTTTTTATTCTACTTCCCCCTCCTAGAATGCCTTTCTCTTGAAGGCTTTACTTGATATGTACATTTTATTCGGTTGTCAAGTTATTTACAGGAATGGTGCAATAATGAATGCAAGGGGGGGGGAAAGTGGTAATTTTTTTTCCAGGAGGTTCTTGGTAAAGCGTTCCTTCACTGCTAAGTGGTGCACTGTGAAAGAAACGCAGTGCCCTCGTGTGGCGAGATCCTGCATTGCACGCCAGGCTCGTTCTTCCTGCCCTTTTCTTTGGCTGGTGATTCTGCTGTTGTGGGAGACTTGCTTGTGTGTAAGTGACCTGCAGAAAGGTCTGTGGGTCGAGTATTTCTTGGAAAGGTTACAATGCAGACCAACAGTTTCACTTCTGTCGTTTATATCATGGTATGTAAATGAGATCACATGGGAATTGCCTTGCATGGTACAGCGTTACATGATGCTTAGATTTGTCATAGAGAAACTGATGACAATTGCATTCTGTCGGATAGAGTTTGCATTTTATAATATTTTTCTTTAAAATTATGTAGCATCCTCTAAATATAGAGAAGGCCACGTTTTGCTGTGTGACATAGTGAAGTGCATATGCCTCACTGAGATGGCAAAACTGAAATGCTTGAAATTTGAAATCTGACAGCAAAATTCACAAACTTGAGTGAAAGCAGTATTGAGCTGGTTCAGCCATTGCTTCAGAAATAATTGTAAAAGCAGAGCTACTACATTGTCTTCTTTGATCAAATCCTGATAGCCTTGAAGCTGATGAAAGTTTTGCCACTGACTTGAGCAAGGTTAAGATTTCATCTGTTACTGTAAGTCATATTTAGTTTTGTCTTTATCTTTTGTAGACAGGCCATTGAAGCATCCCTTCACCACTGCTAGTGTGCCATGAAGCATCTCCAGCTCTATTTCACAATGCTTGTAGCCCTCTGCGTTGTCTAGCAGATGGTCTTGTCAGTCTTTCCTTATATAAGTTGTTCTCATGAGTGTCTGAATTCTGTTGCTTAACAAAAATACGTTTTTATGAAGAAAAGTTACCTATTTTTCCTATTTTTCTTTTTCTTTTTTTAATTCTCTTCCCCACTTTGGAAACTAGAAAGCAGATCGAGCAAAAAGGTTTGAATTCCTCCTGAAGCAGACAGAACTTTTTGCACATTTTATTCAACCTGCAGCGCAAAAATCACCAACGTCTCCACTGAAAGTCAAGCTGGGACGGCCACGGATGAAGAAAGATGAAAAACAGAGTTTGATTTCAGCTGGGGAGTATGTTTTATTTTTATTTCTGACTTCTTACACTTTCAAACAATTTAGGCTTTTTAACATAATCTGTTTAGAGATTGTAGATAGAAATTATGCTTTCAGTAAATCCAGTCTGTTTCCTATTAGTGGTGTATCAATTTCTTTAAAAGCTTCGGTTTGAAAGCATCATGTGCTGCATCAACATTAGTGTGACCTTGGATCAGAAATGCACTTTGAAAAGTTACCTGATTCTTGCCATGTAAAATGCTTTGGTTTTATTGTGGGGTGACTTTGGAGCACATGAATTGAATTGCTTTTGTATGATGCTGAACTAGAACGTGCGCTGCAGAAGTCCATCTGATGTGACCCAGCTGCTAGTGGACAAGTCAGTGGGACCAGAGTGAGGCTAGACCCGGTTATAACAAGGCAGTGTCCATGTGGTGGGGGTGTTGAATCCTCATCACCAACTGTCCTGCTCCACCAGTCTGTCTGTGTTAGTATTGCAGCAAAGCCTGCCTGTAGTGTCTCTGAGGTGTCTTGGAATAACACCTAGTTTTTGGAATGTTTGCAAAATGACATTCTATTTTAGAAATTTTATTTTTTTAAAAATCTGAATATGTGATTTTTCTGAACATTGTAATTATCAAGTAATTGAGTCTAAGGCCACCACTTATGTGTCTTGTATTTCTGTGTCGCTCATTAAAGAGTGCCTCAGAGAACTCATGATATTGTCAGATTATAGTTATGGCTCTGAAAGACAGGGCTTAGTATCAGCCTTTCTAGCTAAAGCTGGAATGACTCCTAAGGAATAACGTATTAACAGGATGAGAGTTTGGTCAGGATACCAGAGCATCCACATTGTGGGTCAGTGATTGTTTCTGTTGTAATTTGTCTTCGGAGTTTGTAGCAGTGTTTTGAAGTGATTTTGTTCACACATCAGTGCTGGGTTCTTCCTTTAGGTACCGTCACAGGCGCACGGAGCAGGAGGAGGATGAAGAGCTCTTGTCCGAGAGTCGGAAAACGTCCAATGTGTGTATTCGGTTTGAGGAGTCTCCTTCATGTAAGTATGGTGTTAACAGTTCTCTGATTGATTTGATGTAATTAAGATCTGAGCCGATTGCAATTAAAATTTTCTACTTACAATTAGTATTTTTCTACTTAGAGGAATCTTACATTTACAGATGTGAAAGGAGGAACACTAAGAGATTATCAGGTTAGAGGTTTGAACTGGATGATCTCATTGTATGAAAATGGTGTTAATGGCATTCTGGCAGATGAAATGGTAAGCAGTAATCTTTTGGAATTTTTGTGGCAATTATTGAGCAAAATTCAACATTAAAGTGCTTATAGTATTTCATGTATGTGTGGTAGTATGCTTCATTCTACAACAGTGTGATTTTTCAAATCTGGAATTGTAATGAAAGAAATTCTATTGCAAACATTTGTGTAGTTTGCTTTAAACAAATGGCAGAATTATATAGTAAGAAAATGGTTTGAAAGTATTTCTTTATGGTATTTCACTTCATCAAGTTTCTTACCCCCCCCTCTTTGTCAATGCAGGGGCTTGGTAAGACTCTGCAAACAATAGCTTTATTAGGCTATCTGAAGCATTACCGAAACATTCCTGGGCCACACATGGTCCTGGTTCCAAAATCAACTTTGCACAACTGGATGAATGAATTCAAGCGCTGGGTTCCATCCTTACGTGCTGTTTGCCTTATTGGAGATAAAGATGCCAGAGTAAGTGCTCTACATTTCAGGAATGTATGCATTATTTGGCAAAAATATCAGTTGGGTATGTGGAATTCTCCCTAAGCTGCTTCCTTAATTACAGTATATTTTAGTAATCTTTAACTACATTGATGTTGAAAATGCAAAATGTTATGCTTGTGACTATGAGGAAAAACTGAAAATCAGTAGATGAAATAATACACTCAGTTAGATAAAAGTACAGCTCTTTGAGTTATCTATTTTTCTGTTGTCTTCCTGTTTGATTTTTGCACCTATTTTTTATCTCTCTTCCATATTTGCAATGTGTCAGTGTGTACTCATTTTTCTTTGTTGCACTCACTTTGTTACCTCTTTCTTCACCTTTTTTCAGGTGCCTTTTCCCACTCTTTGCTTGTATTTTATAAGCCTGCCTGGCCTTGTAACTAGGATTCTGTTGCAGAGCTTTTCATCTTTCATTGTGAAGGCCTTAAAATAGATACGGAGTGTTTTTCTAACTTGAAGGGGATCAAGGAGCTGGAAGTTTCTGTGGATTCTGTGGTTGCTTGTATGGATTGCGTGGCTGCCTGTTACTGCTTGACAGTGGAAAGGCTCTAGAAAGGAAATAGGAGCTGGCAGTGTGGCCAAGAAGGCCAGTGGCATCCTGGCCTGTACCAGCCATAGTGTGGCCAGCAGGACTAGGGCAGTGACTGTCCCCCTGTACTGGGGACTGGTGACACTGAGGTGCTGGACCGTGTTCAGAGAAGGGAACAGAGCTGGGGAAGGGTCTGAACAAGGCTTGGGAGGAGCAGCTGAGGGAACTGGGCTTCTTTTTGTAAGTGATAAACAAGAGGAAATGGCCTCATGCACTAGGGGAGACCTGTCCGCGTGGCTTTCCCATGGGGTGATATTCTTTCATGTGAGAGGATCTATGTGCCTTGATGTGTGCCTTGCAAAACAGAGATGGGACAGAGGAGGGAGATATTTGGGGAAGACCCAAGATAGTTGAGAGTGGGCTATGTAAGTTGTTTTGAAACACTTTTGTGGATTGTATCTTTGGACAAGTTAGTTTAGAAGGTTTTTCCCCTTTTGGTTGTACGTACAGTATTTGAGTTACAGAGAAATGATGCTGAAGAGCAAATAGTTAATTTTGAATAGGAAATAATGTGTTTTGCTTAACTCCAGCTTTCTCTGTGCTTGAAGTACGAAGGATTGAAGGCTTTCGTTACAGTAACTTTCTGTTCCTGAGAAGGTATTTTCAGAGTCTTTTGTGTGCTAGTTTAGTGCATCAGTAATGGTAGTGGAGACAGAGAAAGTATGGCTTTCTCTGAATGCCATAAAAATTGTTAATATTTATAAATGTTAATTAATCCAGTTCTTCTGCTTTAGGCTGCATTTATCCGTGATGTTATGATGCCTGGTGAATGGGATGTTTGTGTGACATCGTATGAAATGGTAATTAAAGAGAAATCAGTCTTCAAAAAATTTAACTGGAGGTACCTGGTAATTGATGAAGCCCACAGAATAAAGAATGAGAAGTCTAAGGTAAATTTGAAATTGTTTGATACTTTGAAATTAGTTTAGTACAAAAAGATTGCATCTGATTTGAGCAGATTTTAAGTGTTAGGTGTGGTGTTTTTTTAAAATAGAAGCAATAAGCTATTGGGTGGTAAATATGAATGTCATAGGTAGCTCACTGTCTCTGAGTTTAATTGACATTGTTTTAGGTTTCAAAAAGTGATTCACTGTGCTTAAGTGTAGATGGTGTTGATAACTATGTTGTGTTTCCAGCTGTCAGAGATTGTACGTGAGTTCAAGACAACAAATCGATTGCTGCTTACGGGAACTCCTTTACAGAATAACCTCCATGAGCTGTGGGCATTACTCAATTTCCTTTTACCTGATGTCTTCAATTCTGCAGATGTAAGTTGATGTTTTTAGGTACAGCGTTGTTATTTTGATTCCCAGGCTGCTGTCAGTAGAAGAGAAGAATGACCAGCCTAGGAGGAGATGTATGTTGTGGAAGACCCAGGTTCGGGGGAAGCTCTGTGGCTTACTGAACTGTAGACTTACTTTACTTCTTTTACCATTAACTAAATGGACTTCTTTTACTCTACCTAGTTAAAACAGTGCATTCTCCTGGTGTAGATAAGGCCTCAGACCAGTAATAGCAAATGTAATACTTTAAATAGTTCAGGAATTATGCAAAATGTGGCAAAGCAATGAAGTATCAAGAATATGAAGCATCCAAATAGGCATAAGCCTTTATTTTATTTAGAACTTAAATAATCTTTCTTCTCTTTTACTGACAAGGCTTGGGAGTGCTTGTATGTTTTTTTTTACATGTATATTGCTTAATGTTATTTTTACTCTGCTGTCCATGTCATTTACTTAGGGATTCAATTTGTTTCGTTTTTTTTAACTTCTTGCCCCATCATCACACAAGCACTAAAGGGAAGCACTTGGATCCTGCAGTGATGAGCACAGAAAATTGTTGTAAATTAAGCAGAGTAAAATGGTATTTTGTCTGCAGAGTGATGCGGTTGACTTCAATGTTACAACATACCAGCAAGATGGCACAGAATTGCAGGCTGATTTTTTTCTTTTATGGAAGTCATTTGTCTCAAGATTTATGCCACTCTCAGCTGGAATGAAAGAGAGTCAATATGTGTCTGTTAAAAGTAGTGATGATAAACTGTTCATACCAATTGTGCTGTTTCTCACCACAGGATTTTGACTCATGGTTTGACACTAAAAATTGTCTCGGTGATCAGAAACTTGTAGAAAGACTTCATGCTGTAAGTAATTAAAGCTGTAATCACATGTCATCATTAGCATGCACAGTGTGAAAAAGAAAACCAGATTGTTTTCCCCTTCATCTCAAAGTTGAAACGATGAACATGAAGGTATTTAGTTACAGAAATGCCTAGCAGAATTTTCATGAATTAAGCATTGGAACTTCCTGTTGTAGATACTAGTTTTTTGTGTGTTACTGTTTGAAGCAGACAAAATCTGAACATAAAATAAGAAAATGAAGAATTATGAGATCTTTTTGAAACCATTTATTATTGTGATACGTGTCATGCTAGTCTGAATAAAGGCATGCCTTTACCTTTGTTCTACTGTGCATGAGATAAAACATTTTTTGTCTTACAGTAGCAAAAGAAGTCAGAGAGACTACAACATACAATGTTGTAGTTCGAAATGTTGGCGTGCTTTGTCCCTGCTAGTGGAAATGAAACAGGTCTTATGTTAAACAGGATTAGATTTTATAAATTTATGGGTTTGGCCCCTGCTTAACATAACAACTGGGATGATTATGGCAACCCTTATATAGGGATCTGCATATTTATGTGTGAGTTTAGTCATTGCTGGACAACTTTGTTTTGCAGAATTTAGCAGAATTTTTCTCATGGAGTCGTCATGACAGCAGTAGATACTGATTAGTTCTGAATCAATATCAGATAATTGAATCTGTTAACTTTGTACTTGAGGCAGTCAATTTTATACATTTATCTATGTAAAACATCTTAATTTGTGTAGGTTTTGAAGCCATTTCTCTTACGTCGCATAAAAGGTGAAGTAGAAAAGAGTTTGCCTCCAAAGAAGGAAGTAAAAATTTATCTTGGGCTCAGCAAAATGCAGAGAGAATGGTGAGTTACTTACATCAAAGTAAGATTCTTTTCTGATAAACACTATAGCTTTTCACACGGATTTTTTTTTTCTTATAGTTGCATGTTGAGACAGAGAAACTCATTTATAGCTGTCTTTGGAGCTTTTTAAAAAATCCACAAGTTTCAGAGAGCTCAGGAAGGGTAATGAAAAGAGCTGGGAGGAAGAAAGCAGAAACTTTTTTCCTTCCTTAAGATTATTTGAAAGAACATATGCCTCCTAAACTTCCTCCTTTGATCCAAGTATGTATGCACCAAAAAGTCTTACTTCAA
Source organism: Oriolus oriolus (assembly GCA_013400235.1). Taxonomy (NCBI): domain Eukaryota; kingdom Metazoa; phylum Chordata; class Aves; order Passeriformes; family Corvidae; genus Oriolus; species Oriolus oriolus. Next base: position 120,778 of record VXBT01008730.1, on the reverse strand, counting down.
ATTAAAATAAAACCTTATTTTAATAAGGTACATACCCAGAAGAATGTGAGACAAGGAGCCAGGTCAGTGTAGCAGTTTCTGTCAAAGAAGTGATATTTTTAATCTGCTTTGTACTACTAAAATGAAAGTGTAGAGTAATCCAGTGAATGACAGATCATTCTCACTCACAGAGAAATTCCCTTTCATGTTTAGGTATGGATTTATAAATCCTTATTATCAGTCAGATGTTTTTGCCAACTTTCATAATATAGCTCAACATTATATAAACAAAGCCAGCTCCCACATCCAGAAATAAGTAATTGGGATATTGCAGGGTTTCATTCGTGTACTAAATGTCAAATAAAAACTGGAAAGTTGTTCAAAAGTGCCCTTAAAACCTCAGGTATACCAGGATCCTGATGAAAGATATTGATATCCTGAATTCAGCTGGGAAAATGGATAAGATGCGTCTGCTGAATATTCTGATGCAGCTGCGGAAGTGCTGTAACCATCCTTACCTGTTTGATGGTGCTGAGCCAGGCCCTCCTTACACCACTGACACTCATCTCATCACCAACAGTGGTAAAATGTTAGTTCTGGATAAACTGCTGGCAAAACTTAGAGAGCAGGGTGAGTACTGTTCATGGACAGCAGTAATCTGCATGCTCCTTGTAAGTTAAACTATCTTTCAAAAATAGCACTGGTTCAGCCTTTCTTGCAGCAAATGTATTCATTACTTTCTGTGAGGCTCTTGTTGAAAATGAATTTTCTGTAGATCTTAAACACATGAAGGGAAAGAAGTCTTATGGGAATGATGAGTAAGACTGAAAATATGGAGAAGTAGAAGGAAGGGAAGAGTAGAGCCTCCATTCTCCTTTCTGTAAGAAAATTTCTGCTGATAGGATTATTTCGTCTGTGCACATCAGTCATCACGTAATTTCCTTACAATGGCTTGAAGTGTTCTGTTTCTTTGGTTGTGTATTTCTCCTGTGTAATTTATCAAATAATATTCTTGAGTGGTTAAATCACTACCAGAAAAGTAAGTTCAGAAGAAAGACTTAAATAAGTTAGACAAAGTGCAGAATATTTCACATAAATTCTCAGTCATGCTCTGTGATAAGATCAGTGTGAAAACATAAAATGAACGTCGGAACATTCTGTGTTCTGTCAGGTTCCAGAGTTCTGCTGTTCAGCCAGATGACTCGCTTGCTGGATATTTTAGAAGACTATTGCATGTGGCGTGGGTATGAGTACTGCAGGCTTGATGGGCAGACACCACATGAGGAAAGAGAGGTGGGAAAGTTGTATGCAAACAAGAAATGCCTTTAGTTTACACAATAGATTAATAAGTTGTTATTTACATATATGTATGTAGGTACATCATTGTTTAACATAGTAAAGTAGAAAGGCTACAGTTTTTAAAAGGCTGCCAAGGGTACGTTTTTCCTAACCAAAGTGCACAGTACGTTTTGTTTGTTCCTCAGCTAAATGAAAAATACAGTATGTTGTGGAGTCAGTATGGATTTTCTCACCTGTCCAAACATACAGTTTCTTACTTTTGATAAAATTCTTTTTTATATGGGAATTGTGTAAATTTAAAAAAAATTTAATTGGAAAGCCACCAACATACTGGAAACTTGTTTGAAAGATCTGATACTTTCGTGACACCTTTTTTTTTCTTTTAGGAAGCAATTGACACATTTAATGCTCCCAACAGCAGTAAATTCATTTTCATGCTAAGTACCAGAGCTGGAGGTCTTGGAATTAATTTGGCAACTGCTGATGTGGTTATTCTGTATGATTCAGATTGGAACCCTCAAGTAGATCTGCAAGCCATGGTGAGCTAACTCCCTGATACACATCTGTTTGTTTAAGTTGTCAGTGTTCTAGTTTGTATAACTGTTTTCAGAACTTGGATTTTTGTTATTTTTCTTTACTTTTTGTATACAGAAGACAATACCAAGAAACTAAAGAATTGAATAAAAAGGCCATGAACAGAATTTGTGGAGGAAACTGTAGAATTTTGTCTGTAAATATTTGTTTTCATTGTTTTCATAATGACAGATTACTTCTATCAAAATACTGTATTAATATTGTTAATAGAATTATTCTTAATTCTGTCTTTTCAGAAGAGAACAGCAAATGAATAATAGAGGACTGTTTCCAAAATACTAACAAATAATTAAAAGCATGCAGTCTTATAGTCCTCTCATTTGGGAAGTTCATGCTTTTGCTTTTTGTTTCTGCATTAGCATAAAGGCATTTGATGGTGATGCCGGGGGGAAAAAGGTTACATTTGGGCTAACCCTACTAAAATCTTCTCTTTCTGAGTGCTGAATGTAAAAAAAAATAGATTCTGTAATTTGTTTCATGTGGAATAAAACACATGTGATCCTTCTTGCATGATTAGGAGGGATATTTTGTTCAGTGGTTTTTAATTTTAAAGTTTCTTTTAATGCACTTAAACACATCAAATATTTAATATGAATAGCTTATCCTTTTGATATGCATGCTGACTGCCAATAGTAGACCAACTTCCTGGAAACTGTAAGTGTGATTTGTGAACTTCAGTAGGGTTTTCAGGAAGAAATTAGTATTATGCAGGAGAGTAAAAGATTTAACAACTCGTTTCAAGGACAGTCAGAAAATCCTGGTGCCCACAGTTTAAAGGGCAGCTGTTTAACTTCTTTTTATTTAAAAGGACATGTTTTCCAGAGAGGATAAACACAAGTTTCGTTACAAATGAGTGTAGTGTGTCAGTCATAAACCTCATTTGCTGGCTTGGGACAAGCACAGTATTGGAGCTGTGGCTGCAGGAACTCTGCAAATGGAATTAATGTGATCAAGCCAGGGATGCAGAAGTTTCAATACCTGTGTCATGTGAGAGTATTCATTTGAAAGCAGTACAAGTGTATGCATGTATGTAGTGTTGTACTTCCACTTCCAAACTGCAGTCTGGGCAGACATTCAGTTGCCTTCATTTACGACGAGGGAGATGCGTTTATTGCTATGGACTGACTCAAACGTTAGAAGTGTAATAGCCAGGTATAAGTAAATATTAGAATACTGGTTTTACAGTGTTCTGTGCTCTTGACTAGGCAGGGGCCCAAGAAGTACAATGCTAGTTTGAGGCTGCTGTTTCTGCAAGCTAACTGTCTATTGCTTGTGAGTTCTTGTTGCTGAACACTCATTGATTTATGTTTGTTAGGATCGTGCGCATCGTATTGGTCAAAAGAAACCAGTACGGGTGTTTCGACTTATCACTGATAATACTGTTGAAGAGAGGATTGTAGAAAGAGCTGAAATAAAACTGAGGCTGGACTCTATAGTTATACAACAAGGTATCAACTGCTATATATGTTTGTCTGCATTCAGTCCCTTAAAGTATGGTTAAATAACTGTACAAATGTACAGCGTTAGACAAAGCAGGCCTTGTTTATCATAGCAGTGTACTAAGTCAACCTAAGAACTCTAATGTGCAAGGTATTCACTTGTTCAGCTGAATTATTTTTAAATTCTGTTTTCCTGATTAATGTAGACATAGACTTATAGTAAGAGTCTAAATGAGGGAAGTAAACTACAGCTGAATAGACGTAACTTGGTTTTGTGGTATATTAAAAAGAAAGAAAAGGAAATCAGGTATGTTCCCTGGCAGTTAAAATAATTATGTACATATGCTTCCTACCACATAAGAGTTAACTGACAATAAAATATCTTTGTCTATTTTTGTTTAGAAGCTCTTAGAAGAATATTTTGTCAAAAACTAAGGTACTGAAGCTAAGTTTTTAGGGTTGTTCGTATTTATTAAGGGGTGGGCCACTGAAAGGATGATGGTCAAAATTTTGATAGCATGAGAAGAGATGAGATAGGATAAGTGAAATTGTGGAATAGAAATTCAAATTTCGGGAAGAATAATCAGAAAATTGGGTTGAAATCAGTGAAGTGTTGAAAATACCAAGTACTTCTTAGTGGTTATTACATAATACTTTGTCATTTTTCATCTTGAGATAAGATTGTGATCTTAAAAGTTCAGCTAACTTTGTGAGAATAAGATCTTAAATGTAAAATTTGAATTATCTGAATGTGAAACATTTTTTGTTATGGCTTGAGTCAAAGTTGTTGTTTTTTTTATTTTTCCCAAAGTTCCTGACTCCCATGTATTCACATCTCAAGTGTGATTGTTCTGTTTTTCCTTTTTTGTTCTGTCAGTGAAGTAAAAAAATCCACTGTTTGCATGGTCCTACTAGAACTCCCATATTATAACTTTCAACACATTTCTTGTGATTGTAGGAAGGCTCATAGACCAACAGTCCAACAAACTGGCAAAAGATGAAATGCTGCAGATGATCCGGCATGGAGCCACGCATGTGTTTGCTTCCAAAGACAGTGAGCTGACAGAAGAAGATATAACCACTATTTTAGAAAGAGGTGAAAAGAAGGTTAGAGAACTGTTTCATATGGAATTCAAAATATATATGCACAAAATGGAATGAGATCTGATTATATAAATGTATTGTTACTTTACTATTTGTGCAGATTTTAAATCTTATGAAAGTTCTGAAGGAGTAGAATTAGTGATTATAATTATTTTGAAGGTTCATGCTCTGTGCATCGTATCTTAAGCACTGCTTATTTTGTTGTCTTTTAGAAAAATATAAATTTAATGCAAACAATTCTGATAGACACAAAATCTTTATGGAACTTCATTAGGGAATAGATGGCTCTATTAAAAATGAACTGCCATTTCAGCTTCAGGGAGATGGACATAAATTTAATTTAAGTTTTAAAGTTAAATTCTACAGCTGTAGGACTACATCCCAACATAATAAATTTAGTTTAATGGGGAGTCTTGAAGTAAAATTGCTGTAAATTGAAAAGGACAATGGGTATCTCTCTTTAGAAGAAAATGTAAGTAAAAGTTAAAATCAGAAAAAGATGTTGAGATTGTTGTAGTAATGATGAAAGCTGTTTTTTTCAGAAAAGATAAAATAGCTTGAGTAAGCCTAAAAGTATCTTCTTCTCTATTTAGACAGCTGAAATGAATGAACGATTGCAGAAAATGGGAGAGAGCTCCCTACGAAACTTCACTATGGACACAGAGATGAGCTTATACAACTTTGAGGGTGAAGATTACAGAGAAAAACAAAAGGTAATTTTTCATAGCGTTTAAGACTTCAGTTTAGAGGTGCAAGCATAAAAGCCACACTATAAATGTTATGACTATGAAGATTGTTCTAGAGAAGTAAGGAGCTATTGAAAAATTCCTTTGGCTCTGCCCAAGCATTAATATTCTGAAATTTTGTTAAACTAGCTTTCAGCCCCACTGTTTTTTTCATGTTAAAATCTGATAATATTCCCCAGATGTTACCCCTTCTGCAGCAGAAACACTGTGTTGCATCCTACTGTTCTGCTGCAGTCAGTATTATTTTGCTGTCGCATAACTGAGGGGAAAAAACAGGCCTGATAATGATTTTTTATGTGGATTTTGGACTTGAGTCTGTTTTTGCAGTGAAGGTTTTAGTCACAAGCATTAATTTGAACTGTTTGTACATTGATTTTACCTAATAATAGAAGGATCATCCCTACAAAGAGGTATTACTCAATCCCACAGTGTTGCCTCTGCATCTCTGTTTTGTACAAGATGTATAGGGAAGATATCCTTAAGGTCTTACCTGGAATCAGATATGTAAATTCTTACTTGTTAACTACAAAATGCCCTTCTAACCCAGGTTTTTTATTGATTTTGAAGAAACATTTAGAAAAATAAATTGTTTGATGAGAATATAGTACAGTGTGTAGGTCTATACATAAAATTCTCTGTGTTGATAATTTCATTACAAGAAGTGAGGTAAGTGCAGCATAGTATGAAATACACTTCAGTAACTTCAAGGATTTAGTTAATTGACTGCTAATGGATTTTTTTATCTGTGGTGTAGCCTTTATAGAGGTTATTCTTTGTGATATTTAGAGGAGAAGCAATTTATTAATGTCACAAGAAATTAGAGAATTCAGAGCCCGAGTCCTCAGCCCTTCCATTGTGTTTTGGTAGATGGGATCGTAACCCTACTCAGGTGTCTGAAATACTTAGAATACTGTAAAAAAACCTGTTCTTACCACTGTGCTTAAATACTTGTTACAGTAAGCTGTAATTTCTAGCTTATTTTTGAGCTCTATTGTGGTATCCAAATTATTGAGCACAATCATTAGATTTGCTGTGCAAAAATGCATTCCTGTTTTGCAGTGCTGTATTAGTCATTATTCTTGTGACTTTAGGGAAGCAGACAGTTACTTTAGTAGTTTTTTATTTTGTTCTGTGTGTAGCTGAGCATGATGGAATGGATTGAGCCTCCAAAAAGAGAACGCAAAGCCAATTATGCAGTGGATGCTTATTTCAGAGAAGCCCTACGTGTCAGTGAGCCAAAAGTCCCAAAGGTAAGAGGTTGGCAAATATGGTGTGTTTTTATGTTGTTCTTTTGCTCCTCCTCTCCCATGCTGCATGCCCTGCTCTGCCCCAGTATATTTACAAAGTCATAGGTTGCCACTGCTCTGAATTATAGTAGTTTACTTGCAGAAGAGTTAAGCTTCTATAATTTTGATGTATCTGTATATTTTTGAAGGCTCCGCGACCTCCAAAACAACCAAATATTCAAGATTTTCAGTTTTTCCCACCACGGTTATTTGAACTTCTGGAAAAAGAAATTCTGTATTACCGTAAGACTATAGGATATAAGGTAATGCATTTTTCTTCTTTTCAAATCAGTGAAATGTATTCGTGTTCCTTTTTGTAAATTTGTTGCAACCTTGGCTCGTCAACTTACTGTGAAAGAAATGGCTTAAAGCCTCTATTCTTCTGTTTCTGTTCCACTGAGGAGCAGAAAAAGTAATTTGTCATTCTTTCCTTCACTAAAAATTCCGTATCTGTGTAGCTTTGTGTTTTGTGGTGGATTCCTAACAATAAAATAGAGTAGAAAAAGGAAAGACAGTTCTGATGCTTCATATACTCAAAACCAAAGGTGTGACTTGTGGTCTAAGGTGAGGAAAATTTGGCTAATACAAGGTCACCTTCCAGGGTATGATTTTTTTAGTAAAAACTTCTGTATGTCTTATTTAGAAAATAACTTAAGATATAGTGACTTTGTGCTGACATGAAGGTAAGGAAAATGACATCGATTTTCCTTAGATTTTGCTGGGATATAAAAGGTTTAAAGGTGTGGAGAACTCTGAATGTATTACTACTACAAAGAGGAAACCAGACAACAGACTTCTCTCTTTTCCTTTTTTTTTTTTCCTGCTGTGCCTTAGCTGAATTTCTCCCTTTTCCCTGCTGATATTACTAGACAAGCAGTGAACAGATTCTGTTTTAATGTTGCTATCCTTACTTGGACCAGAATTGATTAAATAAACCAAATGGATTCCCTACTTCTTGCCAGACATGTCTGTAACTTGCTTTAAAAAGCCCTAGGTTTCATGGCAGGTTGGAGGAAGAAACAATCACCTATAAAATATGTTGGAGAATATAAAATTGTCATACAAAGCAACAGATAGAAAATTGGTGCTGCCAGAGAGTAGAATTAATATTAGCAAAATGTATTTTTAAGAAAAAGCAGAAGGTGTCTTAGAATCTTGTTTTCAGCCAAAAGAATTTCATGGGGATGGCAGACAGAATTCAGATAAGTATGTAATTAGTTTAGGGAAAGAATTTATTCAATTAATACTCCAACAAAGAAGGATGGGAGAATTGCTAATGTTGCCAATATGCACGTAAAAAGAGGTGTTTCAGCCCTTTTATGGAAACTTGTCAGACTGGAAAGGTTGAACATGAATAGTTGTTATCTTAAAAGTTAGTTTGACTGTTTACTGGTGGTGACAGTTATAAATACAATTAAATTTGTTTTGCTTTGAAATGGAAGTATTGCTCTTTCAGTCATTTTTTTTTTTTATAAACAATGTCAGAAGGTATCCAATAGGCAGAGACCAAGCTTTATTGTGTCAGTCTTAATTTAAGCCACTAAAGTCAAGAAGATTTCTTGTTGGCAATTGAAACACCGACCCAGCCTTGCAGGAAGACTGAATCGTTTTATTCACAGAAACAAGCTGTTTTTATACACTTACACGACCTATCACACACTGCCATGTCAGCAGCACACCCTCTGAATGTCTCTGTATTGGGTGACCCGCCTGTCAGCTTCCGCCAGGCTCCTCCCCCAGGGTCTGAGGGACACGAGTTTCTCTGAGCCACCATGTGCTCCTTTGCGCTGCCATGTGCTTTTGCAGGCACAGCCTGCAGCCCAGCTCCATATCATCTCCCCCATAATTTCTTATATATATTAAAACCAGCTAAACAGTTCTTGTCTTCCACTGCCTTTTGCTGCATAAATATGTAAGGTCTACTAAACCTTTACTGAATACTGGTTTCTGACTTGTTTGCTGTTGTGTGCAGTGGAATTGGAATACAGTTGAAAGGTCACAAATACTAAATTGGTCAGTGTGGAGACAGATCAAATGTTGCTTGTTATTGTTTACATTGCGTTGTGTGTCTGGTCTTTACTCGTGGCTTTATAGTAAACCTGGCAGAACTTAGTGTTTCGCTGTAGTTATAAAACATTCTAAACCTCTGGACAGCAGAAAGCAGGTCCTTTGCTAGTGAAAGGTGCCACTGAAATCAGTGGCCTGTGACAGCTCTGCCTCTCACAATATCCTGGGGTCATTGTGTGCAGGAGTGGTGGGTTCAGGGCATAATGAACTTAGAACTTAAATCCAGTCCTATTTTTGGGAGGAGGGGTTTAAGCAATAAGATTTGAATCTAGGTAGAGCACATTTGGTAACTTGCACGGATCAGTGCTTTTAAAATGCAGTCTTTGAAATAACATTGCTGCGTTGCTGCTTTGCTTTTCCCCTGATTTTAGGTCCCCAGGAATCCTGACCTTCCAAATGCAGCTCAGGTACAAAAGGAGGAACAAAAGAAGATAGACGAGTCTATGCCTCTGAATACTGAGGAAAGTGAAGAGAAAGAAAAGCTTCTAACACAGGTAAAATAAAATCAGCTGAAGTATTTAATCATATGTTTTTGCTAGTGTGGAATATCAGTACTAATAACGGTAAATACACACAGGAAAGCTATGCCGATGTTATGGAAAGAACAAAGCACACAACGTGTAATGATTTTGATGAGTTTTGCTTTGAGGGACCTTTCATGTCCTTGTACAAGTTTACATCTTAGTCATCTACTGTTTCCTTGAATGTCTTTGAACACTTCTGGGGCAACAACTTGTATAGCAGGTGCGCTACCTAGCAAAACATGGAGAAATCCAATCAGTGGGTTTCTTGTACATGCATATGGCTTGTGGTTTTTTTAAATCAAGAAGGGTTTGAGTCAGGACAAGCCTGTGTCAACATACATGGTGTTTATGCAGGTGTCTAAGGCATGTCACATCCATTAATTTTGTCCCAGTTGAGTTGTTAGGCATGTTCCTTTTATACTGGGGCTGAATTCCTGTCACTGACTAGTTTCTTGACCTTTTGGCTGGTTATCCTGCTGAGTGGGCTTATTAAAAGCTGATTGTTAAGGAGAAAGGTGTGTCTCAAAGTAACAGGATTTTTTGATTCAGAAAATTTTCTGTAAAAGAATTGGGCATAGTGTACCTTCGAAGAAAATTGCAAGGTCACAGTTTCACTATTAATTTCACCTCTGTATAGCAGAGGAAATATTTAAGCTGATATACTGATATGTGTATCAGTACTGCTGTTAATGATTAAAAAGAAATACTTGTGTATATTAGACTCACTCTGAAGATGCTGTCTAATTGTGGAATGAGCTTATTCAGCTGAAGAACTGACAAAGTTCCTTGTAAATACATTTCTGTGATGAAAGAAACTCAATGCACTACAGATTATTGCCCAGGCATGTGATTGTCTTGTTTGTTCTTGGTGTTTTCTGCTTTCCCTGTCTTTAAATTGTAATGTCTCTTTCTTAGATGATGTTTTTTTTGTGCATTTCATCTCACTTGTTCAGTTTCGGATTGATTTCTTTGGTATATAACAAATTCTCTGTTTGACAGTGCTTTAGAGTTTCCATTTGATTGCATCTTTTTGGACTAGAGATCGTTTCTTGACATTCTTATGCTTTCATCCAGCTGTTTGTCTGGTTCCAGGTTTGTAAACGTCTGAAGTAGGAGCTCTTGCTTTAGATACTTGCACTGCTCTAAGAACTTGTGATGACACTTGCATTGCTGCACCTTGTACTCTGAAGTGTGGTGCTTGTATCCACTGAAGGGTGACTGACACTGAGCTGGTTTCTTTGCAAAAGTGTGACAAAAACTTTAAAAAGAAAAGATAAAAAACTCTTACTAATACACATGGAGTCATGTCAAAAAATAACTCTTTAGGCTTCTAATGATTCAGTAATAAGCCATGGATAATGCAAGTTTATGGAAATCCTGAAAGACCATTAGCCGCTGTAATTATGTGATGTTGCAGAGGAGCAAATGGTACTTACATAAACCAAAATTTTGGAAAGTGTTTCCCTTCGACCTGATAATGCCTTCTTGCTGCTTACAGGGTTTTACAAACTGGAATAAAAGAGATTTTAACCAGTTTATTAAAGCTAACGAGAAATACGGTCGTGATGATATAGACAATATTGCCCGTGAGGTAGAAGGAAAGTCACCTGAGGAGGTCATTGAGTACTCAGGTTTGTGATATTTTGAAATGTATTTATTTCCTAATACCACAGTATTGTCATGAGTTTTGCTACATGTTCTTTTAAAATTACAAGACAGAGAATTTGGATGCATGTAAGAATTTTTTCTTGTTAAAGTATGCAGTTGTTTTTTTTCAGAAGATGAAATTCTGTTAAAAACATTGGTCTTGCAGCATATGACTTCACACCTACAGCTGCCTTTATCCCTCCTTAGTCAAGATTTAGAATTTGACATAGTTAATTTTCACTGACAACATGGACCTGTGGAATTGTGAAGCTGCCTTATAGTGGCAACGTGATTCTTTATGCTGTATCTCTGCTATCTTAGCTAGTACACTGTATCTTTGTTTTTTGTATTTACACAGTGCTTTTCAGATTTCTTCCTCTTTCAGCCTTGGATGTAATTTTACTAAACACCTTCATAAAATTAACTTTGCAGTGTTCTTCTATAGTTAAAGAGGAAGAGCTCCACAAGAGTTCCCTTCAAAGTGTTGAATTTATTTTGGCAAAAGATATCACTGGATAATCGACAAATTAGTAGTTTTTATAATAGAGAGGCTAAGTATCCTCTGATGTTAGAGATAGCTAGTGAAAACAAAAATATGAATGTGTTTCACTGCTAGACTGGCAGCTCTATTTCACTGCTGTTGTGGGAAGCATCCTTAAAAGTAATTTTTTCAGAGTTTTACATTACTACAATTAATTATGTTGAATGTAAATTTTGTTAGAATTTTTACTAAGCCTTTGCTTATAGTTAAGGTTTAACTTTAAAGATACTGAATAAAGGGTCTGTGCAAGCTCGTTTTTTGGCTAGCATCGTAAGCTGGAGAGCCTTAGCTCATTGTTTATGATTTAATGGAACCACAAGCTACATTCATTTGTTTGCCAGAGTACCTTAACTGAGTAAAATAGTAAGAGCAGAGGAAAAGATTATATTCAACAATTTTGTTTTGTGCTTTTAGCTGTTTTCTGGGAACGTTGTAATGAACTACAGGACATTGAGAGGATTATGGCTCAAATTGAACGGGGAGAGGCAAGAATTCAGCGGAGGATCAGTATCAAGAAAGCCCTTGATGCCAAAGTAATGATTCAAGGTTTTTTGTTTACTGCAGCTGACTTCTTCCAAAAATTCCTTCAGAAAAGGAATAGCTGGGGGTGGGAGTTCTGTCTTTTTATGCAGCATAGGTAGTATACCATCTGTCAGGAAGGTACAGTAATGTGTAATAATTCCTTGATGTAGCATTGTATGTTTATTAGTCCTTATTTTTGTTTTGCATTCAGATTGCAAGGTACAAAGCACCTTTTCATCAGCTGCGTATTCAGTATGGGACAAACAAAGGGAAAAATTACACAGAAGAAGAAGACAGATTTTTGATCTGTATGTTACACAAGATGGGCTTTGACAAGGAGAACGTGTACGAGGAGCTGAGGCAGTGCGTGCGCAACGCTCCTCAGTTCAGGTTCGACTGGTTTATCAAATCCAGAACTGCAATGGTAGGTACCACGTACAGGGACTAGGGCATGACATGAAGCGTCTTGTTCCTTTTTTTTTAAGCACCATCACATAGAATTTGGGTTTGTGCTGGAACACTGGTGTTTAGGAAACAAGTGCTGAAAGAATAACTTTGGGTTTTATTTTTGTTTCTATTTTCTTTAAAGTAACCTTTTCCTTTAGTACAGCAAAACCACATTACAACTGAAACAAGCAGATTAGAAAACCTGCCAAGCTGAAGTCCCATGTTACCCGAAGGGATTAATGCAGAGGCAGACTAGACTTACAAATATCCTTGTTACTTTTATTGCAAACTGAGTGTTTTACCAAACAATGTCTCTTAAAATACGACTTTTTTAGAATTTTTGGATGATATTAAAGACTGAAAACATCTGAGTAATATACTTGGAGAAAGGAGCAGCTTTTCTAATACAGTATTTAATTTCTAACAGCATGAGGAAAGTTAGTAATTCACATAGAAATTAATCATTGAAGCAATAGGTTTAAAATGCACTTTGTAGTTGTGAATGTGGATTATCCCATGAAAGTGCTTAAATTTCTTTACATATACTTTCCTGAAAATTTTGTTTGTATTTAGGGACTATAATACAAGGTTAATAGCAAGTAGACTAGTACACTGAATTTTAGAGCAGAGCCATTCATTTTTAATTCAGTCGTTAAGTAGGAATTGATAACACTAACAGAAGCTTTGGTGGTTGCTGGTATGTAGGTACCAGCATCAGAATATGGGACTCTTGCAATGATAAAAGACTGTTGGATCTGCCCCAAAATTTTTGCTCAGTTCTTTCTACTTGTTGTTTGTCTTCATTCCCGACCTCAGGATTTGTTTATCTGAAGGAATGTTCTTTCAGAGTTCTGGGTACTGTACTAAGAATAAATAAAACATAAGATAAAATATTTAAAATTGTATTTGAACAGGTGAGTATATTTGCTTTTCCCAGTGCTACTTATAATTATGCAATACGATTTTTACTTGATATTTCACACTCTTAATTAAAGTGTTTCTGGATAGTGCAGCAGTTAGCCCTTAATTAAAAAGAATTACAAGTGTTACTTACTAAAATGTCTGTTTGAAGAAATACTGGATTTTAAAATTACAGCCATAAAGAGAGAAGCCTCCAATATTTAGTACATTAAGAAGTTTCTTTTAAGTTGTCTATGCAGGAATCCATTTAAATAAATCACAGAAATGGGTACTAGAAATTAAAAATGTAGCTCAGCGTTGAATATTACTTGATGTATAGTTGTCAAGGGTAGAGTTAAATATTCAATTTAAATCTTGCAGATCCTTATGTTCAGTATACTTTTCTTTTTAAAGGGGATAGAAATAATTTGCTCAAGTATAGAAATATGTTCTGTGGTGTCTTAATGCTGAAACTGAGACACTGGGAATATAATGAGTCTTTTGGCTTAGGTTTTCTCTTAAAAATTCTATCCATTAATATTTTTAGTTTTTCTGCTACTACACAGTTGAAAAAGAATATTATGGAAATACAAACTTAAAACAATCTTTCACTTCCAATGTGCATTTAATTTTCTGAAATTTTCTAAATTATCATTCTCTCTATGGTTTAGCAATATAGTTGATATATTCTAATACCCTGACATTTGTGGAGGTATTAATTTCTATGGGTCCATTTTGCACTAGTTCATTGATTTTTTTTTTTTTTTTTTAAATTTTTTTTTATTTTTTGTAAAGAAATGTGCTGGAAATCACATAAAATCACATATTATCACATAATAAGAATAATGAACGAAGTATAAACACAAATATTTATAGAGGAGTCAATAAGTTCAGTGAAAGTGGAGAGGCTTCTTGGAATGCTGAAATTCACATGTGATCATTTAAACTCATATGAAACAAGATTAAAAGGGCAGCGTAATTCTGAAAAGGGCTTAGCAGGCTCTTTGACAAAACTTTGTTCTAACCACTAGATGTCTCTTGAATTCCATGTAAATAGCTAATTTATCTTCCATCTTATTATTTCTGTTTCTTCTCCTGAAGATTTCTCTTTGAAAAACAAATTCTGCTTCATTTAATTATTTCAAAATCAGATTGTTTACCCAGAATGTAAGTTTTTAAAGATATCACGAGTGCCTAAGATTGTAATTTTTTTTTTTGCTTTTTAAATTGAGCACAGTTCTTTTCTGTTTTGTTTTGCTTTTTTAAATTTCTCTCCATGCAGGAAGAATGCAGAATATCATGGCAGTAGTGCAGCATGTATCTGTTCTCTGAAGTCATAAATGATGCATATTCTCTTTTACCTTTCTGCAAACACTCCCCAGCATAAGACAAATGACTCCTTAGTAAATACAGGAGTATCCAGGCCTGTGGACAGAGCTGAGGGCTGCCTTTGCTCCCAAGTCAGCATCTCTACCTCCAGCCATGTGGAAAGCAATGGTTCAGTGCTCCCATCTTATTTATTGCAATACAGGTCTTTATAGCTGTGAAGGGGTGAACAAAGTACATCGTCTCTCTTTCCATCCTAAAGAGAAAAATATCAGGCCACACAGAATAAAAACTCATCTCTAAAAGTGCAAAGCATTTTAAATAAGTGTACTTTTATAATACTAAAATGGAGTGCAGTAGTCCATATTGAAATTTCAGTAGCTCAGTGCAGGATTCATCACTCAGATGCTTTCTCATGGTAGATGTACAAGAAACCTGTGTGCATGTCACATCTTACTGTCAACTGATTCTGTGATTCTCCAGAGAAAATTGTTCTTGAGTCCGTCCTCTGTCCACAGCAGATGTTTGGAGCAGTAGTCCATCTGGAAAGTCTAACCATGAACATGAACACTTTATAAATGTATGTATTTATGCAAGCATTTGTCCCCAGGAAAGAGGAGGATCTTTCTGAGTGCCTTAGGCAAATGGATCAAGGTTATTTCTTAGTCCTTTCTGATTAGTTGCTTGTCTTGAGTTTAACACAATCCAGTTTCTCATATGCTAGAAAAAATCCAGCTGATTATTATCATGAAGCAGCTTGTCATCACTCTTTATCTCAGCTCCTAAGTCTGGGTGCAATATACACAAATTTAAATTATGTAAAATACTTCTGGCTTATTGACAGTCATTATTCCATTTTGGTCTTTTTTAGTCTCTGTTCATCTGTAGAGTGTAGGTTTTTGGGACAGAGGCTCTCTTTTTTGGGGTTGCAATATATGTTGGGATGGCTTGAACTCAAGTTTACTCAAACTTGTTTGGGTGGAATTTGGGGGAGTTTATTGGTTGAAGTGAGAGTATTTTAGCTGCAGAAGGACTGGCACATGCCAGGGCACAAGCATGGCACCCTAATTTGTGGTTTAACCTTTACTGGAGGGTGAGGGATTATTGCTACAGGGATGTGATAGAAATGACTTATTGCAATACTTTATGAAGCTACAAGCATGACACTGTAATATTTCTGGAAGGGAGTTGTAAAGAAAAATGTCCTGAGGAATTTTTGTGTGTGTGTCTGGTAAAAAGAATTCATGTGGTGGTAGGATTCTCTGTGTCCATTCTGAGCTACACAGCTTTTGCCCAAGGCCATAGAGCATCCTTTGTAGAGGAATCTGTGGAAACTGTAGAACTTAAAGAATGTGGTTAAGCTTGAGGGTTTGAATGTCTCAAGGATGAGTCACATGCCTGCCTGTGTGATAAGGTTCAGGAAAGCACAGAGGCTGCATCATTATCTGTCACTGACCGTGATGGCTGAGGCAGTATCCAGCTTACCAATGCTGAGAAAATAGAGACTGATTTCTGGGCACAGGGGTCACCTGTTCACTTCATTGCAAATGGACCCATTGCAGGTTAAGATTTATGCTACTAGGTAATTCTAGGATAGCCTGTTTTTCAAAAATGGCTTCACTGAGTTTAACAGAGATAAGACATATTTTTTGGACTTTTTTTTTCCTCAGCTGGAAGCTTCCTGCTTTGAGTTGGAAAGAAAAGTCCATGGAATCATGGTCTCAATAGTACATAGACTATACTGAATAATTATGATAAAAATAGGCACTATTAGGTATTTTGTAAGAGATCTTTTAGATGGGGTACAAGAAGCTGTCCATGTCAATTGAGTTCTATTAAGCAAGCCAACCATTAGTAACTGCAATGCAGATATTTGGAGTTGCATTGGGAATACTTTTTAATGTATAAACAGCCTTATGGCATTTAGTCCTGATGGCTTTCAGATGGCTTGCAAGTCTTGATGCTAAAAGCATTTAGGGCCTACTATCTCTTGGGTGCTGTTTGAGTAAAAATACAACAGTGAGTTTACAATTTAAGACAGGATAGATTTTTGGCCAGTTTGCAGCTCTACAGTGTCTTTTCACAAAAAAACTCCGACCTAGTCTGTTTGAAAAAAGTACTGCTTAAGATAGTTTTACTTCCTTTTCTCTCTCCTTTAAAGATGTATTTGAAGACTTCTTTCCTAAAATCTGGCATACTATGCTGGCAGGCTGTAATTTGCTTCATTAACCAAGATGAAGGATCGCATCCGTCTTTTGGGATGTCCGTTTGGAAGATACAATCCTGAAAACTCCTTGTCAGGAGGACAGTAAATCCTTTTCTGTTTCTAAAGGTTACACTGAGGGAAAGACAGATAATAGTAACTAAGCTAATGATTAGTGTTATTGAATATTTTAGGAAAATGTAAGTGCTTAGAAATTAAAGAATTTTGAACATAATTATGTAAGCAAGCAAAGTTGTATAATTTACTTAAAAAATCTGATGTGTTCTCTTTCCTTAGGAGTTTCAGAGACGCTGCAATACTCTCATATCATTAATAGAAAAAGAAAATATGGAAATTGAGGAAAAGGAAAGAGCTGAAAAGAAGAAAAGAGGAGCAAAAGTTACAGCAGTATGTTTAGCAGCTCTTATTTTGCTTCCAGTGGGGCAGAATTCCATTATATATTTTGTTAGAAAATGTAAAAGATAATTGTAGGCGCTGATTGCGTTAGTAGAAACCATGAGGTGAGAGATTAAACTGAGGTATTTGTCTATTCACAGATCTCCTAGTTCTTTTCAGGTAGATATTCCCAGTGCATAGTATTTTGGGGCTTTTTTTTTTTTTTTTGAGAAGTCTTTTGTTTAAGTAGCAGAGGTAGACTCATTTTAGAAAGTTACACTGCCTACTTACGTACATTGCATGTTGCTTCAATTTCTTCTCAGAGTTTTTTACTCCCCTACATAATAATTGCTGGAAGAAGAAATGAAAGTGCGTCTTTTATTTTGAAGGGTTGTCATCTTTAGAACAGAATTGTGTGTAAGTCAAGGTCCTGATCTTTTCATCCAATTCATGGTATGTGTGGTGCCTGCACCACTGAGACCATGTAATGATTTCAAGGATATAAAAAGGGTAGGAGAATTAAGTGTCTACATCAGGGATTTGTTTGCCTTTCCATTATATCCTACAAAGGTGAACTGAAATCTAGAATGCATTGGGGTCGTACATTCCCTTTTAAATAGTCAGTTATGTATTTAATTTTTTTTTTATAATGTCACCATCTTGTGGAATTTATACTTACTTTTTCTCTTTAGTCACAGAAGAGGAAAGCAGATTTGGCTGCTGAGAACTCTGGAAAAAAAGATGCTAAGAAAGTGAAGTCATGAACCTGAAAACTGAATGCTAAATATTAAACTGCCACTTTCTTCACTCCATCTATGTGTATTAATTGCCAACTTCTTTGTATTCATGGTACTCTTCCCCAAGTCCCATGCTTTAATTTTGCAAATTTTGTATACTTTACAACACCTTTCTTTACCATAAATGTGTAGCTTTATATCTTATGCATTCCAGTGTTTTTGTGTACTGTATTTTGTGAGTTTATGTCTTTGGCAAAATTCACTCAGTCCTTGGTTTTTTGAAGCTTGTGCTGAGGTTCTTGGCTTTTATATGTTTTATATGCTGCTGCTTTGAAAGAAAACCTGGATTCTATAGCTGTATTATTGTTGTTTCATATTTTAAATTTATATGGCTGTTGGAAAATAAACTGACTTAATTATTTGAAGAGAAATATACTTCACCTTTGTTTTCCCTACCTTCTATCCCTTTTGCATAGCTACATTTAGAGAGAATGTTAAGGTTTGTATAATTGTGCCTTCATCATCAATCAGATTTTTTTCAGAGGAGTACTTAGACAGGATCAGGAGCATGACAGAACAAAATCTAATTAGACTGACATCCTTGTTTGCTCTGTGCATTAAATGGACATTTTTCTCTGAAATGTTCAGAAGGAAACCCAGCAAATACACACCTTCTGTTTTTCTTTATCAGTAATTTCTGCTGGGCTACCTGCTTAAACACAGGGTGAGGTGTTTCTCAGAAGGGCCTCTAGATGAAAACCTTTCTATGCCTCATAAAAGGAAGTAGTCAGCTAACAGCTTCTGGTTGTTTAAGTAGCAAACAAAATAATTCACTTTCTGGTTGGTAGGCCGCTCAGCTCTGCTGCCTTGTGCTGAAAGATCTTCGTTGCTCTAATTATCTCTCCTAAAGTTCTTCTTTTACCTTTTACTTAACGTGTCAGTCAGAAGCAATGGGGATATGTTATGGAGTGCTCCTTTTTAGTATTTCTATTTTAATGAAGGGATGAAAGTGTTGGATGTATGATTTTTTGACTTTGCAAGAATGGCCTTTATTAGGCAGGTTCACAGTTCCTGCTCACTTCGGAGTCTCTGCCTTTCCTGGATCAGTAGAACAGTGACTGTGACATCTGATGTTTTACTTTAATGTTCTGTCTCTGATCTGGTGTTTAGTACAGACCTTGCTACAGTGAGACATGCCCTCATAATGTCAGGTCTAGATTAATGCAGTGTGCTTTACATGGTACTTCCCTTGAAGACTACTTGTAAACTTCTAGTGCAGTTTGCTTCCTTCAGTGGTTTGAGGTGTTTTGAGATAAAGAAACCTCTTTACTCTTTGTATTTCGTGCTTTGCATTGGCTACCTTCTTCTGTGTTTGTAAAATTCAGGACTTTATAAAATAAAGTTCTTGAGCTCTGCCCATATTCTTCTATGTCATTTAAAATATACTGGTATGTCTTTGAAGTTTTCTAGGATTAGAGTCCGTAAGTTTGATGAGTAGTTTCCAGCTTTTTTGGTAGTGTCTGTTTAAAGTTTGGGGCAAAATGGGTGTGATGACTTGGTTGAGCATTTCAAAAGGTAATTCAAAAGATTAGATTCTATATTTTGGATTGTAGCTTTTGTCCGGGGACCACGTTAATTATTTCACTGGGCTTATATTCATAAGACTTGGCATTCATTTGTTGAGCTTCATGTGATGAGCTGAAAGGTACATCTGATAATGATGGGGCACAACTTCCAGGCAGGACATTGGAGTCAGAGCATGTTTTTAAATGAATGTGTAACCCAGTGGGGTAGGTGTGCTCAGGAAAGGAGAATGTCTCCTCAGGTGATAGCTCTGGTATTGGAGCAGTTAGCATCCTGCTTTATCCTTGGGAGGAGGACATCCCATATAATTATGGAAAAAGGCTGTGCAGCTACATGCATATAGATGCACAAATCCCTGGAGCATTGCTATTAATAGAGAGAGGAAGATGCCTTATTTACATTTGCTTTTTGGCTCATGTGCCACTCACTAAGTTTATGGCTTGAAATTATAAAAGCAAGTTAAAAGAAAAGGGAAATAAAGGCTGAAAGAGCCAATTGAAATGTTTATGGAATTACATGGCTAGGTCTAGAGCTTATTCTATTGCTCCTATTTAGCATTGGATGAATATTTTAATGTTTTCAGTCTTGAAATAAGTGTATCTTGGTTTTGTTTATTGTAGATTAGCTTTGTTTGACTTGCATGTTTTTGTGTATCCAGTTTCTCTGTGTTGCAAACTGTTTGGAAAGTCTTAAAATGGTAATATCTCAACATGTTCTTTTATGCAGATTTCTTGGTTTGAGTTACCACTTGAGTTAATGTTCACTCTTCTCAGTGACATGATACGCAAGCCATATAGCAAAAGATCATGCAATTGTTCTTTCAGATATTATCCCCTTGATCAGACAGCTTCTTTGAAGAATGATAGATTCTCCCAGGAACTGTCTGTTATCTCTTGCAGCCTGTAGTCCCTAGTTAAGCTGAATGTGCTGTTGAACAGCAGTCCTTGAGAGCACTTGGATACTATAAACCAGTTCCTAGCGGATTGAGCCTTCTCATCCATCATGTCCTACAGTGATAACTAAAGAAAATTGCTAACAGCTGCTGGTCAGGATTAAAGTAAAATGGATCTTTCTTTTCCCTTTTTCGTTCTTCCAGTTGCAGATACCCACACAGTGTGTGCCTAGAAATATCTTAAATTATATGCTCCTCTGACTCAAAATTAGATGACAGGAATGAAAGAATCTTCCTACTTTTAACTGCTATTTCCTTAGGTGAGGAATACTGTTTGTAAGAAATTAGTAAGCACTGAATGTTATGTGATAGAAAACTTCTGAAAAGTCTGGGCCTTTAGGCAATTTTAGAGTTGCCAAAAATGCTGCAAGATAAAACATTTTGAAAATTAAATTAATTTAGTTCCTTTTCAGTGGACAAGTAAAATTTGATTGTGTAAACATCAGGCTTGAAGAAAGTCCCCTAGCACCTTTGACTCACCAGGCAGTGCACGTAACATCCTGGGAGAGGTCGCAGCAATTGTGGTTGTTTTCTTTTCACATATTCATAATTTCCAATTTATTAGTCCTTTTTGGTTTTGAGTTATGTTAGTGATGACACCAAAAAAGTCATGCTGCTAACCATCTTCATTGTATTTAATTTCAGTTTGTTACAATGACACAGAGAAGAAATGAAATTTCTTCTTGCTGGTAATATTAGACCATCTTTAGATGCTGGTTTGCACAAGTGGTGTTACTATACTAAAATATTAAGTAAGAACTTTTTTCTTGTAGATTAGCATTGCTTGTTTAATTTAGTGCTAATGCTGGTTATGGTTTAACAAAAAAGCAGCTATCCCTCTTTGAGATGATGAGCAAGGTGTACAGTATACAGAAATTAATCAGAATCTTTCTAAGTGCCTGCTGGTAATGACAAACTGATTTTTGATTTTATATATGCTTCATATATATTTGTAGCTCTGTAGATATATGAAGAACATATAAAAGCAAAAATTAGTTTGGCATCAGTGGAAGTAACTTGGTTGTGCAGTGCCTGGAGGTCCTGCTGTGCACTGCTGTGTTACAGGCACTCTGTACATGCCTCTTGCCCATGTTCAGTAGGGGGATTAAGTACTTTCAGTGATGAGAAATAAATGCCAAAGTGTTACAGATTGAAAAAAGGTGGAATTGTGCAGTCAGTACCAGTTTATGTGAATGTAAAATGATGAAGTCGGTGCAGACATTGGTACTTGTGATGCTGGAAGGGATTGATCACCAACTGTAGTTCTGATCTGACTCAGAGAGCTTGACAGTTGTTACATTTTACTTAATTTTATCTAGTCCATGTACTTAGCTTCAAGCATGTATGTAAATGCGTTCGTGGGTCATAGTTCTAATGCTTAATATGTTCTTTTTCTGAAAGACTTAAAGTTGAACTTAGTTTGCATATTTTGAAATGTAATGTACTCTTTAATTACATTTGCATGATATCCATCCTTTTATGAGAGCCTTAATAGGAGTAATATTTGCTGCCTCAAAGGTATGTCGGTGTTGTGTTGTTCAAGATAACTTCTGAACTTTTTCAAACTGAGATTTGTTTCTTAAGTTGTACATTTATGAAAATAAAAGTTAATATGAACCTGGTGTCTTCTGGTAATTCTGGTACACAGAGGCCTATTACTTGGATACTTTCAAGGCAGTTTAGTCTGGTTCTGTTGCTCTTGTGCATCCCTTACCCTTCAGGCCATGGTGGCTGAACGTAAGGGGGGTGTGTGGCTGTTCCACATCTGCTTTCAAATTACAATTTCTTGTGATCTAAAACTATACTAGTAGTGCCTATGTTTCTGTGACAGCCTTGCCTGTGTTGTCTCTTAGTACACTGTTACACAGTGTATGTTGATCCTTTATTAAAGTATATTGCTGGTTCCTTTTTATTTCATACCTCTGGTGTGTTACTAAAATGAAATACTTTGGAGCTTAAGTGCAGCTGACACAATGGTAGGAGCCATGAATTTTTTTGTTGCAGTTGTTGATCACTAGTAGACTTGCTAGATACTGTGGTTGGAGAGGTGCATGCCCTCAATGAATGCTCAGTTTTCTACCTTTTTCTTTCCTCGGGATGACCTAAAAAAAAAAAGGACAGACTGGAGGACCAGATTTTCTGGTGTTGGCTGGTAGCAATTCTGTCTGCTCCACACTGAACTTTTGATAGACCTCGTTCTTTTTCAGGTGAGGCACCTACACCAGGATGAAGGAGCTGGGAATAGACATGTGGTTCCACCTTACCTTGTCCTCAGTAGCAGCCAAAACAATTTTTGGGTTCACTGCAAGAGCTATAGTTCTTCCAGATAGCTTTGCTCCCTGCCAGGCTGAGCAGGATCCCATAGCTAGTTTCTACTTCTTGCATATTTTCAGGGGCGGTTTACCAGCACAAAGTCTACCGATTCCAAGATTTTCTTGGAAGCAGTTCCTGCCAACCCTCCTGGAGGAGATGCTCTGTTCAAACAACAGAACTTTTAGATGGGAGCAGTGATCCTGTCTGCAGGGCTACTCAGTGGGTGTGGGGCTCGATGTTGACACAGGATGATCGTTCCCATGTGCTCTGTTTTGGGGAAGGTCAGGCTGTAGACAGCTTCTGCAGGGAACAAACAGTTCTTGGCAGTTTCTTGCCGTAAGAAAACAGACTGAAAAGTCATCTTCATTTATCTTCTCATTTGTTAATTTGGTGGACAATGCTGAAGGCCACAAAATCTAAAATACCACCCATCAGGTTGGTAAATGGCATTTGTTACGTGTTTTCTTTTTTTAGCTTAACAGGTGGATATTACTCAAGAGATGACTTTACACTGAGGGTTTAGAGTCCAGTAAGGCTTTTACTTGTGTTTCCTTACAGCTATAGCACTTGCATTTTCTTAAAATGACCTGGTTTTCTAGATGCCTTGATTTTCATGTCTTTGTTCATGGAGGGCTGTTGGTCAGGAATTCTTTTTGTTTTGTTTTAATTGGCTTAGAAGTGTGTTTGTTTCAGCTGGGCATGTAACCTGGGTGAAGGTGTGGAGTGATGTTCATTTGAGGTGCCCCGATGCTACAGGGCCCTTTTAGCCTAGGTGTTGGTACATTTGTGTGTTCCCTGCCTAGTCTGCACCACCTCCCCTTGCCTTCAGTCAGTTCCTCTCAAAAACCCTCAACCTGATGTGGCCTTGTGCCTGCCTAATTTCTGCTCTAGGTGGCAGGAAAAGCCTTCTGGCCCTCTCTGTTGGGAGGTAACACTTGTGCCTGGTCCTTAAGCTGAACAAGGCCATTTATTGGCTTGGAAGCTGTGGATTGTTACTTTCATTCAGTGTCCTGTACCCTGGCACAAAGGGAGCTGTGGCTTGGCTGGTGTTCCCTTCTGCCCCACGGTCCTTGTGAGGCTGCCCTTGGTTACCATGTCCTGGCTGGAGGCTGCAAACCCAGGCACTTGTTGCTCTGCTGTGAGGAGTCTGCCTGACCTCTGGACACACTAATTGGACCATCCTGGAGCCTGATGCCAACCTGTGCTGCTGGACAGTGCTCATGAGGCTGGAAAATGGAGGAGAAACAAGAAGCTGCCAGTTGTTATTATAATAACCTGCTTTAAATACTGGCTGGTGGTGAAGTCAGGAGCAGGAAGATGCACAGGTATGTGATGCACTCTTAGTTGGGACAAAGCCTTTGCTTCTAGACCTTATTTCAAATCCTGCTGGGTCAGTTGACATTGTGGATATTTTCATGTGGAGGCTCCTTGGAAAGCTGTCCAAATTAACAGGCGGGGTGTCTTGGCACAGTTCCCAGTCCCTGTGCAAGCCCTGCTCTCACAGCAGGCTCCCCTTCCAACATTGGAAATGGGGAGCGGAAAGGCTGAATCCTGGAAAAAATTGCCTGTGCCAGGCAGGGGTGAGAGCGGGGCTGGGAAAATCTGTGTGTAATTAACTGGAGATTGATGGCTAAATCTATCTATTTTTATTGCTAGTAAATGGAAATTTAAAGTAAAGCTACTGTAACTTGCTGCTGAGTGCATGGAGTTAGGAAGGCACCGGAGCTGTGCGTGTGCCTGGTGTGGAGCGCAGCTTGTGAAGGCACCGTGGGGCTTTCCTCCTCTCTGGCTTTCCTGCCTGCAGAAAAGGCATTCCTCCCATGTTCTTACCATTCAGAGCCCAGGTGGTGGTGTTGGATCTGAAAGGAGGAAATGTGAAGATGGAGAAGCTCCGTTCACTGTGAACAGGGCCAATGGTGTGGCAATATTTAGGCATTTTATGAAGTTGCTTGGATTTCTGTGTTGACAGGGCTGTAGTCCAGCTGTCTCCTCAGCATTGCCACTCCTTTCCAAACATACATGCAAACTGCCTGGATGGCTGGCTAGTTGCCACATAAGAGGTGATTTGAGGATGTCTTCCCATCCAGAAGTTCTATTATGTTCAACTTAAAAGGCCTCTATTAAAGTTTAAACTGAGCTATAGCTGATGTGGCACTTGATGTGACACTCAGAGCAGCTCAGAGCCCGCCTGCAAGGTCTGTGTTGGCTTTGTATTAGAGCACATTCAATGACTGCTTGAAGGCAGGCACCTCTGCACCACAAAAAGCAGGACTTTTCTTCAGGGACTTACTATTAAAATTATGTTGCTGTAATTTTAAAAGAAGAAAACACCAAAAAACCACTACTCTTTCAAAATGTGTCAGCATTAATTTATGGCTTCTATACATACATATCTCTGAAATAATTTTACTTATTTATGTTACAAAGGGTTGGTTAATGTTACACGAATGAACATGTGGAAGAGGTACAAGAAATTTCTTTTTCTTAAATGTCAGCCCTGGAGACTCAGCATTTTCTTTCAATATTCAAAAACAAATTTAATTTTAGCTTTTTGTGATACTCATTGGTAATTAACTGCTCCATGTACTGCATCTTATTATGCTACAGGCCTGAAGATTTTCTGTTGGAAACGAAAATCGATTGCAACAAATTCAGTTGTTGCCATCTTATTAGGTTACGGTACTCAATGTAAATTAAAGTTTTGAATTTGTCATCGATCAATAGATGCAATTATTGATTTGGGATGTATGAGGTAAAAAGTGAATAAATAAGTTTTTGTCTTTGTTTTTTTTAACATGAAAACATGTCAAAGTTTATTGAGCTGCAAGTTACTTTGTAGTGAACCTGAGGCAGAATCAGAAACACAAGAGTAATGTTAGTCTATTTATTTCTTGGGTGCTGCAGAATTTTCTTAAAATGCTGGCTGTCAGGCATCCTGGTTTAAAAGTTTGTTTAGAAGCCGCAGGGTCCACAGGTTGGCTCTCTGATCCCAGGTCCCAGTGCTCATCCATGAATATTGTACACAGGCAGACCCATCACCCTTCAGAAATCGACATCATCTCTGCACAGAAGGCTCCTTGCAGTGTTCAGTGTGTCTGGAGGTGGTCAGAAAGTCTTCCTCACTGGAGGAAACGAAAAGTAATATGGAACTAATAACACCCTATTGATACACCCCATGCAAGTCAGTGCTATCTTCTGGACTGGAATGAAACCGTTGATTGCACTCTGATTCCCGGAGTCTGGAGTGATGTTCCGGTGTGGGCCAGATGAAGCCACGTGGGAAGGCTGTCACTCCCAGTGTGGCTGCGTGTGCTGAGCGTGGCAGAGCTGAGAGGAGTCTCCTCTGTAATTAGTGCAGCAGGATGAGTGTGTTCAGCACAGCCTTGCTTACACTGTGGTAGTGGATTATGTATTTTGCTTTTCCCAGTTGCTCTTGGATAAACAAAGGTGCCTACAACCTGAGAGCAGCAGCACTGCCACTTTCTCTGCATTAATAAATTATTTTTTAATTAAAGAGCTTCGAGAGCTTTGTTTGAGGATTTCGACAGCAATGTTTGTTCTCACTGGGAATTAGCTATAGTAATAAAAGTTGAGAAAATGCAATATTTTTTACTGCTTCCATGGTCTTGGGCCATTGCTTTTAAAAACAGAGGAAAAAAATCAAGGAGAAGAGTTGATTGAGGACACAGTTCACTTGTTCAAATGGGTGCAGAGCCCAGCTGGCAGGAAACCGATTAAAATAAAAGACAAAATAGATAGTTTTGTCAGATAGAGACCACATTCCTGTGGGAGATGAGAGGATTTGTATCAATCACAGCAGCAGTAACTGCAGGTTGTATGTAGCAGGGCCAAACACTATAGTTTGTGTCTCTGTCTTATATAGATGGAAATACACATGTCTTGTCAGAGTTAGTGGTATCAGAAGAAAAAGTGTGTATGAACTGATGTATTAGAGCTTGGTAGATGTTTTGGCTCTTGAGGCAGATTTGAGGAGGTATCTCTAAGGTTTGCTGTATTTTCCAAATAGAAAAATGAAGACAACACCCTCTTCCAGTTTCCCAGTCACCAAGTAGCCATTCATTTCATTAGAATGAAATGAAAATCAGTGTTCAGGAATTGAAGTGACTCTTAAAACCCAAGACGCCCTGGGAGGGTCCTTGGCTGCTGTGTCAGGTCTTTAATATCCTGCTGCTGCCAGGAGTGGTTGTGTGCAGTTTCTTGATGCTGGAGAGACTCTTCACTGGTGCGAGTGTTGAGCAGAACTTCACAATGAAGCCAAGATTTTACTTTTAAATGTGGTGACACAGTCCAGCCTGCTTTGCCTGTGCTTACTGCTGGTGGACTAGTGCCTAGGTTCCCTGAAGTGTGGATACAGACAGATACCAAGACTGGCTTGGATCTTCTGTTCTTTCCAATAGTTTCTTTGGTCAAATTAAGCAGGATTTATCGGGTGTGGCTGTAGAGAACTGAGCTTGTTGTGTCTAGATATTATATCAAGACTGATGTAGGACTGACAGTTCTTTTTCCAAGTGGGAGGCCTCATGTTCACCTGAGTTGGGTAAAACCACTGAGAAGCAGCAGAGAACATCTGTGCTCACACACGATGGACTTGTGCAGCCATGGCAATGGCAAGGAGCTGGGTAAGAATGGACTGGTGTCATTGCAGCTTGTTGGAGTCCCTGCAGGATTTGGGTCAGGCAAGGCAGGAGAGCGGCAGCCTGGGACTGTGAGCTGGGACACCGCCATGCTGTTCTGTGTCTCCCCTGGGACTGCAGCAAGCTCCTTTCTCTGCAGACTCTCTGTTGGTTCTCTCCTCTGCTGAGGTCTGTCTGTGCCGTGTATTTAGGGGTAGGACGGATATTTATCTCTGGGTTGTGGTAGGCCTAAGTGGTGTGGGCTATGGTCTTGGGCAGGCTCTCGAGGTGCTGCTGCAATATTAATAAGAGCCTTGTAATAAGATTCAGTGTCTACAGTTCTTTCCAATTCATGGCTGTTCTGAGTAGTTCACAGTATCAGGGCCTTAGCTATATATAAAAATAAGTAACCGATTTGCTTTCTATTGAATAAATGACATGCTGGTGGAATGATTAATGAGTAAGAAATCACGAGTGTCACTGGCACACAAATGGGAGCCATCATTCCCTTAACAAATTTTTTTCTAGTTGGGTTTAAGTTTCCGTTGGGAATTACAGTTTCACTAATTTAACAAAACCACCCAATAAATAACTCATCATTTTTTATAGATGTCTGTTAAATAAATCTATATTGAAGTACTGAGAAATGACACTTGTAGAAGAAACATTGCTGCAAATAATGAGAAAATTGCAGATGTATTTTATACCTCTTCTGAAAATCAAAAGGTCTCATAAATACGGTCTGTAAAAATGTCTGTGGAAGAGTTAACATAACTGTACAAGCAATAAGCCTGACCTTTCAGTGTAATTTATTTTAGATTTGCTCAATCCTTTTTTATTAAAACCAGCACATCTGAAGCAGAATTAAATCCTATTATACCAGCTCTGTGATTGTATCAATTTTTCTCTGCCACGGCACACTTTATTAAAAATTACTTTGTTTCATATTGGTTAACGCAATCAGGGGAGTAAATGAAGTTTTGTGGTCTTTGGTAAAGAAAGAAGCATGTGGTTTCTATCCTTGAGAGCAGTGTAAATTGCTGTGAGGATCAGCTGAGTTCCAGCCCTGCAAAACTCAGTTCAGGTATTTCCTCTGTGGTGGTAAGACCTATGTCCCCATCCTGTCCCAGTGTCTGCCCTGCTCCAGGGACTGGGTTACACAGGACCAGCTGCATTAGATGTTTGTGTCTTAGCAAAAGTATTCCTATAAACTAGATACCACGTCTTGTGTCTGCCTCCCACACGGTTCTGTGTTCCAGTGCAGAATCTCCAGTTACCACCAGTGGAGCCTGTTCTTGTTTCTGTTGCCTGAGATGGCTCAGATACACCTTTGATCTGAACAAGGATGTGTGCTCATAGGCATCCCCTGCCTGTGTTTCATCCCTCTCTTTCAGAGGAGTGCTTGTCATGCTGGTGTTGGTGTTTGCTCTAGCAGCCAGCAGCTATGAAACTGCTCCTGTATTTTCTGTCCTTGCGTGCTTGCTTTTTTCTCCTCAGTTTCTCACAGTGCAGCGTTGGGTTGGATTGCAAGAAGGGGATTTAGATGGAGCCAAGTATTTTTTGTGGTTTAGAGTCTGTCCAGTGCTTTTTAACTGACCAAGATCTACAGCACTTTGGAGTATTTACTGCTCCTCTTTAATGGGCTGTTTACAATTTCAGGACCAGCCTCAGTAGCCTTGCTGAGCATATTTCCATGCTGATGACATGTTTACAGTGAATAATAAGAACTGACACATTTTGTGTGCACAGGTTAATGCCCCCAAATCAGGTGCTGTAAATTGTTATGGGTGGGTAGCTGGTGCAAGAGCCTGTTTTTCTTTTATACAGCATCATGGCAAGATCTGGAGAACACATCAGTTAATTTCTTGCTTCCTCTAGTCATTGCAGGCAAAGTGCAATGTTGCTTTTTTCTTCCCCTCTCCCATCTTGTGTGCATAGACTGGGAGAGGAGGTATGGCTAGAGCTATCCTGAAAGGATGCACTTTGTGGGAGAAGGTGACCAGAAGAGCCTCAGAGCAGCTCTTGGTCCTTTGAGGATCACACTGGTGTCTGCAGCGTGGGTTTAGGAGGCCCTGAGGCTGGGAGGATGCAGCAGCCTCTCTGCATTCCCTCTCCAGTGTCTGCCCTTCCCAGAGAGCACAGCTGCTCTCAGTGACCGTCTGCAGCGCCTTTATTGCTGCTGTCACTCAGCTAAGGTCGGCAGAGCAGCCTTCCTGGGAGCAGTGCTCCTCTCCCTGAAACAAAGTGTCTCAAGTTCTGGCCTTTAAAACAGTGTTTCAATTTGGGAAATCTCAAGTAGCCTTTTGCTTTTAAAATACATTAAGTGTGTTATGTCACAGGAGTAAAAGTAACTCAATATGCATATCAGGCAGGGAATGAGGCCTCTGGGCAGTGTTACTGGCGATGTGGGATTACATAAAGGAAAAATGGCTTATTGCTTATTTCCATCTGCCCACAGCAGACCTTTCCAGGTGCAATGTGTTTCATCTGGTGCTTCTGGAAATGCTCCAAAACTGCAGTCTCCTAGGCTTTGGGACTGTATATATTTCTTTAGACAAACCCACATATCTGCAAATAGGCAAAAAAGGAGAAACTTCTGCGGAGGAGTAGCCTATTCATCTCTGAATCAGATCTGAGTTTTTAATTTCTTGTGGATTATAAATGCTGCCTTCAGCATTCACTTAGAACAATTTTAATTTTGGTGACAAGCAATGAGCTAATAAGCCCCAGTGTCAAGAAATCCTTTGTTTTGTTACTGAGCAACTGCATTACAGCCAGCTGAAGAACAGTTTCCTTTATGGAAAAGAAACTCAGGGAGCAGGAGGGTTTGCTGCTCACTGCACTTGCCCAGTCCTTGGCCTCACCACTAAGACACTCAGTAGAGTTACTTGAAGTGAAGGCACGACAACAAAACTCATTTCACATAGACCATTGAACATCAGACATTAAAAAAATCTTCTGTCCCTACCTCCAGATGGAACCCGAACCAGTCACCTGGAGGTGAAATGCTCTCCTGCAATCCTCTGGAGCCTGCAGTGTTTGTGTTTATCCCACAGAGCACTTTTTCTGTATCAAGAAGCAAATTAATCTGTCACTGAGACTAATCCTATTTGTCTCAGAAGTAAACACAATTTTCAAATGTAGAGGGGCTATTTTAGATGATTTTTACATTCTGAGTCAGAATGTCATAAAAAATGTTTGCATCTATTTGGTTATGTTTTTTTCTGTGAAAGTCAAGTGACTATTTTGACCTAGGGGATTTTTATATGAGGAAAAAGGTGGACAACAAAATAACGTAAATGATTATGTAGGAGCCTTTCACTTCCAACAGATAACTTTTTTTTCCCCTTTTTTTTTTCTGATTTGGAAGTGGAATAGACAGAAAACATGATCTTTATGCCAGCAGGTAGATCCATCTGTCATCCCAATCACTATGGGCTTTGCTTCTCTTTCAGAATTGAGTAATCCCTTCCAGGCCAGGGAAGACTTGGAGAAGTGAAAAACTAGAGAGGCAGCTGCAAAAGTGCAGAAGTCTTTTTTTTAATGCAAAAAAACCCCTGACAGTTTTCAGCTTTTTTGAACTCTTGACTCTCCAGCGAGGTCAATGAAGAGACACTGGTCTAGTACATCAGTAAATCTGGTCTTGTACTGATAAGACTCCACAAATGATCTGCTTGGACACCTTGTCTGGTACAGGGTCTTGTGACTGAGAAAGGTTTTGTGAACACAGCTCAGTTTCAGTGCAGTTTCTGAGCAGACTATTAGGCAGTGGCTCACTGCTGAGGGAGCCCATCTTCTGATGTCTCTGGACAGCACAGGAGGGGAAAGCTGTTTAAATTCCTGTAGTTTGTATCAAATGCCAGTGATGATGTGCATAAAAATAATCAGTGAAATAAATACTCAAGTGTCAGTGCTTTGGCAGGAGGTAGCCAAGGGAATTACCTGTGTGAAAAAGGATAATTTAAGTTGAGAGCATCTGCAGGGATAATTGATGCCAAATCTACCATTACCATTGATCTGGGCATAATTAGTTTGGATGAAAACAAAAGACTGTCATCAAAAATAATAAATTGAAGCATAGCAGGTAATTCAAAAGTCAGAAGCCTTCTCGAAGATGTTTGAGGAAGGTGTTTTGATCCTCCTATGCTGATTATGTGACTTGATGCACTGGCTCTGCTGGTTTGCACTATGGTTGGGCACAGACACTGTACTGCCCAAAAATGATCCTGACTCTCTCAACATTAGCAAGCTTGTTTGTTGTGTTGTATTTGGAGAGCTCTACAGTGAAATGACCTTTCTGATCTGTTACTGTGTTGGGGATTTAATGTGTTTCCTTTACAACTCACTTTAAGATTGGCTTTTACTTCTGGATCTGCTACTAGTTTTTAAAGTCTCATGTAGCCACTCTTTGTTCTGAGCTTTTGTAACTGGCTCTGAACTAACCTCAATTTCTTGGTATTGCCCTTTGGTACATAGTTTGAATCTCTTTCCCTTTACCCAATGGACCAGGCTTTTTGACTCTGTTCCTTGCTTGCCCTGCAGCTTTTTTGTCTTCTAAAAAGGGAAGCCCAGTGCAGTCATGTGGTCCCCTAATCCCCTGGAGAACATGTGGTTCACAGAGGATGTGTGTTACAGACCCAGCTACAGTGAATCACAGACTTTATTCTTTCTCATATATTTAGTAACAGAGATCTCCCGTTCATAGCTCCTGCACCAGCCACGGTGCTGGTTATCCCACCAGTGTTCTGATTGTCTGGTGAGCGTCCCAAGCAGGTGTCCCATGGCAGCTGGCTCTGTAGGATGCAAAGCAACCTTACAGCTGGTAGATTAATACCTACTCTTTTATTTTGCAGGGTGGAGGGGGATAAAATGACCATGGTTAAAGTGTAGGAGAGTTCACTATGGACTGATGTGGTGAGGAGGGCGCAGCCTTCCCAGCTCACTACAGAAATGGCTGAGGTGAATTGTTGCCAGCAGCATGGCATCCTCATCCATCTCCTGATGGACACTGATGCAGACTGAGCAGTCCAGGGAAGCACTGGAAAGGAGTCACACCTATATGAAACTTGTGCAAGATGTTTGTTCACAGGGGAGTAAGAAACTAACAAGGTACTGGAAAACTGAGTGGGACAGAAAAGAATTTGAGAATTGGAAGGAAGAAGCAATTGAAAACAAATCTGTTCCAAGGTAAGTGAAACCTTCACTCTAACCATCTTCACTCTGCTTGAGATTGTGTTTTCACCTCAGTTTACCAGAATTTTCTGAGTTTTTCCACAATGAATTGCTGACCTTTCACTTGAGAGCAAACACAGTGAGCAAATGGTCCACTGCCTTCTGCTGAGCTGTGTCAGCTTGTCCTGGTCCAAGACCTGCCTGTGTGCTGGGTTCAGGGCACAGGCTGACTTGGGAGGTTCAAGAGCCTGTTTTCGGGGCAGATCCAGCATTTCAGCAACAATGTGGGAATGAGATGCACCACGTGGGTGATCCTCACTTTCACCATCGGCCTCTAAATGTGTCAGATGAGTAACAGTGCATTGCAAAAGTGTCCTTGAATCCACTGGCAGGATGACTTTCCGCTAGAGTCCTCCAGGAGCAGGCTGAGAACAGCACAGGCACGGTGGAAAATGGTAAATGGGGATGGAAAGTGGCCAGAGGTGTGAGAGTACCATCCAACTGGACAGCCTTAGCTCTCCAAACAATCCAGCTCTATGCATGAATGGAAGCAAGTAGTTTCCACCCCTTCTACTGAGGTGATTTCTTCTCCTAACAGAAGGTCACCAATTATTTCTGACTGATCAGCAGAACTGCTTCCAGGCTGCATAAATTTAACGTGGCCTTTTATTCTTTTGTGTGGCTACCTCTTCCAAGGGGCATCTCTGTATTGCTGGGGCAGATCATGGAGACAGCACTGCTCCAAGCAAAGGGGAGGAGGAGGAGGACTTGCACAGATAGTCTGCCTGGGGTTTAGGCAGCAAGAGACCAAAAGAGGTTGTTTATGGTCTGGCCTAGTAAATGAATTTAATCTATATAAACTCCTGATAAGGAGCTGGTTCCTCAGACGCTTAAGTGTCAGAGTAATTCACTGGTACCAGGTTTGATTTATGCTGATGGAAGAGCTGGCTCATATATATTCCCTTTTTAATTTACATTTTGCTGTTTTCTATTTCTGGGAAATGAATTAAGCAGAACTAAGGCCACTTAGGGAAAGTGTCTGCGTGAGGCTGGAGGAAAATCTAGCTGGACAAATCTGCTAGTTATTCATAGCTGTACTGAATTTGAATTAGGCCTTTCAAATGTCTTGGTTTAAACAAGCTGAAAAAGTAGGCTGGAGGAGCAGGACAGGGGGAAACTGGCTTTGTCCTCTCTGCTGACATCCCTGTTTGTACTGTGCACATGGCTGGGCACTGGATGATAGACATGGATTTACTGGGAAATCACTGATCCCGAGAGAAAAGGAAATTAGGGGCTAATGCTGTCCTCACTCGCACGTGGGTCAAGGTCTTTTAGAAAAGTATCAAAAGAAGACCAGTGATGGCTGTGAGGGGACGAGACAACACACGAGTGTGAATTTGCTTCCCAAGCCCTGGAAGGCATTTTTCTTCCTGCTGAGAAAGAATTTTGAGGAGGGCTGTGCACAGTGCTGCTGCCTGGTCCTTATGTATTGCAGCTGGGCCCACAGTCCCACAAAGCCATTACTTTGGAGAGGGTCTAGGAGGTAAAGATTTAAAATGAAAAGATTCTGTGAAATGCAAACAATGTGGTTTATAATAAGAAAGTATAAATTAACTAAGGAGAAGAAAATAGCATCTGTTGAAAACAGATTAGTAAGGAGTGTGCCTGTGGATGCCTGGGTAGCTTCACCAAGTAGTCAATTAGAGTCAATTATCATCCTCAAACTCCTAGCCCTGTGTTTAGTATGCTTGCAGTGTGTCCAATTTACCTTGTGCTGTTTCATAGGTTCACAATTTTCTCTCTGTGTCTGAAATGATCTAGCTGGAGACACCAGGAAAGTGCCAAGCATTAAGTATATAACAATTGTAATTCTTTTGACTGAAACCTGATTTGATTCAGTTGAAAATGACTTTAGTGTATTGGATTTATGGTTCATTTAACAAGTGCTGTAGATGTCAATACATTAGTGTAAACCTGATGCAGGTAGTAATTTGGTTTCTAATGAGGTTCCCCAGCAGTATCCAACTACGAAAAAAGGGACATTCTTCACTGGAGCACAAAGTGCACCTGCCTCATGGCAGATGTTGTCTGAGACCCTGCTACTTCACTTTCTGGGAAGAGTGTGGTGTTATATCTTGCTATGGGCTTTAAAAGTGCCTTAAACTGATAAAGTGTTAAAAGAACAGATTGGAAAGAATAAAAGATTGCTCCTCAGAAGTTTTGTTTAATTATAGATTTAAATTACAACTTTATCTCTTTTAGTCTTAATTGTGCAGTTGTTGCAGATGCAAAATTTCAGCCAGATTGTATCGAGTTTAAAAGAGAAACCTTTTAGTTTTATGGGACTGTGTGATCAGGTGCTCTCCTTACCTCCCCACTGCCTTCAAACCATTTCACTGAATGATCCTCCTGGTGGAGTATGGAAACAGGTGTAATACAGAGAGGCCAGGACATAGAAGGCAGAGTCCCCTGACACTCCTCTTCCCTCTCTGCACATAAGATAAGTTTCAGAAAAGCAGCTGTAGAAAATGTTGTCCCCTTTCAAGGCAAAGTGTGTGGCCAAAAGTCTGTCAGGTCTCACAGTAGCTCTAAGTAGCCTTTTCTCTTTGAGAGAGACCCTTTTATGCTGCTGGGCAGCCCACGGGCACACCTTCCTTCAGCACTTGTGCTCAAAAAATGCTTTTAAATTTTTTATGTGCTCCCAGGTAGCTTTTGTTTCAGCATTAAGCTGATTTCCACAGGTTGAGACATTACTGATCAATATGAGGGTATTTGAGAGCCTGACCCCAGCAGCCTGTGTTGGTGTGATTAAGGGTACAGGAGATATGTTCAGTCCTACACGAAGCAGCCTTTCACTGTCTCTCAATTCTCTCCACGTCTCAGCTGGAAATACAACTCCTTTTGCTCCTCCATACTTCTTAATTTCCTTCCTTTGCTGTTATTTAGCTGCTAAGTGCTACATGCTGCAGTTGATAATGGAAAAAGCTGTTCAGAATGAAATGGCGTGGCATTTTCTGCCCTTTTGTAAACTATATAAAATAAAGATGAACTTTTCTGCCCGTTCCAGCCAAGGCACAGCTTGCTGTGGGGTGTTGGCTCTTTATTTTCCGCTGGATCACAGCTGACTCCAGCCAGCAGTGCATTAGGAGCACTGTTCACAGACTCTATGTAAGGACCAGTGTCTGTGGGGCTGCTTGCCCATGGTCACACTTCAACGTGTCTCTTTGGGATATGTCATCTCCAGAGGAAGGAAAAACTGTAAACTGAATTCCCTTGCTGCACAGAGGTGACTCTGGGGTGATGTGAGTGCTCAGTATTGAGGTGTCTGTAAAATGTCTGAAAAGACACTGCAGTCTGCAAATGCTGCTCTAGATGGGGGCCCTTAGGAAAATTATTCCAAAGTACCTTTTAAACCAAATGATCAAATTCTCAGTAGACTTGTTACTTCAGAATTTAAATGACAAAAAATCATAATAAGCTTTGTTTTCCCTTGGGAATTAATAAACCTCACTTGAATCAGGGGTACTTTAATTCTGAGTGAGAGTGTCCCTACAAAGACTTAATGCAGTTTAACTGAGCCTTTCAATCTGTGTTTTTTAGATCTGCTTAGTTTCCTTAACAGTGCACTGGTCTAGTTTTGTGTTCCTCTGCTTCAGAGAGAATTCCTCTTCTGAGATACTGACTTGGAGGGTGGCAGACAACAGCTGCCAAGCAGAATTTATGGGCAGGTTGTGTGTACGTTTTATTGTCTCATTTTGTACATTCATGTTTAATGAATCCAGATGTAATTAACAGTATGGGCATACCCAACTACTAATCTAAAATAACAAAACCTTACCCGCTGGAGTTTCAAAAGGTGGAGTTCACACCTCAGCACCTTTCTCAGCTCACCTCTCCTGCCTGGGATGGGGGAGCCACAACCCTGTGGCTGAAGAACGCTGCCTGCCTGGGTCATGGTTTCCTGCAGGATTTGCAGCAAACAGCCTCTTTCTACCACCACCGTGAGATATTTGTGTGGCCACCAGACAGCAGTAACACCTGCACAATGTTTTGTAGCAGCCAGGACCTCAGCTTCTTGTGATATTGTGTCCTCATTTGTTTGTTCCTAGGTCTAGTCTTGTTGCGCTGTGAAGATATGAGAGGGCAGAAGTACCAGCACCGCAACCTCCTAGTGGTCTAAAATCAAAAGCAAGGTCAAAACAGTCACAGAATTACAATACATAAATTCATGTGAAGTAATTTTTCTTGTCTTCCTCCTTCTGCTTTCATAATTCCTGTTTTCTAGGCTTTTAGGAAGCCACAAATGAGTTGGTGGGTTTTTGGTCGGGCTGCTTTAATAACTGTGTGAGTCTGATACAACCTCAGGTTGCCAAGCTCTGGAAATTTAGAATAAAGAGCCTTGTTATTCATGTCTGAGTCTGGCAATACTGCTTCTTCCCTTCTGGTCTCTTTTATCATGCAGCTTGACAGAAATATTTTGTTTATTATTTAAAAAAATGTGTTTGTTAAAAGTTAATTTTTTTTCTTGTAAAGGCTCATCCATCCTGGTATTACATTAGCAATTCTACTTTGTTCTTCTGTGAAGCAAGTTTCAGTTTACAGGTACATCTGCTTTCCATTCCACAGCTAAAGAAAGTCGTCAGAAAAATCTTAAAACCTACTTAATGAAGCCTTTTAAATGCTCATCCTGCACTTTTGAGTGAAGAGCAATTTATATTTCATAAAAGTAGAAGCTGAGCTGCAAGCTGTAAGTAATTATCATATAATTAAATGTCTACTATGAAAGCAATGAAAACTCAGGCTTCTTGGGAGGCTTCCGTGACTGGTTTATGCAATCACAAATTAAATTACATTTCTTTACCTTATGAATGTTCTGGAGGTACATTAATCTGGTTTGGAGGTGCACCTTGGAGACTGCTAAGCTGTGTTAAAAGGGGAAGGGAGTTTATCAAACCGGTAAATTCCATGGGCCAAGAAGAAGAACGCATAAATATCTGTGATGGGCTCTGCAAATGTGATTGTGCTTTTCTTGTCTGGAAACGTTTGCAGCTAATAATGAAGAAAACCCCCATGTGAGCAGCAGTTTAAGTGAACTGCTGTGGTGTCAGATTGCTGGGTTCCAGTGGACACTGTCTTTCTCTGCAGGAGAGAGCAATATTGTCTGTTTGTTGGGAGTGAGGCGGGGGGTGCTGGATATCAGGAAATTTGGACAGTGTTAACTCTTGGTGTGTTTAGACTTCCTGTATGCTTAGCTAGGAATCCCCTTCCACTACCCAAAGGGCAGTGAATTTGTGAGTAGCACATCTGCTGGAATGTTGAAGGAAGGTGCCTCAGTTCTGTATGCGAACACTTCCTGCCATTTCTCAGGGGACCGACTCTACTTCTGTCACTGCTCACTGGAATGACGGCACTCACTGAAGAAAATGCCGTGGTAAGAAAGGTGATGAAGTAGTAGCACATCAACAGGAGCACTTTGTTTTCTTGTATGTTGTTGGCATTTTAGATGGTGCATGATTCACTTTTACCTGAATGTGGGAAAAGCTGAATTATTTAAAGACAGGAAGCCCTGAGTTGGAGCTGTTCTAATTTAAGGAGCTGCTGCCATAACAGTCTGTTATGGCTTTATACAAAGAATGAGTGAAGAATTTTCCTGCACTGATGGAATTAAAGAGCAGTTTCTGTATGACTTAGCTTAAAGGACAGGAAGAGTGAATGTTGCATCGTATTTTTGCAATGTGTTTAGCTTGCATGGCTCTCTGAGAAGCTCTGGTACTGTGCTGCTAGAGGGGCTTCTCTTAGATGAAGTGTCTCTAGACCACAAGAATATAATTTTTATCTCCTCAAATTAAGATAAATTTCATGGTGTCTTCTATGTACAGTACAATGATGGTTAATAAACTCAATTCACAACTGTATGCAGTAGGGTGATGACAATGGAATGGTATCCTTCATGGTGTCAAGGGGACATATAATTGGTGTTGGCTTTTCTTTTCCCTCTTTTTTCCTAAGGTTAACTACTTTAACCTTGACTTCAGGCTGTATTTTTTTCTCACTGCATTTCTCCGTTATACGTTATTTGGTTTGGTTACAGTCACTAGACTTTAACTGCTCTGACATATTAATTTTTAAGGGCACAAATGACTTCATTAAAATAATGTCCTTCAGATAAGTGCACTTGGCACTGTGAATGGAAGTGGACAAAAGAAAATATGAAGCATCAACTCCTCTACATTAAGAATTTATTATGGGAACCAAACCCAGTAGAATATATATTTGAAATGCTTCTTCATTAACTTTTAGAAGCTCAGTGTGTAGCCTGCATCCATGAACTGGTTAGGAGTTTCTTTTCTAATATGCTTTTAGTCAAAGATTTGTTTTATATTTGCAGTCTCAATTGTATGGAACACTGCTTTCTTAACATTACAGAATCATAGAATGGTTTGGGTTGGAAGGGACCTTCAAGATCATCTAGTCCCACCCCCTGCCACAGGCAGGGACACCTTCCACTGTCCCAGGCTGCTCCAAGCCCCGTCCAACCTGGCCTTGGAAATTTCCAGGGATGGGGCAGTCACAGCTTCCCTGGGCAACCTGTGCTGGGGTCTCACCTCCACCGCAGTCCAGAATGTCTTCCTGGTTTCTAATTCAAATCCACTCTCTTTCTGGTTTCCCTTCTGCGAGACCCTTCTCTCTGGGCTGTCTGTGAGTGCTCCTAGAGCCCTGGTGTCACCTTGCCTGTGGCTTGAAGGGGATCCTGCAAAGCTGCCTCAGGGACTGCAGGCTCACCCGGGGCTCCTGTGGCATCCTGTCAGCTTGTTTGGAGGTGACCTGAATTGAACAAGTTATTCCAGATGTGTACTAATGCAACTGAAAGCTTTTAGCAGAGCGATGATTTCTGCTTACCCTTCTCCAGGGCTGCAGTACTCACGCATGGGCAGGGACTCCGCAACATCATGGTAAAGGTGCAAGAAGAAAAAAGCTTTATTGCGTATCTGAAATTCCCTTAAATACCAATGGAAAAACAGGAAATCACCTCATATAAACAGGAAAACAGTTCACCTCAGTGCCCCCAAATCACCTGGAGTATTTCCCAGACATTGCCTATTATGGTAAAAGGTAAACAATACCTTACAAGGTGAGAAACTGCAATTATCACATCTCATAGGGCTGACACCGTCCAGAAACCCACAATCCTCTCTCAGCCCATCCCCGGTGACCTGGCTGTAATCCCAGGATCACCTCCGGGTCTGAGAACGAGGCTCTTTCTGCAGCCAACAAGGCCCAATCTCTCTTCCACCACACAGTGTAGCCCAACACAGGGCTGTCCTTAGCTCTTGGAATGGCTTTTAGCTTTCTTCATTAATCAGCAAGTTCCTAGAAGTGAAATGGTTGGAGATAGTAAAGGTCCAGCGGGCCCATGGGCACTTGTGTGCCACAAAGCACGTCCTGACATCCAGCATCACCCAGCAGTGATTTTACCTTGTGCTGGAGGCCGGGGAGGGCCTGAGCCAAAATGACAGCCTATTTTTCCTGTCTCCCCCAGAGCCCCACAGCACATTTGATGAACATAGTGCACTGCTTTGGGGTGATGAGGCCTCGGCCACTTCCTTCATTTCTTCCAGAGCAGCACTGTAAAATGAGGTATATAAATGCTGAGCTGCTGCAGATTAAAAAACATTTCCTAAAAAATAAAGTTAAAATTGAAGCTGACCCAAGTTAAAAAGCAATTTTCTGAGAATGCAAAGGCATAAAGGGAAGTGCCTTAGCATGATTTTAAGTGGGCCTCTGAATGTGGAAGATAGACGGCAGGAATAAAAGGATGCACGCCTTAGTGGGGTGCTGCCGATGGAGAGAGCCCTAGAGTAACATGCTAGGAGCAAATTTCAATTAAATGAGCATACTTCTTGTAACTATTAAATTCTGCCTAGATAAATGGATTTTAGAAGAATATATGTATTTTTTGAAACCATGAAGTCGCTTGATATGGTAGTAATAAATCTGTCAGAATTTCTGCTTTGACCAAAGCTTAGCTGTAATACGGGATTCATTTCAATACCTAAAGCCATTTTGGGGTGGGAAGAGACTTTCCCAGCTTTGGAATTAGATTTCTCAGCAATGGGTATTATGTTCTTGACCCCATATCATTGCCTTTGAGGAGCAGCAGTATTTAAAATCCGCTGTAATGCAATAAGCTGAGCTCCAGCTCAGTGTGTGCTGTGCTGTTATAATGCAGCACTGATGGCGGCCCTTGTTAAGGCACTCAACGTGTGTGAGGTAAACACAGGGCTTTCTCCAGGATAATTAATAATTTAATCTCTGTGAAGTAGAGGTTGCTCTTCATTTATCCCAACTACTCTTTGATTTTTCTCTTCAGCCCATTTTAGCTGGCATTTCTCCCTCCTCACCCACACAGGTTGCCTTTTATAATAAGCTCTTTCAGCAAAGACCAGCTTTTATTCCTTTCAGATTGCAGTAAGCTTTTATTTCTTGTAAAAAGTAATTGCAACTTACTGTAAAAGACATTCTCTGATTGAACAGACCGCCTTTTAAGAAAATGGCATGATGAAAGGCTGCCTGTGGCACCTGCTTTGCCATAACCATCATGGCCAGGCCAGGCTCTGGAGTCCTGGACTAACGTGTCAGTCCTGGTGTGAGTGTGCAAAGCTGCAGGAAATCCTGCGACAGAAATTCAGCATAAACTGGGGAGTCAGGGTAGGGAGATATTTCCCTATTTTATGTTTATCCTGTAACACACAAACAATTTAACAGTTCTAGCAGGTGCTGATTGCAAAGTGACTGACAAATATTTTGAATATGTATTTTCAAAGTATTTCCTTCGACAAATTTAAATTGAACTAAGAATTCTTTTAGCACACCAAACTAAATTGGCTGTGGCACTATTGGTTGGCTTTTCGTATTGCCTTTACCACTCCTGGTAGCTGGAACTGTTATGCTTTTGTTTTACAATTAATATTTCAATGAAAACTTGTAAGGTACTGTAGGCATAAATATTTAATATCTTCCCTCCATGTTTCTTTATTGCTGAGCTTGATGATAAGTCAGTAATTCAGACTGAAATGCAGATAAAACAGTAATGTGAACAGTTTAAATCTGCATTTTTCCAAAGCTCCTGTGGTCAAGATGACTGCATTCTAGCAAGAACATTGCTATTTAAAATTGTTTACCTCTACACTTCAGCTGAATGCTGCTGTATATGATAAATGAGTAAATAAAGGTGCCTTTTGGGTCCCAATAACTGCACAAGAAACCTAATCATTCTCAC
Organism: Oriolus oriolus; assembly: GCA_013400235.1. Lineage (NCBI taxonomy): Eukaryota > Metazoa > Chordata > Aves > Passeriformes > Corvidae > Oriolus > Oriolus oriolus. The sequence goes on along the minus strand of VXBT01008730.1, from coordinate 79,086 downwards.
TAACATAAAAATAATTTACAAATTGAACAGTGGCATAGCAGCCTAGAAAGAAGTTTCTGAATATGGCACCACATATGGCCAAGGTCTCTTCAGGCATAATTCAAGTTTTTTTTTTTACTTCCCTGTTTTTAGTAGGTTTTGCTTCATATTTAATGCAGAATAAAAACTTTGTGTTTTCAAGGTTTACTGTTGTTTTTTCAGAGTTTGCTTAATTTTTGGTCTGGACATGAAACATTGTGATTTATTTTTCTCACATGATAACTCGTACTGTTGGGCTACACTGTGTGCTGGAAGAGAGATTGGGCCTTGTCGGCCAAAGAAAGAGCCTCGTTCTCAGACCCGGAGGTGACCCTGGGATTACAGCCAGGTCACCGGGGATGGGCTGAGAGAGGATTGTGGGTTTCTGGACAGTGTCAGCCCTATGAGATGTGATAATTGCAGTTTCTAACCTTGTAAGGTATTGTTTACCTTTTACCATAATAGGCAATGTCTAGGAAATATTCCAGGTGATTGAGGAACACTGAGGTGAACTGTTTTCCTGTTTATATGAGGTGATTTCCTGTTTTTCCATTGGTATTTAAGGGAATTTCAGATACGCAATAAAGCTTTTTTCTTCTTGCACCTTTACCATGATGTTGCGGAGTCTCTGCCCATGCGTGAATACTGCACGTACCACTTCACCTTGTGGGTAAAAGATGTTGAAATTCATGGTGTTGTTCTTCAGGAAAAGGCAGACTGCTGACACGAGGTTCAGATTTTCATCTCTTTAGAAAGGCAACTATGTCACTTTCACCAGACAGAACGATGTCTCTAAAGGCAGGTGTTAACACGTCTGTCCCACTCTCTCTTCCTCCTCCTTTCCTTCCTTCTGTCTCCCCCAGACAATGGTAATTTCTGAGCAGACCAAGATATTACTATTTAATAAGAGTAACCTAGCCAGGACAGTGTCACTTGGCTTTGTGTTTTTAACAGCATTACCATTTGAGGGGAAAAAAAGTTAATCCTTTGCTTTGTTAGCATAATCTGGGTTATCTGCTGTGGAAATGTGCTTTGGTCTGAGAGAATTTGTATGGAATTTAACTACCTTTACTGCTTGCTTAAGCAGGATAAAAATCTTGGGTTTCTGTCTTGAGTACACAGTGAGAGAGCACCAAGCAGATTTAATAAAATTTAAAATTCCTCTTCAAAGCACAGTTTAGTTGCAGGTTTTGTATATTTATCTGAAGAGTCAACTTGTGCCCTAATCCTACACTTTGATCCACTTTGTAAGCCTTTCTGTCTTGTCTTGCAGATGCCAAGGTACCTCCTGTAGCAAAGCAAATAAAAATAGAGCTGATGGGAAATGCAACTTTATTAGAGCCTTGGGATCCTGAAACACAGTTATCCCAAAGTCTACTGGCTAAACCACAACAAAAGCAAACATAAGAACCATCTGCGAGAGTGTGTCTCAATTCCAGCTGTTTGAATCCGACCATTACTTGAAATCTATGGATGCTAAAATCTCCTTGGCCTCATTACATCTGAATTGTAAAATAGGCTGGATGATGCTGGTGGGTTTTTCACAATCTTCTTCAGACAGCTCCTGGCAGCTGTGGGGATGAGCTTTTCCAGGTGCAAAGGTGGATGTGCCATTACCACAGACTACTTACAGTCACAGCTGCGACTTCTGGGTTCAGGTTCCCGGCTCCCGGTGCATTCAAAATCACTTTTGTGCCCTAAAAGAACCAAGGGCCAGGTTTCATTAACACATCGTGGTGGAAGCACAGATGGTGCATTTCAAAAACAAACCAGGAAACACTTTAAAATAAATGAGGAGCTGTTAATCTCTCCTTTGGTGGCTCTTTTAACCAAATGTTGATGGGGTTGAGCAGAGGCTGTGTATGGGCCAGATATTTCTGTCTTTGCTGTGATGGGAGCAAAGGAAGACAAAGCGGGGGTTAATCTCAGTATATCTATCCATCCCAAGTGACAATATTCCCATCTTTGCAGAGAAGGACTCTGAGCTTTCCTGATGAGCAGCTCTGCTAGGAGGGCAGAGTGAGGCAGCAGATAAAATCCTGAGGAAGCAACACCAATGGTCTGACCAGGCTGAGGAAAAAAGCTGTCTGGGAGTGCCTGGGTGGTGGGCCACTGAGAGATGTTTTCAGAAGGCCAGATTAGGAATATCCTATCATTAGGGGCCACACAGTTCAGAATGGAGCTGTGGGTGTATTTAATGCTGACATTTTTCTGTCAAAGCCCAGCCTGCTTATGGGAAGTTTTAGTGAATGTCCCATATTGAAAAGGTTTTTTTAAAATGTATTTTCAGTTCAAAGTGCATTTGTAACTTGACATTTAAGTTAAAATACAAAACAAACGTCCAGATTTACTGAAAATAATAAGGCCAAAGCCACTCTTAGGTAGCTTCAAAACTACTGAAGCCTTTTTTATCAATAAGACCATTTTGTTTTAACCTTTGTTGTTTTGTTGTTTTTTTTTTTAATTCAGTAACATTTTTTAGGCTTTGGCCTTCTTGTCTAATTGGTGTGTATTTATTTTTATTCACTTTTTAATTCTCAAAATTTTTTTTAGGATGGCAGAACAGTTTCTTTGAGTGCAGCTGCTTTCAACCTGTCAGGGCCTGAAGGGTGCCATGCCCAGCCCGCTGGCACTGGGTGGATGAAGAACAGTGCTGAATTCTGGACACTGAATTCTGGAGTGGTGACACTGTGCAGGAGTGGACAGCCCTGAAATCTGGCCTGGTCACTCTGCTGTTAAAATGAGCTTCAGGACAGGCACACTGCCTCTGCAGGGGGAGCACAGCTAAGCTTTCCTGCACTGAGAAAACCCATCTGTGTGTTGAGATCCTGTCAATACAACCTCACAGCAAACCTGTTGTGGTTTAACTGGGCAGTTCAGAGCAAAAATAACAAGTGTGCCTATGAGTAGTTTTGGGTTTGTATTTTTTGCAGTTAGCAGATAAAATGCTGCTTGGAAGCAGCCTGAGCCTGAGCCTGGCTCTGTGTGCAGATGTGAAGATGTGCCGTCCGTGTGAACACGGAACGAGTGTGGGTCCAGGACAGTTCCTGATGGCTCACTTGGCAAATGCAGACAGGTGATTGGACATCCAGGGTGAACTTGTGCCCTTCCAAGGGCTTGGGGAACAAGTCTGAGCTCAGGTGTCAGTGGAAGAGAGAAGGTGGGGAGCTTGCTTTGGGTGGTGGTCCATGAGCACTGATGATATGAAAACATCCCTTCCTCCTCACAGTCAGCTGTGAGTATCCTAACAGACGTGGCAGTGTGCCTGTTAATGAGACACCGTTTTCTCATGTCTACTTTTGTTCCTGTACTATTTTTTCTGTCCTTCTACACAAGATCTTGACTTAAAGGATTTGTTGCTGTCCATCAGTGCATTGGCATCATGCCTTCTGTGTGCTCTTTTCCCCAAGAAATCTCATATAACCAGCTCATGTTAAACTGGTGGGATTTCCCTTGGACTGTAAACAGGTTTTTTTGCTCCTATTAGTTTGTTTAGAAAGTTGGAAAGCTGGAGTAATCATCATTGGTGTCAAACTATTATGAATTATTAAAAGGAGCACAGCAACAGGAGCTACAGATAATTCCTCATTCTGAAAATGAGCACGTCTTATGCTATTGCTGCAGTAATTACCTAAAAATACTTAATACTTAATTACTTCCAAGGTGTCAATCTTCATAACAGTTTATTAAAAGATTCTAATGGGTGTAGCAGCTGCTTCCACAAGCAAATCTATTTGTGGCTGAACCTGACATTCTGCTCTAAATATTATTCCACCTTGATCAACACTATTTCTCCATGTATACCTTGTTACAGCTGTAACAGATTGGGAAGGGAGGGTTTATCCAGCTGCAGTGGGAATTGCTCTGCTCACTCATGACTTCCAACCTCATACTGCTAGAGCCAGTAGAAATGTTTGCAACCAATTTATCACAAAAAAGAACTTGGAACGGTTGTTTATACCCTGGTATTGTCTTATTGCTATTTCAGCTGTACAAATGGCTGCTTGGTAATGCAAAGGCTTCTCTTTTGGGAATTGTCAACTGGATGAGAGAGTTGTTGTGAGGGGACAATATTCACCTGTGTGATGCAGCGAGGGAGCCTTAGGGAAAGGGCTATGGACAGGGGTGTGGTTGTGGCCCTACCGATGGCAGGGCTGCTCCCTGGGGCGCCCAGGCAGCAGGATGCAAGTGAGAAGCACATAATGTCTATTAGTTTCCAACACAGAATTCTTGTTTGGGCATCTTTATTGGTCTTCGTTGCCAGAATGCCTACTTGGCATTTTGAACAGACAGCTTCACTCTGGAGCTCTGTGGAAACAGTGAAGTAAGACAGAACATAGTTTGGAAATCAAAAACCAATTTCTCTCTTTTTTTTTTCCTGTACGGAAAATGTGTAAAAATACCCAAATTAATAAATACACAAACAGAAGCAACTTGAAGGCAATAGTCTCAAATAACAAGCTCTACCTTAACTTGATTAATATTGAAATCTGTTAATCTGTGCCTTCAAACCCTGTTGTGTTCCTGCATTGCTCTTTTCTTTGCTTTTCTGTCTTTTTGAAAAATTTGCTGCATCAGATATTACAAAGAACTGCGGGACTGTCCTTTCTCCATTCCAGCAGCAGGAGTTTCATGCCTTTGAAGCACAAGGGTGTGAGTTTTATCCTTCTACTTCTGCAATTTCTTTGGAGACCAAGACTGCATTACAATTTACTTCTTTAGACCTTGCACTATCCTTAGTGTCACACCAGTGAGTGAGGCACTTAATGTCCTTCATCACCTTCTGAGCTGTCCTTCAAACATCCCGACACACTGACCAAGTTAAGATTGGTTCCAGGTTTTGCTGTCTGCTTGGCTTTCTCCCACTGACTGAATTTGGGACAGCAACAGTTTTGGTGCAGCCAGAGAGGTCTGACAGTGCAGAACAGAGTAGTAAATTATGAACAGCCTAATGAGAATGCCTGTTCTTATTTCTGGTAGTTTTCCATTCATTCTCTGAGCAAGTAACAGGTGTCTTGAGACATGAAATTTGTATTTTTCATTATTCCTATGGATGCTTCTCTCTCTAGCCTTACTGAATCTTCAGAGCTGCCACACTACATTATGCATGTGTGGCACTGTAGTTTGCAGATACTAATTTAACCAAGTGTTCTTCTAAAAAATGCACTGCAAATCTCGTTATAGGAGGCGCCTGCTACGAGCAGCACCTGAGTGGTGTCAGCAAAAGGAGCTGACTTTGCACAGGTTTTTCTGTGTTAGTTGGCCCTCGTCCTTGCGGGCTGTGACTAACACAGCACAGTGGTATCTTGTTGGAGGGGAGCTGAGATTTTGTTAATTATGGGCAGGGAGTTCAAACTGGGTCACCTGAGGAGAGAAGCTGCTATCAACGAGTGGTAGGCAGTGAGCTGTAATTGAGCTGTAGTGGGTGAGCATTAGCAGTCCTGCTGACTTGCATGAGATGAGTTGTATCAGTCACAGGTGTAAATACTCAGGCTACGGATAGATGTGTATGGAAAATAAGAATAGTCATCAACACTGATGTCCATGAAATTGGTAACATAGGGGTGAGCTAAAATTCTCTTTAGCTATTGGCCACAATGTTGTTTTGGTTTTTTTCTCCCTTGAGTGACTTTGGCTGAACTAGGCTGAGTTAAAACTGGTGTCAGAATCACATTTTTGACCTTCTCATGGATTTTTCAGCAGCTCAGTTGTTACATAGACTGTGTCTGCTCTTCAGAGCAGTCCAGGCAGGAGGAAAATATCTCACTAGAAAATGCTCCCTCTTAGACTGTAAAAATGATTAAAAATGGAGATATGACTTTTTAAATGTGTTCCTGTTCTCAGGGATAAATCTGCTACTGAATTACTTCCTGGCATCCTCATCTGCATGAAAAAGGTTTGACTTTGGTGGGATTTTTTTTTTTAATTTAGAAAATATTAAAATAAGGCAGAAAATTAATTCAAAGCCAAGGAATAGAAACAGAGAAGCTTACAGCTTAGTTACAGCTTCCCAAAAGTTAAATAAAGAAAATGTGTTGTGATGGTTCACTGGCTTGTATCTTATCTTGTGAAGGGTAGCTACCATGAGCAGGGTAGTACACTCTGCAGAAGATCCAGTTTATTCTCTCTGTTACCCTGAATAATGAATATTCTTCAGAAGAGAATGCAAATGTTTTTTCTTATTTCCTGTCTCTAAAATTGGGACAGAGAGTTTGTTTAAAAGCTAACAAAAAGATTAAAATGGGATGGAAAGCCTGCAATTATCTGTGATAAACAGTGCATTATGTTTTGGTTTGTGGGCTGCGAGGCTGTCACTGAAATGTTCCTCATCTCATGTAATATTTTGTGCTACTGCATTGCTTTTCAATTATACAGCTCAAAAGAAAGCTTCCACTGACGAAAGCAGTGAAAGCACATTGCTTTTAGTATTGGTTTTGGGCGTTTTTTTTCCCTTCTTTTATAGGTCTCAAGTGTCTCTTCAAATATAAGTCCAAATGACAGGAGTCCAGGAGTTTGAAAGTTATTAGAGAGATATGGATATATGCAACTAATGAAATATGCTTGCTTACAATATATCAAGACATGCAGAACATTGAGGAAAACTCAGCGAACTCAATATTTAATATAAGCTGGAGTTAAAGTATTATTTTTTTTTGCAAATGCAGCATATGTTAATCTATTGCTGAGCATTCGTCTAGCAGATTCAATTTCCACTCATAATTTTTCATTTATTAGTTTCTTTTTTGCATAAACACAGCTGTGTGTTCTGATCTATGCTGCTGAGATCTGATGTGGTGCAGTATATGGGGAGCCCAAGTGATTTATCGTGGAGAGCTGGGGAGTAGATGGAATGGACTGAGGAACAGTCTTGGAATAAATATTGGTTTTGACTTAAATTCATCTTTGTGGAATTTTTACCCCATATTTTCACCAGTTGCTCATATTGAAGATGGACCAATAAACAGAGGGATGGTTAATGGACAGAGGTAAACGGATAGAGGGATGGTTTTGATCCATGTTACAGCTCAGGAATAATGAGCAGTTTCGCTGTGGTTGGCCCCAAGTATCTCTGGTATGCAAATTAATTTGTAGTGTGGCTATATTGCTGAGTATCATACAATGCTGATAACAATCCTGGCTGCCAGCACCATGCCTCTTAATCTGAGGTTGTCTGAGAAAGGGGTTTGTAATCAAGAAGCTTATAATTTTGAAGGCACAATGAGAAACAAATGAGTGTTTTATTTAAAATGTAATATTGACTCTGCCACTTCATATATGGCAGCTTGTTTTGAGGTGGTGTTATTGCAAAATTGTTTCAAAACAAAACCAAAAGCCCAAACAACAAACAAGGCTCTCCATCATCTCCAGTGGTTTCCTTGCTGTAAGATATATCTGAAAACCATTATGTATTTTATTTAAAATTTCACACTAGGCTGCCTTCTTCAGGTGCTGATTTGCACACAGCTTCTGCCCAGCTGAGTTGGAAGGGCTTTTGGAGCTTTCACCAAAACCTGTCTGAAGTTACTGAATAACTTTTCTTTGGCTTGAGCATCCTGCAGTTCGACCCCCTGCGGGTGGCTGTGTCTGTGCCATCAGGTATGTGAAGCACAGAATAAAAGTGTCTGTTGTAGGAGTGAGGGAAATGAGATCAGCCACATCCCCTTGGCTTTTTACCCATCTCCCTGGTGCTCGATTCTCATCTCACTGGTGATTCCACCTAATGTCATCACTCTGCTGTTTCCACTCTATTTTCTGAAGTGTGGTGAGAAACAGACTCATTTAATAGATTGCACTGTAACTTGACCTCTCCTCTTCCCACCAAGGGAATATTTTTCCCATTGCTGGAAAATGAACTTTCATTCCCAGGTCTTGCTTGGCATGTGAGGCCCATCCCTTCTGTGGCTGCTGCGGGGTGGGGAGCAGGGGCGATGGCCTTCCAGGAGGCACTAAACCGACCTGCTTCCTGCTGTTCCTGCACCAAGCACTGCTCAGTCGAGGCAGATCTCTGGGGAGAGATGACACAGTTTAATAGGAGAGCTGATGGAACTGAGAAGTGGTCTTGTGTCTTGATAAGCTTTTCTTGTCTTCGTTGTTAGTCTCTGCTGGTTGGTTTTAATGAAATCTAGTGCTTATCTACAAACCTTCTCCTGATTGCATCCTTTGGTTATCATGGCCAAATGCTGCAGGGACAGTATTTTTTAAAGCTATGGGAAATCATTAGACCATAGTATATTTATTACCTGCTGTTGTCTCACTTGTGAGCCCTTTTCTCAGCAAACTAACACTCAGCACTTGGCTAAAGGAGCGCTCCAGCCCTGTGATGCCTTGAGCTCATGCAGTGATGCTAAGAGAATTGTATCTCAAGTAAGTAAAGAAATAGTACTACATGCAGGACTTGCCTGTACCCTCTGGGGCTTCGCCTTTGAGGCACAGGCAGAGATGTTCTGCAGAGCAAAAGGAGTTTGTGGGTGCTGCTGGGTGCCAGCTGCTCAGATGCACAGCCCTGGCAGGAGTCCTAGGCTCAGGAAATTTCTCAGCTGTGAGCCATTGGAGGTTGGAAAAATACTCAGGGAAAGCATTGCTTGATGCCTGCCTTGCCCTTGCAAATGTATTTCCAGGCATTTACTGCTGACAGTTGTTGGAAATGGGACAGTGGGTTAGTTAAATCTTTGGGCTGATCCCATACGTCACTTCTGTATTCATAAATAATTGGCATGCTAACCACTGCTGTTAATTGCAATGGAACTTGCAGTGATTAATTCTAATTACTATTCATTATTTCTCTAGCGTGTCAAATGTACTAGAAATAAAATCTGGTAGGTACTGAGCATTAAGATCTGGTTACAGTAAGAGATAACTCCTGATTTTTGTCTGCTGGGCAGCTTGGCCTCTGTGTGCTGGGACGTTTGCCTGTGCAAGGTGATGCAAAGCTTGCTGGGTGCAGAGGATGGGTCCTCAACTGCTTGTAAATCACTGTATTTTCTGACTGCTGGAGCTTTGCTGGTTTAATCTCAGTTTAAATCTGACCTCTGGGCTTTGGGTGGCTGCTCACAGCACTGTTATTACCAGGCTTGATGACAAGTTACCTTTGCTTTGTAGCAGCAGGTGAGGTAAGGATCTCAGAGAGATGGCTGGTACTTGGAAGAAGTTCTCCAGTTGCCTCTGTAGCTCAGAGGTGTGTGTTTGGCTGAATAGACAGACCCTTCATTCTTTCTCACTTCTGCAATCATTTGCTTGGGAAGCTCAAAATGGGAATTCTACATTGAGATGCTTGGTAAACTTTACCTATTACAGTAACACTCAGTTCACCTTTTTTACAGCTGAGAGAGCTGGAAGGATGAGATGTCGGGTTTTGAACAAGCTGTGGCAGGGAAAGCATGGCTGAATTACAGTAAACATGGGGTAAATTACTGCTTCATTGCTTTGAATTACTTTCAGTTTACTCCAGGATTAGCATATGCATGACAACTCCTGCAGAGCGCTGATGTGCTGGAAGCATGTGTTTTTTGCAGCAGCGAACAATTACTTGTGTACTCGTTCTTGATTGTTTTCTTTTGCGCAGATCATTTTTAATGAGTCTCTGACGACCCATGTAGGGAGTCCTGAGTTGCTCCCAAGGTGTGCAAGAGTTGGAGAATGAAGTTTTCTGGGGCATTGAAGGTGGCTTCTGGGACAGCATCTGTATTTAGCCACAGGCTGAGGGTGGTTCTGTGCAGCAGAATAAACAGGAAAGGAGTTGATTAGGCAGAAACAACTTTCAGGCAGCTTATTTCAGCTGATAGTTTTAAGACCTTTAACAGGCGATCCATAAGCAAAATTTTAGTCCTCACAGAGATGTTTTATTTCTGTTTTTGCTTCCTCTGGCAATCTTGTCTGAATTAATATATAGCTGAATAGCTACTGACTGTGGCCACATAGGCATTGCTTACAATATAATACTTGGCCTTTGGTTAGACCTGCAGCAATTTTTAAACATTAATTTGGTGATGGGGTAGTGATACACATAGCAACAACTCTTCACTTACAGGAAACATCTGATCTAAGCAGAATTAAAAGGGTGGATGGGGTAAGGACTGTTTTCCAATCCAGTCTTGCTGAACAGACAATTAGCAAGATCATTAAACTGCCTCATTATAACCATGATAATTACAGGATTAACACACTTCACTTCAATATCTCTAATTTGTTTTGTAATATAAGCGAGATGGGGAGATGATTCCTCTATATGTGAGACTTCTGGACATCTAGTACCAGAAATTAGGGATTCTTGGTAGCTAAAGAAAAAGCAAGGATGAGACAGCAGGAGGAGGAGGAGGCTGTGGGAGGCAGCAACAGCTGCCAGCCCCCAAGTTATGCCATAGGAAGTTCTTGGGTTTTGGATTAAATCTAGCTACTGTGCTAGGTGCTGTTTTGGGTCTGGGAGAACATTTCAGATGAGTTCCCTGTGGGCAAATAATTGCAACAAGGGAAAACCCTGTGTAGCAGGTTTTGATAGCTTCAGTGACAAAGCTGAGGAAATGCATGTCTTGAAGTAACTCAGTGAAACTTTGTCTAGGCCAGGTCACTGAAGGCACCAGGAAATCAGTAATTACAGCTCTTCCAGTGTCTGTGGCAGCAGACACCTTCTCCAGTGCCCCACTTTCTGAGGTTGTTGTGGAGGGACAGGGGCTGCAGGGCTGGTGCCTTTCGACACTGCTGGATGTGCTTATTAAATAAACCAGGCCCATTCCCACCTTTCCTTACATCTGCAGCAAAAATAATGGGATATTGACAACAAAACTTCTCTTTTATGTTCTGCACAATAGGCAGAAAGTCTGTTTACGGTGTGCAGTGGGATGCACAGCAGCTTGTCAGGGTGAGTATGGGCATCCTGGAGAGGGAAGAAGGTTGTTATACCTGGGGCTACCTGTGGCACCTGCTAGAACTGCTGACACCCATGGGGCAGGGTTTGCTGTCAGTGTTTTGTTGAAGAGCTCCCTTCACGTGCTCCATCAGGAACCTGCTGCAGGCTGGTGCAGGTGGGTTCCAGCCAGGTGTTTGCAGCTGGGGCAGTGCATGCTTCAGTCAGCACACTGCTGCATTCAGGGAGACTGCAGGGCCAGACAGGTCTAATTTCAAACTGCAAGGAAGTGAATGTGGCTCACAGGGAGTCTGGGATAAAAATCTCAAAGACAGGAGCCTTCCAGGGTCTTTCAGGAGACTGGTACTTCTGATGCTGCACTGGAGGTGTGAGCTGGGGATAAAACACAGGGAGCTGTGTTTGGGAGGGGGCTGTACACCACCATAACCATGCTGGTATCTACTGGGAAACTATTTTTAAAATAGAGAAGTCAGCCCGAGGCTTATGAGAGAAAAGTACCAAATATAACAGCTTGCCCGAGTGTGTGGATGAACTGTTAATGAATTTAAAGGAAAACTTCCATGTTATATGTTCAATAATTTATCTGTCAGAAGGGGAAAGGGAAGATAGCCAGTCTGGGTGGCTGGCTAGCAGGAGTCACCTACTTCTTTGATAGACTGATGAGCTGTTCAGAGTCACTGCTGTGACCCTGTATAGTTCAGAAAAGTATGATCCTTGAGGCCAGCCTAGTGGGAATTTGCCTGAGAATCCCTTTGGGTATCAGAATAGGCCGAGGAATAGGTAGCTGTGTATCCATATGCAGCTAAACAGAATCATACACATCAAATAGATATAAAAAAAGCTACCTATGCTAATACATGATGTGTATGTGAGCTCCAAAGATCCTTTATTCCAGACATAAAGTAGTAGGTGCCAAGTTTGATCAGGATATCAAAGGTACTCTAGGACCTGTCAAGTGCGACTCTTCAATGTTCTTCTGAAAATTTTAACATGAAAAGACAAGGCAGAAAAGGGTCTGACATTATTAATGATGACAAGATCCTTCCCCAGCACTCCTTGCTTATTTCCCCCTAACGAGCTTTGGTGGGACAGATGCTCTGATGAGGAGCTGTCGCTGCAGCAGCTCAGTGTGATGTTGAGATGTGAGGCTGGTCCCTGCCTGTTCCACACCCGCTGGCTGGTGGGTGGTGGGACAGAACCCGGGCAGCTGTTTGCTGGGGGCATGGAAACCCCCGGGCAAGCCCCAGTTTGTCAGCAAACAAACAATGCGAGTGCTTTGCCTGGCAGCAGGGAGAGGAATTGAAGCCTGTTAACGGGAGCTCAGACAATCTGGCAGAATTGGAAGTGCTGGGAGAAATTTTGAGTGTTGGGAATGGTCTCTTTGTAAATGAAACTATTCACAAGGATAGATGCATGGCAGGACAATAATCCCATTGGATGTAACCCTGCCTTTATTTGGGTCGAAAGGTCGCTGTTTTGTGCCATGTGCTAATTTCTACATTGCAGCTCTCGCGCATTCAGCTGTATGATCAGAGCTGGATTGCAGCATGGGGAGGTCAGAAACCTCGCAAAAAACCTGTGTCAAAACACAGCACCAGGAGGATGGTTTGCTAGGGACTGAGTATGACAGAAAGAGCCTCAGCTTGATGAGGAAAAATACTGTTATTAGCTGTGGATGTGAAGGTTGATTTATTGTATCTGTAGAATGAAAAGGAGGCTGGTCAGAAAGGCACGGGTGTTTCTCAGGGCTGCTTGCAAGGATCACTGCTCTTTGGGAAATATCTCTTGCAAAAAACATTATTCCTCTCACTAGGCAGATGAGGTGGTGACTGCTTCTTCCTGGCAGCTTCCCGCTCTGAAGCTGTTTGGTTTGCCTGCAGGCTGTATGAGCAGCAATGCTATCATTATAACTCAGGCTTGACAGCAGTGACAGCAACTAATGTGTCATTTGACTGGGAGAAGGGGCATCACTTGTTTTTTTTAGACAAGGCAGGACTAGAAGTTCACCTGCTTGATGGCACAGTGAAGTGCTTTTGTCCTGAGTGCCCTGTCAGTACGAAGCCGCGGTGCTTTTATTGAGCACTGAATAAAACATTTTTTCCCCTCCCCTTCCCGTGTGTTCCCAGCTAAGAAGCGCAAAGCTATCAAAATCAGCAATTAGTACTGAGAGAGACTGGTAGCAAACCCATGGTTTTTCCCTTCTTGCTTATTCTGACATAGTTTTAGTTATGTATTCATTATTTTCTAAGTCTTTATGGCACTTTGACAGTACTGCCAAATGAAGGAGGAAGGCAAAGCCCTGCTGCATCAACTTCCATCTTCCATTGTGCGTTGTGACTTCGGAGTTTTGCTGTTTTATTGTTCTCTTTGTGCTTACAGCTAAGGATTCCTGCATGATTATTAACTGGAGCTGCAACTGCAAAATTTATCTGCAAACAGAACAAAGCAGTCAATCATACCCATTTGTTTCTTCACAGCTGCTAGGTCTTTTACCTCTATAGTTTATAAATCTAGAGCTTGACTTGAACGCCCATTTTCTTGTCTTGGTATTATTTATTACAGTGATCTATTGTCTGGTATCCATTTATGTCTGGCTTCATACAAGACCTCTGTTATTTTTAGACTGGTCAGAGGAGAATTGTTGGGTGCATGGGTCCAGTTTTGTGGAGATGTGCCCACAGATTTCAGTAAGTTGGATCAGGCCAGTGATGAATGAGGCAGTGACTAAATTTTTACTGCCTTTCACTCAGAAAAAACATATGTGCCCAAACCCACTAAAATTCATGTGCCCAAAAGTGCTACAATTAACCTCTGTTCTGGCATCATGTTAAACAAAAAAGTGGTAAATGCACAGAGCTCCTTCTTCCTCTAAGTACCAAAGCAATGTCCCTAAGATTTTCTTCAGGAAAAATGAGGTTGGCTTGCATGAACAACCTTGAACCAAAAATCCAACAATCCATGGGTGCTGTCGTTCTGTTCTGGAAAGGAAAAGGCAAATCCCTTCTGTCCTGCTCCCATTTCATTTCCTGAATCAACAAAGAAAATAAATATGTCCAAACTGGAGGAAAAAATATCCCCATAAATGTAAATGTCTAATATGTAATCTAGCATAGAATTAAAGAATTTCTGGAAAACTGGAAGGTGGTAAAAGAAAATTTTAATTTTAAAATATTTTTCCTTTTCCCTTTCCTTTTCTTTTTCCTTTTCCTTTCCTTTTTCCTTTGTCCAAATTTAAGTGAAGCTAGATCTCCAGTACCTGCAATCCCCTGCAAAGCATTTTGCTTTTATTTCAAATTGATAATGCAAGTGAACTGCAGTAGCATCATATCCTAAACAGCATTTCTGCTGTAGTCTGGGGCCTCTACCTTCTTTCACATTTAATGTTTGAGCAGCAGATGGAGCAAAGGACCAGAGAAATACTTTCTGGATCAATGTGCTTAGAGGACGTGACAGGACAGGAGGGAGAGAGAAGAGCAGGACAGCTGCAGCGTGGTCCCTTGGAGCAAAGGGGATGATGATGACCAGGGCTGGGGGCCATGGGGGCAGGGGATGGGGGGTGCAGGGCACCCAGGGGCACCTTCCCTTGGCCTCCAGCAAAGTCTGGATAAACACTGCGCAAAGGGCGGCATTTCTATGAGTTTTTGAGCCCTGGGAGGTTAAAGGACAAGGGACTATTATTCTCTCCACCCTGGTTGCAAGAAACTAAATGAATACTGTCAGCACTTGGAAGAAGTATATATTTTTCCTTCCCAAGTTTCAGTGCCTAGACTCAGTGATTATGAAAAGCTATCAATTTCTGCAAAAAAAAATTAAGATCATATTTCAGAGAGGCTGGGAAATATAAGCTTTCAAGGCTCAAAAACTAAGCTGGAAAATATAAAAACTCAAGGAAAGTCATCTTAAAGCCTGACACAAGACTTATAAGTGTTTGAATTGGGCAACCTGGGATGAAGTTGTTGGCCCATTATTGGAAGAGGTTCCCTAGGTAAGAAGTCTACATGCTGAAGGATTTTTTAGGATAAAATGTTGGCAAAGTTGAGTCAGGAATGATTATGTTCTAGCTGATTCTGTGATAAGGATGAGGGGTTAGACATGACTAACTTCATGTGTGTTCTTCTAGCCGTACTGCCTCATGTCCCTCCTGATTTGAAGCAATTTCTCTGTGCCAAGATCTTCTGCAGAGGAAAAAAGTATTTAATTTTCAGGTGTGTTGCTAATGATTTACATAATTCATAAGAAAACTTTTATTCAAAATGAGACAGAAAACAGTTGCTGATATGTTGAAGGGCAATCTGGCCTTTTATTTTATATGCATACTCTTTCTTATTACATAAATAAACAGCCTGAAACTTAATGATTTATTTAGGATAATGAGTCAGAAGCAAATGTGACATTTCTCTGAGTCTACACAAAATACTGTCTGTTATGTGTATTAAAAAAAAAATCCATGACATACTTCCAAACAACTGCAAAGCTCTGTATTTTTAAATTATCTTCTAAGCACTGACGACTTAGGTGACTTATTGATTCATATAACACTTATTTTGCTATCACAATAAGTAATTTTTTCTAAGCACCTCAACATTTCAATTGTAGACCTGATTGCAATTCCTTTTCAACCCATTTATATTCCCATTAAGTTTGGCTGAAAGGTGTCACATTTTCTGCTTTGCTTGAGTTTAGTGCTGACAATTATACCAATGAATGGGAGCAGCTACTTCATCTGCCATCAGACACCCATGAGATCATTCCCTGCTAGTCAATAAATTAAAAACGTTAAAATCTCTGCTTTTGTTTTGCCTGTTGCCTGTACTTTGGGGATGTTTGTTGCCATCTCCTACCTGAAGGTTGTGTGGTGGTTTGCATTTGGTAATTTGGTAATAATGCATTGGAAAGGTACATAAGTAACTGTCTCCTTAACACCGCAGATGTAGAACCAGATGAAAAAGATAAATGTTAATAGGAAGGTGGTTATGGAGGGTCCTTATGGATCTTGTCTTCTCAGAAAGCTTCTGTGTCTCATTCATGTCTGTGCCAAGTCCTTGTCTTCAGGACCTGATACACTGATTAAAAACTCAACTTAACCCTTACTCCATCTATCTTCTAATTTCCATCTTTCATATGTGACACTTTTCCCTTAAATCTTGTGCTGAATTGTAAGACAATTAAGCAGCCCTTAACCTTTTCATGACTATTTTAATCATGCCAGGACTCCCATTTATGGGTTTGCTTTGATCTGGACATCAAAAGATCAAGTTAATAATGGAAAATGGAAGTGTTATTAACATGAATTCTTTTGCCACTTCATCTGCTTTGACAGTTTCTGCTGGGTGAAAAACTGGCTGGATGGCCAATCCCAGAGAGTGATGGTGAATGAAATTAAATCCAGTTGGCAGCTGGTCACAAGTGGTCTTCCCCAAGGCTCAGTGCCAGGGCCAGTTCTGTTTAATATCTTGACTGGTGATCTGGATGAGGGGATTGAGGCCCCTCTCAGTCAGTTTTCAGATAACACCAGGGTTTGCAGGACTGTTGATCTGCTGGAGGGCAGGCAGGCTCTGCAGAGGGACCTGGACAGGCTGGATCAATGGCCTGAGACCAGCTGGGTGAGGTTCAACAAGGGCAAGAGCTGGGGTCACAACAAGCCTGGGTCCTGCCCTTGGGTCACAACGAGCCCATACAGTGCTCCAGGCTGGGGCAGAGGGGCTGGAAAGCTGCCCAGCAGGAAAGGCCCTGGGGCTGCTGGTTGGCAGTGGCTGAACACGAGCCAGCTGTGCCCAGGGGGCCAAGAGGCCCGTGGCACCTGGCCTGTCCCAGCCTTGGCGTGGCAGCAGGACCAGGGCAGTGACCGTCCCCCTGTGCTGGGCACTGGTGAGGCCACTCCTCAAACCCTGTGTCCAGCTCTGGGCCCCTGATGGCAAGAGGACATTGAGGGGCTGGGGAGTGTCCAGAGAAGGGACCAGAGCTGGGGAAGGGTCTGGAGCACCAGGCTGACGAGGGAGCTGGGGAGGGCTCATCCTGGGGACTTCATCACTCTCTACAACTGCCTGACAGGGGGTTATAGACTGGTGGGAGTTGGTCTCTTCCCCCAAATAACAAGGGATGGGGCAAAAGGAAATGTGTCAGAGGAGGTTTAGATCAGATATTACAACAAATTTCTTCACTAAAAGGGTTTTCAAGCTTTCAAGAGGCTCTGCAGGGCAGGGGTGGAGTCACCAGCCCTGGAGGGTTTAAAAGATGTGTAGATGCAGCACTTGGGGACATGGTTTAGTGACAGGCTTGGCAGTGCTGGGATAACAGCTGGATTCAACAATCTTAGATATCTTTTCCAACCTAAACGATTCCACAATTCTCTGACAGTGACTTCATCTTTTTTTAATGTGGCCAATTTGCTTGCTCAGTGTCCTCAAGTGCTATCAGACCAATCAATAACTTTCTGCGACTTCAGCCATTTTAATTTTCATTAGTTATAGCCTCTTTAAAAATTATTTATTAGTATATTAGTTTATTTGCAGAAACCTGATTAAGACTGTAAGGTGATGAATAAAGGATTTCCTTAGACTTCCCATAACACTGCTAGCAGGCCACTAGACTGCTGACTGCAAGATCTTCAGCACGACTGGCATTAAAAAAGAAAGGATTTTTTTAAGAAAAGAAGGTGAATTTTTAATGGGACTGTGCCATGAGTTTTATGAAAAAGCTGTTCCTCCCTGACAGCTGTCTGTCAGAAGAGATATAATGGTTGCATTTATGTTGTACCCCTCTCCAACCTGATCCAGCCACTCCTCGTGTCTCACCACACGGCGCGGAGCACACGGTACCCATTACAGGCACTCTCGCTGCCATGGCTGTGTAGCTCTGGCACTGCAGCACCCTCATCGTGATGGAGGAGCTGCATCTGTGTGTGTCTCTGTCTGCAGTTTCCTACTTAGCGATAATAGGTGCTGATGAGCTGCAGTCTCTGATCTGTGCACAATATTGCCTTGTTTTCATCCAAATGTGTCTGAAGAACAACTATTTCACAGACATCTATGCGCATACAAATCTGCTGGTGGAAAGCTTTGCAGGTTGCAGATAAAACAGGGAGATAAGACAATGGATCAGACAGTCTGACTTCAAATGCACATGAAGGGTTAGTGTATTTTAGGATCCTGCTCTCTGACTGATCTTTTCACCGCTCTCTATGGGAAAAGATGAGCCTTTAAAGAAGCTGCCCAGCTGATGTTAAGCTCTAGTAAAACGTTAAGGCTTAAGAAGCAAACTTTTATTATTGTTTTCCCCTGCAGAGACAGTGGCATCCAACCCAGGCTGGGCCCCAGGGGCAGATCTCGAGAAGATTTAGAGACCTGAAGGAGCAGGAACTTAATGGATTTGAAAGCAGTAAGAGTTAATTTTCAGTTCCTATCTTTTGGTACCAAACCCCTGCTATAAATTTGCCCAAGGATTGTAAGTTTTTACCTGCACCTGCCACAAGAAGGAAAACTATTTCTGCCCACAAACTGTTTTGAAAAGGAAATAGCCCTGGAGAGTAAATATGACACTGCTGAAGGACAACAATTTTCAGCCTTTCTGGTGGGCAGATTTCAATTAACTTTCCAAAGTACATCATGGATGCTCCTATCTGAGGCTACTGATTGCATTAACAGAATTTTTTCACAGGACAAAAAATACTGTCTGTAGCCATTGTGTTGCAGGGAGTATGGATAAATACTGGGGGAAGGATGAATGAGGGTTGGCATCTTGTTCCTATTTTGGGACAGCTGCACCTTTCATACACCTCCAGGCTGATAGATGTTTTTGGGGTGAGTGTTCCCTGAGAAGAGTTTGTTTCTGTTCCTCTCTGCAAGTCCCTCATGCAAGCCATGCTGGGACTGGTTTTCTATCAGCATGGGCTGATTAACGTTCTTGGAAGTTCAGGATTTCCCCCAACAACCAAGTGCAGACAAGATACTGGAGAGAGCAAAAATCTGCCTACAGATGCCCTCGTTCCTCATAGGCATTTATATGAGCATAATTCCCACCGTGTCAATGCATGCACTGGCTTGATTACTTCAGGTGCTTGAATGCTGTAATACAAATGTGCAGCATTTAATTCTGTTTCTTGGCACATATGCGTTAAAGAAGACTGAGAGCTAATTTCCCAGTGTCACTGAAGGCCATAAATGATATGGAATGTGTCAGAAATAATTAGGAGAGACGATGGTGAACACTACAACCTCAGAAACAGACATTATTTGCAAATAACTTTTGGCTAAATTCATGAGTATCTCCATCAACAATGAGAATTTGTTATAAGTGGATGAGTTGTCATTTAGTTTTCTTAGCAGTGCTTGCTATTCCCTTGTCTTTAGACCTAGGTGGAATTGAGCAATTTCACATGATGCTTTTGAAAGAACAGGAGGAATCTCTAGAAACTTTATCTGTCAAAACATTTTACTACACTTTCCCAATTATTAATTGCCAAACCTTGGCTTGTGACCAGAGAATACTAAGTTTTGTTTGTACTCAGGCAAAGACACTTTTCTACTTCCCTAAACGGCAAGATTTTCTTGTCTTTGTGCTGCGTTGAATCTGAAGCCCTGAAGGTGGTGGGACTGAAGTGCTATTGCAGCCTCAGCTAGGAAGCGGTTTGGGCTGTGCTACTGTCATGGTTTGACACTGGCCCAACACCAGGCACCCACAAGAGTCGCTCGCTCACCCTCCCCTACCCCAGCTGGGCAAACAGAGGGAACAGAGGAGAAAGGGTTAACAGAGGCTTCATGAGTGAGATAAGGAGAGCGGGAGAAAATATTTCAAGGGCAGAACAGGCTCAACCTTAATTACTAAGTGAAATTTATTACTAACAGAATCAGAGAAGGATAATGATAAGTACAACAAGCCCTTAAAACACCTTCTGCCCCCCAGGCCCTCCCTCCTTCCCACCGACAACGCAGGGAGGCAGGGCAGGGGGGTTTTGGTCAGTCCATCACCGAGATTCCCTTCCGCTGCTCCGGGAGAAGAGTCCTTCCCTGTGAGGCTGTGGGGTCCCTCCCACGGGAGACAGTTCTCTGTGAACTTCCCACCGTGGCTCCACTCTCACGAGCAGCAGCCGAACCGCACCTGCTGCAACGTGAGTCCCTCCCAGGGCACACAGTCCTGCCAAAACTGCTGCGACGTGGGTCTCTTCCCACGGGGTGCAGTCCTCCAAGGACAGGCTGCTCCAGCCTGGGAGCAGGGCCCTCTCTCTCCACCGGGTCTCCCACTGGATCACAGCCTCCTCCAGGCATCCGCCCGCTCCGGCACGGGCACCTCCCCCACGGGCTGAGGGTGGATCTCTGCTTTCCCCGTGGACCCCCATGGGCTGCAGGGGAACAGCTGCTTCACCATGGTCTGCACCACAGCCTGCAGAGGAATCTCGGCTCTGGCGCCTGGAGCACCTCCTCCCCCTCCTTCTCCACTGACCTTGGTGTCACCATGTTGTTTCCCTCACATATTCTCACCTCCTCCTCTTCTCTGACTGAGAGCAAAAACTTGTGACCTTTGTTTTGATTTTCTTCTTAAAGATGCCATCACAGAGACATTACCAGCCTCTCTCACTGGCCCAGCTCTGGCCAGCAGCCTGTCCATCTTCAGAGCCATCAGCCATTGGCTCTGCCGGACATGGTGGGAAGCTTCCAGCAGCCTCCTCACAGGAGCCATCTCTGCGGCCCCCCTGCTACCCAAAACCAGGCCACGCCAAACCAAAACAGCCACTCAGGCTCAGAACAGAGCATTGCCATGGATTTGAAGGTGTGCTGCAGGGCCAGCAGGGCCAGGGTGACACTGTGGGTGACTGCCCTTCGCCTCGGTTTGGCAAAATGGGCCTGGCAACTTCACCAGCTCAGGCTGCTCGTGGTGGTTTGGATTTCAAGTTTCTTTTACCTTACAAGTGAAGTACACAGTTTGTAGCACAAGTGTCAAGGGTGAAACTACAAAGCAAACCCAGTTCCACAGTGTTGTGTGCTGGTAAATCCATCCTCTCCATGTGCATCCATGGCCCTCTGTGTGCTCTGAGCCCGCTGCCTGCACTGCGGCCCCTGGTGAGGACTCCAGTGAGAAGGGTCCCATGGGCTGGGGTGGGATGTGGTGGCTGTAGCAGGACAGAGCTGCCTCCTCTGACAGCCCTGCACATCTCCCTCTTCTCCCAGAGCAGGAGGCTGTACTGGTTTGGCACAGTCCATCCCAGCGCCTTCTGGCAAATCAGAGCAAACAGGCTGCCTTTCCTACAGGCAGCATCCTGGCAGCTGCCGCCTTCACCCGAGCCCTGTGCCAGCTCTGCGTGTGTCAGCTGCTCTGCTGTAAAACCCTAATGGAGGCACGGTGGGGCTGCTCTTTGCTGGGAGAGGCCAGAGCTGTGTCCACTCCCATGCAGTTTTCCTCATGATGAAATGACAGTGCCGGGTCCCCACAGAAATGGAGTTGTACTGCCTTGAAGCAGCTCTGGGGTCTGGCAGTGAAAATAAATCCCCAATTGGTGCAGAGACCTGCAGCTCCTGGTGACTTTGCAGGGAGCACATAGTGCAAGATGGAGCCTCTGCTGCTGCCTAGGAAATAGCTCTGTGTGATGGAAAACCTTTTGTCACCAGGAAAAAATAAAAACTGTAGAAAGAACAGGTTATATTAAAGAAACTTAAGGTGGCAAGGCAGAGCAAACCAAAATACTGGTGTGAGGATTACAGTCGGGCCACTTAGGTATTTCCATTCCAAAATAATTTTTGCATTTTTTTTCTGCCTTTACTTAGATCAGTTATTAGTATACAAACTGATCAAACTATGTGATTTACTTATTACAGAGGCCGGACAGTGTGTAGTGCATAAGAGGAACAGCTCAGAAATAATCATAGCCAATGCTGATATACTTTGTTCACCTGTTTGAACTCAAGATCTTTTCAGAAATTTTGTGTGTGCTGATGTAATTAGAGGCTCACTGAGGTAGCTGGGCTATCTGAATGTTTTCAGCTGGACATTTCTACATCTGAGAGCTGCACCCAGCAGATTTATGGCTTTTTAATTGTGGTTTTTGGCATAGGACTTACTTCCTGAGGATCTGAAGAGCTGCTTTTATTTCTAGCATTAATTGCTGAATAATAGGACAGATGTGCAGAACAGTAAAGCTAAACAAGAAAAGCTGTTTGTTGAATAATTAAGAAAATGATCTAAAATTGTTAAAGTTTCTCCTCTAGTTTCTTTCCTGAGATGCATTGTTTTTCATTGAAGTATAAAGATTCAGGAAATATTAACTAGCAAGCAGCAAAATGATCTTGCAGAGGAAGGACTCGCTAACTTTGTTCTCAGAGACCTGGCACAAGGTAGTTCTGGGCTAGGCAGAAGATAAAAGAGATGTTATCAACATGATAGATTCTTTTTCATATTTATTTGCTGAAAATCATTGAGAAATACCTGTAAACTCTTCCCTGTGGAAATAAAGAGCCCATTTCTCTCAGCTGAAGGAATGGTTTGAAACTTTTTGTTTTTCTTCCAAATCCCATCTGGTTTTTGCTCAGCCCTCTTGGCAGTTACAGGCTCTTATTCACCTGCTGGCAGAAAAACATCTTCTCTGTCCATTCTCTTTTGTGCCATGGCCAACACGAGAGTGTAATGCTGAGGTGTGTGTGGTGAGTTCTCACTGGTGGAAGAGTCTCTCTAATGGGAGTCTGCTGTGACTCGAAGTCAGTGGGACCCAGATTTTGTTCAGTGTTCCTCACAAAACAGAGTCTAGCCTCCGGGTTTGAACACGTACCAAGAAATCTTGTCCCAGTTTTTATTCCAGTGTTGAAGACCTTTGGGGATTGATCCAAAGCCTCTCCTATACGTTTCCACTGCGTATTTGGTATGAAGGGGATGAGTTGTGAATTATTAGTATGGGATTAGGATTGAGAAATTCCACTTGATTTAATGGTTCAGGATATTTCTGTTGAGTAGCTGAAATGTGCTAAAACCAGGACATTTAAGAAGTAGGCATTTAAACTAGATGTTAAGGTGTTAAGAGGTATTGAAACATCTTGGATTCATTGCTTTTTGGTAGAGTGGCTGTGAATCATTTAAACATTGAGGTTCTTTACTTGATGTATTTTTCTGAGGGATCACCCAGGGCTTTTAAACAAGGGCATTAGTAATGCTAGGAACAAACTAATTTTCCATGGTCCCTTGTTGAAGTTTCTCACAGCTGCTGAAAGGTGCTGTATTTACACTGGCCCAAGTACACCTCAGCAGGGAGAGGGAAATGAAAAGGATTTACTGTATAGTAGTTTATCAAAGGTCAAATATATAAAACAAATTCCTTTTTACTTCAAGTAGACAGAAATAATCCAGGTAGCAGGCTGAACTTTCTTGTACCAAAAGACAAGAAAGACTTTTTCTTCATGTAAAAGAAATAAAAATGTCAGTTGGAGGCAGGGGAAGAATTTTTTTCTGAAAAAAGCCCCAAACCCTATAAAAATCAGCCTCGTATCTAAATAAATTTGCTTGTTAACTGTGTAGACATTTTCTTTAGTATAATCTTATTTACTTCTACCTTGTTCTGTAGACCAGGGAAAAGAATATATTTTACTATTTATACCAGAGTGCTACTCCAGTATTCCTGGTCCACTGGAACGTTTCATTGACACAGAGCTGTGGCACTACATTTCCATTCCCTCTTGACAATTCAGAGCAGGAGTGAATACCTTCTTCAGAATTAAAAATTAAACATTAACATTAAACACAGAAAAAGCCACTGGCTAATGGTAAAACCAATCTCCCAGGCTTGTTTTGGCCATGTTGGGCTGTGTGTCCTGGGACCAGTTAATGAATTGCCCATGCCTGGGCTCTGCCATGTGCAGCCTGCTGTGTGGGCTTATCAAACAGCCAGTGCGGATCATGGCTTGAGATCCAGCATGTGAGAATGCAAACTCTTCCTTGGCACTGGCACACAAATGTTGCCAGTCTGTGTATAATCTTATTATATTCTTATGGTAATCTTATGTTAGTAACAATGTTAGTTATCTTATGTTAGTAACAGTGCTCAAGGTATGAGGATTCAAATTTAATGTTCTGATGTTTAATTATTCAGCCCAAAGTGTAGCACTGTATCATTGTATTAGTACATTTGGACATTGATAAAGGCAATAGAACTTCAAATTCTCCTAAAAGTCCACCAAAAATGCATTACGGTGATGAAAGGTTTATTTGACATTTATTCCTGTACATGTTAATGATGTGCACAGTCCCTGAGTGGGTTACCCTGTACATTCATGTGGAAAATTGTATTTATTCCCCATGCTTTGATGTGAGAGTGAGTTGCTACAGGAAGCTGAAGACTGTATCCACCAGCTCTGCCACCCTGATTGTGCATGAAGATCAACCATATGTACAT
Source organism: Oriolus oriolus (assembly GCA_013400235.1). Classification (NCBI taxonomy): domain Eukaryota; kingdom Metazoa; phylum Chordata; class Aves; order Passeriformes; family Corvidae; genus Oriolus; species Oriolus oriolus. The sequence goes on along the minus strand of VXBT01008730.1, from coordinate 54,838 downwards.
GCATGCTCATTTATTTTCCTTCAGCCCTTAAGACTATGCAGATAAGTAAAAATATTAACAGCACAAACATATCCAAATCTCAGCCTGACATTCCCTCACTTATAGTAGGAGAAAGCTTGGGATTTTATGGATATGTCAAAGCTCTCATGGCCAAAAGTCTCTAAAAACTATCAAATGCACATGTCTGGATGCAAGAAGCCTCCTTCCAATATGAGATTGTTGCTTGGCTTAGGGCCTGGTGTTTTTAAAATTTTTTCTTTCACTTCCACCTGCTTTGCTGGTGTAGATTTATTTGCCCATTATATGTATGATGTTCAGTGCCATCAGAGTGAAAACCTCAAAGGACAGAATTTGGGCAAGGAACTAGGAACTTAAATGAAATAACAATCCCCAGGACTTTTCACAGGTAATAGTTTGAGGGGAAGAAGTGCACGTTGGTTATTGAAAGCAACCTGACTTTCTGTTCCCTGATTATTTTTCTTCTTGGAATACATGTGTTAGAGCTGCTTAGGGTCAGTATTCTCAGTGTGGCTTGGATCAGTCTTTCAGCTCAGAAAGCAATTACTCCTTTCATTTTGTTTGGGATATCGCTGCTGCCGGCAAGGAATGAAGTTCAGACTGGCTGTGTCAAATGACTTGAAGGTCCAGACTTCAGCTGAAATCTCCTGACTGGTCCTGGGCAGAGGGATTTTGCAGCAGGGATGGCATTTTGTGGCTGCTGTTGAGCCAAGATGTCCCACCTGCCTGGGATGTCTACTCTGAAATGCAGGTGGGTAAGGCAGCTGCTCGCAGGGACACGAGTGTGTGCATCTTCACAGAAACAGCTTTTAAAGTGGTTTCTGGGAGGGGAAAGAATGTTTTGCAGCTTGGTGTTAGCTACAAGAAATGTGGGAGAATGGCTCTCCATGCATGAAGTTTTTAATGCTGACTTGATCCACTGCAAGGGAATATGCAAAAGCCCAGCATGGGTGGATTGACAGCTATTTATTTCAGGAGCTAAAATATGAATCTCAAATGTTTGTCAGATGTTTTGCCCCATTCTTGGTGAAGAGATACTGTTTAATCGATAAAAATGAATAATTTAAATTCAATATCTTCTTGTCATTATCAATAATACTTTTGTGAGTGATGTATTACTATTGTAATTCAATTTGTCAGACACCACCAGTTTTACACGACAGTTTGTTAAAATTTTAAACTTAATTTACTATAGGCAGTTGACTCGGGCTGTTTGAATTACATTGATGTTTTATCTAAAAACATTGATTTTCCTAAAAGTATCTTTTCTGCCTTTGTGTTTATTGCATTAATAACCAGGGAGAGGAAAACTAGTGGGAAGGCATGGGAAAAGTCGGAGTTTCATCCCCCACTACCCAAGCTGGTTTTGTCAAAGCAAGGAGAGTTTTGTGAATTACTTTCCACAGAGATGTTTGCACCTGTGGCTTTCCCCGTTTCCCCTCTCTCCATTTGCAGTATTTTACCTTTTTATGGTGGCTGGCTTTCAGCTGCTCGTCTTTTATATCCTGCACCTCTGTGTTCCTCTGTTACTGGATCTGAGGGGACTACACTTGCTCTGTAAGTTGGGTTCATCGTGTATGGACCTCCTATTTTGCAGAGGTGCTTGGATGAATACAGCCCAGCATGCCTTCAAAAAATAAAATGGGTGATCACCAGAAGATGACAGAGCTCTCAACTAGTGTTCAGGCACTTAGGGAAAACAGATTCTGTTCAAAGGCATTGTGAATAATAAGTATTTCATGCAGATAGCCACCTTTTGAAAGTGAAACTTAACTTCCAAAAACATTTGGTTAAAATGACTGGTATTTTTTTCCACTGCATAGAAAGGAATAATCAAACAATTATAGTAATCCTGATTACAGGAGGTGGGGACAGAAAACATGGCAGTCAGCAGCTGACTCCTCCTAAGAAAGGAAAAGGCACAGTGTGACTGATGAAGGTGTCTTTTGAGGATTTACAGCACGTGGTAGCTCCTGTGGACTTCCTTCCCCCCCTCACCTTCTTCTGGAGCCATAATGTAATTTGAGTAATTTCATCCTGGGAAAGGAAAGTAGAGAGCAGCAGTTTGATGGCTGCAGAGATGCTCTGGGGCATCACTTTGACAGCAACATGGTTTGTATCTCTGCGTGGGAATGGGCACGCTGGGAGAAATTTAGGCCCTGTGGAGGGCCAGCACGAGGTCTGTGCACCAGACCTATATTGCTCTGGGCTAATTTTTCCCTACATGTAGGTGGTTCTTGCTCCCTCTCCGCTGGGGTAAATTTCCCTGGCCGCATTCTTGCAGAAATATTCTCCCTGGGAAGTTGAATGTTCCAGCAATAAACTAGAAACATTTTTGTGTATTAGTTTTACACCAGCAAAAATGACTGGACAGAGTCCCATAGATCTTATTTTGCCATAAACATAATTTCATTGTTTGGCTTGATGTTTAGGGATAAAGGCCAGCAAAAACAGTGGGAAATGGGTGAAATGAGCATATGCCTGTGCTTTCCATATTGCATCCTTGCTTATTATGTGTTTGCACTGGGTTTTTGTGCCAGAGCAAACTGGAACACTATCCAAGCACCGGAATCCCAGCGCACAAAGTGATGGTGATTGCCCAAGAGAAGACACAGGCTGGGGCATGAACCAAGGGACGGATGCAGTCCTGACAGCCCAGGGGAGGCACAGGCTGGGATCAGCCAGGAGAAGTGACTTGCTTGTTGTGAGGCTCTTTTTTGCCACTGAGGAATTAAAAAAAATGGACTGGGAAGAGCGAGGGGGCCTCTGGGATGCTTTTCCAGGTGGTCCCTGCAGAGTGCAAGGGTCCGCATGGGAGGGAGGTCATTGCACAGGTAGCAGGTGGCCTGTGACACAGAGGGGAAAGGGGTGAGAGCTGAGTGTCAGTAACCTCTGTGGAGTCAAAGCAGTGGGTCAGGAAGATGCTGTCTGCTGTAGTCTGCTGAGTGGATTTGAGGAAAGATGCAAAAGAAAAGGTGTTTCATGGGTTGTCTCACACACCTGTGGTGGTTCCTGCTTGTATATGACTTTGGAGAGGCATCTCCAGACACGCTGGTGGTCTGTGCTGTCCCTGGGAGTGAAGCAGAAGGGAAGAGGCAGAGGTTATCTGGCTCCAGGTTGTGTGTGACACCGTGGAGATGGATGTGCTGCATGCCTGCAGAAATTCCAGCCCCACTTACAGCTGTGAGGGCTGACAGGCAGAGAACTGCCACTGAAGGTGGCAAAATTTTACATGTTGGCAGCTGCCCATTTGGTTTCTGTGCTGAGTACTGAGGGCAACATTAGCCCCCAGCCTTCCTCCTGAGAACTTATCAGCAGCTACCTTTTATTCTTTTTGCCGATACCGCAGTCATTTTCACAGCATTCCACTGTAGCTACACAAAGAGCAGATTATGAGTTCGAGTGCAGGGAAAAAAACAGCAGCAGCAGGAACGACTGAACTTTTTGAAAAAGAAAGATGCTATTTTTCATGCAAATGTTGTTAGTAATGAAGAGCGAAGGAAAGGAAAAACAGAACATACATCATGCAGAGGCAAAATTGTTTCAAAATAGGACATTTTTCATAGGTTGCCAGGAGGTGCTGGCTGCTTTTTATAGTGGCTTGGTGATGTACTGGGACTCACTGCATGGAGTGCAAGCCCAGGACTGAGCAATATCAGTGTATAGCACAGGGTGTCTAATTGCCACATCCTGAGGAGGACATGTAACTACTGCCAGGTGACCAACACGAACAAAAGGAATAATAAAATCCACCACATGGGTAATGAAAGCTTGAATTTAATTTCAGAGTATGATCTGCAGTAGATGCTTTTTTCTGAAAAAGGATGAAAACTCTTCACTGTCTGTAGCAAGAGTATATTAAGACAAGGATGACTAAGGGCTTGACTTGCCCTGTAAGTCAGGGATAATAATAAGTATTTCACTGTTGTCAGATTTTATATGAGTGAATTAATTTTTTTTTGCTTCTTGTTTCAGCACTATTGAAAGATTCTGGCCTGGGGGCTTTTGGGGGATTGAGATTCTCTATTTGCAAGGCACAGTGGAAATAAGAGGTCAGGCTCTACTCAGGCCCTTCAACAATACCTTTACTGGAGCACTAAGGGCTGCACCTGGTTGGGTTATTTTCGTTTGTTGAATTGACCCTGGGTGGAGGTGAGACCAGGGCATGAAAACTCAAGCTGTCATTAAGCAGTTTAAATAGTACTATTCAATGTTCTGCAAAAACTTAAGTAGCTGAAGTTGCCTATTTTGGTATGTTCTTGTAGAATTTACTCTTAGAGTAAGATTATTTCAGTGGTATTAGGAATCTAACCAAGAAAGGAACTTTTATGAAGTCTTAGGAAGAGTCTGATGCACATTTATATACCTAAAAACCTTTGTATGTCTGGCCCTGCTGGAAAAAGCAGCGCTTCATGTCAGGAGTAGCTGAAGAAACTCTTCAGAGGTTCCTTTGGATGCACTTGTAATCAGAATTTTCTCTGATGTTATTAGTAAATTTGAAATGTAAATATCATACTAGTTTTAATTACTTTGCAATTTAATATGGGGAGGATTTATTGCTGTGTTTTGTGACCTGTGATTTATTCGGTTTACTGTAGCATGCCTAATAGATCTCGTGGTGTAGTGCAAGAAAGAGACCATGTTGCTATAGTAATTATATGCCCAAATCTCTAAATCTCCTCGTCTTATTCATTAACTTCTAAGGTTTCTACTGCAGGTCTTACTGGTACATACATGAAAGACACCAAGTCAAATTCATTGCAAAATTAAAGCTGCTGAAGCCCCGAGGCATCCTCATCTCTTACAGAGTCCTGATACAGTGCCAGAAATGCGGTGTCTGAGAGATTTCTTGCTAGGGGCTCAAACCAGTATTTGGAATAGACCCTTCAAGCACCTCTTTCGATCAACAAACCTCTCTGGCAAATGTTGCATCTAAAAAGAGTCTTAACAGCACTTTAGCTTTTGCCCAAGGAGAACAAGATTTGGTCTTTACACATGACTGCAGCCAAGCCTCCCCCACACAAGTGTTAATGCCCAAAGCTGCTCCACTGCAAGCTCTGTAAACTGGCATTGGGTTTCACCAGTGCTCTTCTGTGCCCCACGATGAAAGTCCTGGAGTACCACAAATGCAGTGAAGGATGCTGTAACTTACAGCAGCAAAGGTGGCTGCTGTCTGTGGGGAGCCTCCTTCCAGCAGCTGACAGCCACCCTGTGGTCTGGGAGGGCAGGGTCCCAGACACTGCATGGCCAGTCCGGGCTGTTGAGAAAGCCAAGATATGCCCAAAGGAACTAAATTTCATAATTCGATCTAACACCAAACCAAGGACCTGGATCCCATTTTTTCTATGACTTCTCTCATTGTGCATAGGAGGTGTAGCAGAGTCCCTCACCATTAGAAAGGTCTCCTGTGCTGAAATGAATGTTTTCCAAACTTTTCAAAAAAGTGCATCATCTTTGCTTTAGAAACCGTGGATTAAGGATAAATACACTGATTTACCTGCCTCCCCAGCTTCAGCAGGTGTGTGAGCAATGCTTTGCAGAGGAGATAAGAGAGAAAGCCTTTAAGAGCCACATAAACCTAAAACTGGCCTCTGCTTTATTGTGCTCCTTGTACTTTTATGTAGCCAATTCTAAAAATTTTCCAGCCGCTGTGTCTGAAGTGATACAGTTAAAGCGTGTGTTTTGGGGAATCCAGATGGAAGTTTATTTGTCAGGCTGCAAAGGCCAAAGAGAATTAGGAATTAAATGCACCATAATTTTCCCCCCTCATTGGAATGTTTACAGGATGTAAAAGGTGCATTTAGTATGTGAGGCAGTGATGTGAGGGAAAGCTTTCTCTGACAACTTTCTTTAACTCCCATAGTGCCCTTCTTTTATTTGGAAGGAACAATGCCAGCTGATAATGAACTACTTTCTATTCAAGGCTTCAAGTCAAATATTCGTTCCTCATTAATAATTCAGTGTGACAAATTTATTACCTTGAAGGTGCTGTGAGGCAATTAGACAATGGGAAATTGTGTCTTCCTTTCAGCCCACTTAATTGGCTTTCAAGTGTGACATTCATCAAAACCTTGACTTTTCATGTAAACTTTCCATTATGCAAGGCATGGTTCTGACACTGGAACTACAAGCATTTGGCAAAATTCACCTGGGGGGTAACTTCACGGGTTTTTCTTTAATAGCAAAAAGAGTGGGAAGGACAGTGTGTGAGAGAGTCCAAGAAGCTTTATTTAACATCAGCAGAGAAATTATCATCACTTGGTAATTTTCGTGTGATAAAATGGCCTGTAGTTGCAATGTAATTTTAGGAGTTAGGGCTGTTTGCTTTCTCTCTCAAGGAGTGTTACAAAATTGCCAGTAAAATTAACATCTTTATCCTTTCTTTCCTGTTTTTTATGTATTGTTTGGGATGTAACAGAATGGATTGGTTTTAAATATAATCTTTTGTACTCCAGGTATTTTAAAACACTTCACAAAGTAATGTTACGTTGTTAAACAGTGATAGAAAAGAGATTACCTTTCTAATAAGGACCTTGGGCAAAGAAATCATTTGAACTCTGGATTTCATATTTTTGAACTTCATTTCTAATGTGACTGCTTTCAGTGTTGACCTTTAAAAGACTGCCATATGAGCTCTTGAGTCTGAGGAGCAGTTTTGACTATAGTAATTTATTTTGCAGCAGTTGCATGTATGTTTTCCATTTCTGACATTCAACCTGAGTTTTTGTTATTTACGTGGCTCTTTTTTTTTTGTATCCTGTAACTTACATATGGCTGCGGTCTTTCAAGGACACCCTTAAAAATGAAATTGTTAGTTTCAAAGGTCTGATTTGTCCTTGTAAACTTACACACAGTTGAAAATAGAACAAGCTGTCTTAAGGATGTGCAAAATTAATAAATTTTTTGATTCTCTCACTTGATGATAATGAATTTGATTTATTGAAAATGCACATCACTAGCATCTTCTTCCATCTACAGTGTGCTTTTAAAAAATGAATGTGCTTTTAAAAAGCCAATAAAAACCTTACATTTGTCACTTTGTAGATTTCTCAGTCAGCATGTATTTATCCTTTCACGTTCTGTGCTTTCTCTCCTTGAAACCCTGAAGGGCTACAACGGACTTTTCCAGCCATGAGTTGAATGTTGTTCATGCATGGAGGGATTGTGCCTCCATGTCTGATCACCACTTAGAAGGTGAGTGGGATGGAAGAGGACAGAGAACAGGACTCTTAAGCAGAGGCTGTGCCTTGTTGCTACTGCAATGGCCTTTGCCCTGTTGAATCTGTTGGTCCTTTTTACCCTCCACATTCCCATCAACAAATGTTTGGGTTTTTTAAAAATATTGTTTCTTGCCAAGTTAATGCAGAGAAGCAGTTGTGTCTGTGTTTGAATGCTCCCAGCTAGCTCGCTGGCCTGCAGGGCACTGACAGCCTGGATGAGGAACTGGTTAGATGAAGGTCCATTTTTATCTTCAGACAGTGGTGAACTCTAACTTTCAGACAAAACAGAGATGGAAAGGAACTGAAAACATCTGTGATATTGGATCCAACACCCAATAGCATAAATGAGATGCTAAAGAGGCATGCAAAAGAAAGTAGACACAGTCAATTAATTGTAAAGATGATCTAGTTAGATTCCCTGGAGAAGTTAAGTCCACTGGGATGTCCTGTTCACGATTATTTGCGATGAATAGAGTTTCAATAAAATGAGGTGTATTTCTTTTTATAGATATACAGTTCATGTTTTTCAGGCTTCTTTCTGCATGTAAACTGCCCAAATTTAGTATAACCTGTTATTGTTTAGCCTTCCTGACCTTTGCAGAGACCTCACCACCTGTACAAGATTTTGTGAGCATCAAAAATCATGGAGATAAGCAGTCCTAGAACACATTTGTGCTTATGCACACATAACATGGAAAATTATTAATCTCAGTAACATCTGGATAGAATGGAGATAATAGGAGTTCCTGATTGAAAGGCACAAGGCTTACTCATTTTTTAGGGCATTCTTTTTTAAAATTATAAGTTGTTAATGACTAGAAGAGAGTTTGTATTGTGTTAAAATTATGATTTCATTAAAAAAATGCAAAGTCTGAAACAAAGTGGTCCATAAGGATAGTGCTGACTTCAGGGGGAGCTTAACATTCAAGACATATGTTATTCTATTTGGAAATCTAATTTAGGCTCCAGTCCAGAACAGTTAGGCATGTCTTCAGATTTTACTACTTCGATGGTGATATTTACTACCAGAATAGTCATACTGATGGATCAGAACTTTACCGAGATAATGGCCTAATTTAATTTGTATTCTAAGAGAAGAGCATTATACTCTTTAGCACACAGAGCTCGTACACCTGCATATCTGGCAGGTGTAACAATGCATTACCAGACTCCTGAGTACTTGCTGGTATTATATTCTATTGGAGTGAAAACGAGGTAGTACATTTGCAAGAGAAAACCTAAATATTTATTACTTTCACATAATATTTTATTTATATGGATCCAGGCTTTTTCTTAGTGATGCCAGTGAAAATCTGGAGTAACTGCATTGTCTTTAATGAAGGTACTGCATATCCAGAGACATTAAACAATCACCAGAACAGAAAAGATGCTAGAAATATTGACAGGTTCACTGGTAAGTGCCCACCCCAGCATGGCTGGTAGGTTACTGTGCAGCATTTTGCTGTTTGGAAGGTGGATGGGGTCAGAGCTGGTAACATTCATATCTTGAGAGCAACATTCTGACTTGGCAAAGCTGAAGTTGAAATTGCTCTTTCAGGCTCAATGGAAACTTTTAGAATATTCAGGTACTTTGGCAGGTAGATTGAGGAGAGCAGGTGTTTGAAGTGCCTGTTTATGTGTTTTGCAGAAATGTTGTGGGTTTTAGCGACTCTGATATCCATGTGTCCTTGTGAACCTTGATAATCCACCTCATGCCTCTGACAGCTGAAGTAGGTACAATGTTCCACCTAAATTCTTGGCTTAATGCCTGGCTGGATCTAAACCTATATGATTTACCAGCTATTTGTGCTATATACTTTAGGCAGTGCTGCCAAGTATCTAAAAAGTTCTCAGAATAATACCTTGTGTTCCATCAAGAGACCTCAAAACATTCCTTGCTTAGGCAGGTGTTACTTACCCTCCCTCCTCTAACACAGCCTCAGAGAGGTAGGACAGCATCTGTTATTGACTACGTATGTTCTGAACTTGCAGCATGAGTTAATATGTATAGCCTGCGTGAGGTCTTGTTTTCCTTTGGGAGCAGGATTAAGGCATCCCTGGATTGGGCTGGACTTTAGCTGGTGCTTTGCCTCAGCTGTGTTTCCCTGGGAGCCCAAGTCATTTGCCCACAGTGATATAAAAACTCTCTACAAGAAACAGGATCTTTGTCTCCCAGTCTGTTCCAGACCATCCTTTCCTACATTCGTCAGAGCTTTTCTATTTGTTTTTATTCCTTAGCAAACCTATTATGGAGTTGATGAAGAGGAATTCAGGCCGTCAGAACATTTGTTAATACAAAATAAATATAACTCAGTTTTTAAATAGGAGCATGAAATTTAGCCTGATAGAGAATGAAAATGACAAGGAAAATATTTATAATAATTCTCACACTTACAACAGCTTATTTTTCTTTTGTTAAAAACGTCTTACTAAACACTCATTTTCTAAAGCTTTAGTTGAATTAAACCGTGATTAACATGTCAAAATCAATCTTCTTCCTTTCTTTCCTTTCAAGTCAATCAAAAATATTCTATTGTCAACAAGAGAAGGGGCAAAAATGAAGGTCAACATTGCATCAGTCTTTTCAAAAAGCTCTGCATTGTAAATTATTTAGGGGCTCAAATCAATCCATTTTTTCTTTTCAGTGGTTGGACAATAAAAGCAAGATTTACTGCGGCAAGTGAATAATAAAAAAAGAATTAACAGAAAACAAACAAAAAGCCGTTCACTTGGCAACCTTCTGCGTTAATCAAAACCTGAAGACTAAACTGAAAGATCAATATTTGGCTTCAAGATGAAACATAGCAAAGCTTCCATTAAAAAAAAAAATTGGAATAAAAAGAAACATAGGCTGTGTTAATCGAAAAGAGGCAAATACAAAAATCCATATAGTCTTTTGGTTATCTGTGATAAAATGGCCCCATTGGAGCTTGACAAATTACAGTATTTTTATGCACATATCAAAGTTCAACTTGATTGTCTCATATGGGGGAAAACACCATCTGTCTGTATTCTAGAAATAATCTGCATAATTGACTTCCAAACAAGCCTCAAAGAAACAGGCATTTATCACCTTAATTGTGACAGGCAGAATGTGTGTCCCTGCTATTTTATCAAGATAATAGTAATAGCACTGTGCATACCTGGTATCCTGTCTTGCCCTAATTTTTTTTCAATTTGTGTGGGTGGGAACTGGATCTTTCGAGTTACAACTACTCTGACAAATTACAGAGGAGGCAGAATCACCTAGGACAAAAATAGCAGTGAGACACCACCAAAGGTGGGGCTTGGTGTGCGGGACTTAAGGTGCTTAAGGGCTTGCTGGAATTTGGAGAGGGGAGCACAGACTATTGCAGGAAATTTGTGAGAGGACAGCTCGAACGCCATAGGCAGATCCACAACGTGCATATAAAATCCAGTTATGAGGGAATCTGTTTGGGTTTTAAATCCAGAGGTGCAAACTTGAATTCAGTACTGTGACATGCCTACAGTGAACTTTGGCCTCCGAGCTGAAACATCCTAGACAGTCTTATTTGGCTTTCTCTGTGGCTGAAGAATTTTGCTCTTGTAAACCAGCAGCAGAGGCAACTCCAAAATTTGAAACCAGTGAGTTCAGAGTAATGGAAAATATTTAAAATTGACCAGTAGGTAGAAATCTTGACACCAGTACCTGAAAACACGAGGGTGCAGTGGATGTTATAACCTCCCTGCCGCATGAGTACCTAAGCGCCTCACTCCATAAAATTTTGTAATAACAACCCCTTTATGACTAACACCTGGTTATAACATAAAGGATTGATTAGGTCTTGAATCTTACAAGGAGGGTAGACAGCATTTAAAATATATAGCCTAACAATATATTTTCACAAGATGAGCCAACACATTCTCCTGTAAAGTCAAGCTGGCAAACACGGCTGGGGCTCAGGGCAGTAAATAAGGGAATCTGGCCACGGCTGGGCACGTTCATGTCCTCCAGGCCATGTGTCTCCTCCTTGTAGTCAGGGATGAATTACAAGAATGAATAGTAACTCTTCCCACCATGCTTGATTTTATTTATTCTTTTTGGTCTCCTGCTGAAGGATTGCAAGGAAAATAGCCCACTCTCCCCCCACCCTCCATTTGGCAAGTTTATGTTAATGTGGCCCAGTATTTACAAGTGGGGCATAAACAACTGACAACTTTATGTTGCTAATAAACAAAGTTTTTTTGTAAGCAAAATGTTCTTGCATTATATTCAGAAATCCAATTTGGAGAAATGCACTTGCATGTAGGAAACAGCAGAGTTGTTGTGTAAATCTGAGCTGAAATACTGGGTATTGTACACACACACAGCATTAAAGAAATTACTGAGAGAAATAAAATCAGCACCCATGAGCATGGCTGGAGGTGATGTTCTCAGTGGTGTGGACTAGTTAATGCAGGCTGCTGGGGAGAGGATAACAATGAGGTGGACAAAAGTATGATGATGCCACAAAAATCAGTTTGAAGACCTGGAAGCTGGTCTTCTCCGTATCAGTAAGCTTAGTCTGAGGGATTTTTTTTCCTTTCAGTAAATGCTGAGTTTAATTTATTGCATCACATCTATTTGGAAAAATTTAATGTTTTAATTATTTTCTATATATAGCACTTCTGTAAATGAAAATTATTTCTTTGTGCATTGTGTTTTAACACGAAGGTGGAAGGAAAAACAGAAAAGGAATGCTTTAGTGTGTCATTTTTGGGTTTATGTATTTATACATGTGTGTGCCCCTCTGTGCTATGTGTATGTGTCATACAGATCTAAAAAGGTGTGCTGTGTCCATAATTCCTCCAAAGTTTCTCCCTAGCAGTCCACATGCCCTGTTTCTTATAGTAAAATGGTAACACTTCCATCCATTCTGGATTTCCTTTACATTTTGCAATGCCCTAAGGCATCAGAAATTAGTTTTTATGTATTTTGGAAGAGTTTATGGTTCATCTGCATGCAAGAGAATCTACTTGCTACACAGACAAGAAGACTGCCTTTATTGTGTCAGGCTCCCTCAGCGAAGTTCTTCAGCAGTTAAGTGCCCTTGGATCTACTCTAGTTTGAACATAGGACACTCGTGGAGGTGTACAGGCCCCCAAACCTGCAGCTGTCATCTGGTCCCTCTGTGCTGAAGAGGCTCTGTGCCCTGCTGCCATCCCCTTCAGGGCAAGGGCTCCTTAGGGGGTGCCCCAGGCATCAGGGACACCCTCCTTGGGGCCAGCCCCTCTGAGCTTGTGATGAGGAGCAGCCTCAGAATTTGTTTACAAACTCCCTGGAAGCAGGAGCGTGGCTGCTCTGTCACTAGCCCAGGGCCAAGGAGAGGGGACGTAGGTCTCCTTGCCAGGTGTAGGCCAGCAACACCCTGAGAAAACCCCAAGCAGGATTTGCCACTTCCTGCAGCAAACGCAGGCGTGGTTAATAAAATACTCCGTGTTAGTTTAACGACAGGGGATCATCTGAGGCTTGCCTTGCCTTGAAACTGCCTCACTCTGTGTGAGCTCCTCTGAAATATACATAGTGCACTGCTGGCACTCAGCAAATGAGATCTGAGCTTTCTTTTGTTTTATGGGGCTCCTTGTTGTTTTATGTTTGCTTGGTAGTATTGGAGATAGTCCTGTTTGTAGCTTCAGCTCTGTTAGCACAGGAGCCTATCTGAACCCAGACTGCTGCTTTTTCTGTAACAAAAAGAAAAAACCCCTTAAATTAGCCTTTCACTTCACAGCCAAAAACTTTGAAACCTGTTTTTGTTGTGACATTCTTCCTCACTGCGAAAACTTAAAAGCTATTATGCTTTGCTTCGCCTACTGCAGGTTGTATGATTTTCAGGGAAGGGCTGTGTCGGTTTTTTATTTGTTTTTAGAGCGCTCCGTACACCTTAAGTATAGTTTAAATAGTGCTAATAATAAATAGGAATATGCCATTTGACCCAGATGACTTTTCTTTATTACAATTGCTACCTAAAGGGCTGTATATCCATTTCACACATTGAACATATGGGAAATGATGTTATTTTTTCTCTGTGTTTTGTGGTTTAATGTTGTTTTTGTTTTGCAATAAATCTGTAGAACCCCTGTAGGCTTTTTTTCCGATTGCTTTAAAATAATTTCCAAGTGTGTAGTCATTTGTTACAGAATAATGTTTGCTTAATTTGTAAATGTAGGTGCCTGAGGATTCCCATTTCTGCATATTGGTGGAGGAGTGAGACTGTGAGGCACAAATATCTACTTCAGTGCCACTTGAGTGTTCAAATGGGGACAGAATATCATAATTTATGGACTGGCATTTGGAAGACAACTTGCATGGGGCTAAATCTGTCCTAGCTCTTGTCTGGCACCACCACTGTAATGGATGGCATGGTGAGGAATGTGAGTCAAATGATGTTTTATTCCCTTTGTACGATATAACTCTTATACAAGAGCCTGGATCCATAGCTCCACATTGTGCTTTCAGACTTCCATTTATTTTTCCAACCCATTTCAATCTGTTCACTGATGTCACTGCGTTAGTGATGCAGTACTTTGCTTCTGTCTCTCTTGGTTTAGCTTTACCTTTCCAATCCAGATGGAGTTATCTCCCTCGCTTCTTCAGAAAGCATAAATCCTCAGCTGGCCTCAAAATTCTGATGTACACAGGTAAGGTGCACACTCATTCTCCTCTGTAGGGAATCATGTTCAATGAAGTTTGTGGTTAAGATTCAGCAAGGCATGCAAATAACACAGAACATGCCACTGAAGTGCTAAATGCTACAGGTTTTTTTTGAAAATCTATTTCAATGCTCCTTTTGTCAAGTTATCCTAATCCTGCCAAATGCTGAGTGGCTTTTGAAGCTTACACGTATCTCATTGCTATTAATGAGAGATTGTGGCACACTGTGTAGTGAAAAAAAAAAAGTTCATAATGCCCACAGACACTGAATCAATTATGATAAAATGAGAACAAAAATATATGGGATAACTAAGTACAAACATCCCTATTAAGCACTACATTGTCTTCAGAGATCTTCCCAAAGTATCTGAAACACAGATATAATTTCCTACAAACCAAGTAAGACTTCAGCTTCATGAAGGCAATCTTTACTTTGAATCAAGTTGATCCTAGTGAGTAAATGCTGGAGCCCATAACGACAGGCAGTTTATTCCACTTTATTTGCTACAGATTCTTCACCTGGTCTCTGCAGTTCACCCACTAACATTGCAATAATTTACTACTGAGTCCAGAATATGCTGTTGAGACCTGTAGGGTGTAAGTTAGAGAGAATGTGTTTATATGATTCCACATGTCAAATTACATGGTAGGATCATGTAATTAGAAGTATTAGCCTTGTATGAATTCAGTGTCTCATTTTTTTCCAGGCCAAAAACCTTACAGAGCATAGGATTAAAATGCTTCTGTGACCTCAGCAGTGCTTCTTACATGTCTGTTGATGTATGGCTGCTTCTTCCACTGGTGGAAGTCTTCTTGTTGCCACCTAGCCAGAGCTTCTCTTCCCAGCTGTTTGCTTGCCATGTCAATCTTACAAGTTCTGCTACCACCACTGTTCATTGTTGGCAACAAAATAAAACATATTCGCAGTATTCACGCATGGGCAAGGACTCTGCACACATGGAGGAAAAGTGCAAAAGCCTTTATTGTGTATCCAAAATTCCCTTAAATACCGGTAGCTAACAGGATATCACATCATATAAACAGGAAAGATGTTCACCTCAATGTCTCCCAATCACCTGGAGTATTTCCCAGACATTGCCTATTATGGGAAAAGGTAAACAATACCTTACAAGGTGAGAAACTGCAATTATCACATCTCATAGGGCTGACACTGTCCAGAAACCCACAATCCTCTCTCAGCCCATTCCTGGTGACCTGGCTGTAATCCCAGGATCACCTCCGGGTCTGAGAACGAGGCTCTTTCTTCAGCCGACAAGGCCTAATCTCTCTTCCAGCACACAGTGTAGCCCAACACATATTATCTGCAAATATCTCTATTACAAGAATTACTGCTCTTTCCCTTGTTTCACTGACATTGTTAACAGATGTCACTGTTTTGGGTGGTTGTTCTAGTTAAGACTAAACATTTTTGATCTCTAAAGCCTTTCAATTCCATGGTAACTCTGCAATTTAAATAGCAGGCAATGAGAAGTTCAAAGCTCTGTTATTTCAAGTTTATATGCAGCAGTATATGCTTTTAATGCTTGAAAAGCCATTGGGTCTTGGATGTGAAATGAAGAAAATAATTCACAATGCTTGGCTGGGGGTGTTCACAAAATGTCAAAGCCATTTTAGAAAGCCATCCCAAACAGCACACTTTGAAAGGTACAGGCTTGGAGACATGTGCAGATTCTTCCTCAACCTGCATTTTCAAAACCAAAGTTGTTTTCTAGTTTCTTTTCTGTGACAGGCGAATTGTGTTGCATTCGTATACTTCAGCAACATAAAACAAAGCAATGTGACTCTGGGAATGAGGTGTAATGATTCGGGAATGAGGTGTAATGATTCAGCATGGTGAGGTGCCAGTGTGGGTATTTAGAGACCAGCAAGCCTTGACAAGCACCATTATTGCCTCTGCAGTTAAAAAATGGTTAAACTTTATGCTTATAAAACAAGGTTCTATAAGCTACTGCAGAAAAGAGAACTTGAACTGAATTATTAAATTGTGAGTGTATTGAAGTCCATGAATTTGGATGAGATTAATCACTACATTCTATCCAGAAATTTCCATGGGATGTTTCATGTACCATAGCAGGAATTGGATATTGAAATCAATGAGGTCAAATTTTAGACTAGTTCTGTTTCTCCTTAACAATATCAATTAAATAATTAAAAATACAATAAAAACAGAATGCAAGTCTCAGTGTAAACCAGTAAAGTAATGGCTACTTGTCAGCTGTCTTCACAAGAAGCACTTAGAGACTGCTATCAGACTTTCAAATGCAGTAAGACTTTTCCTCTATTGACTAAATACCATGTGGCAATAATAGGAAGATATTAAAAGGTTACCTGTTGAAGCAAGGGAGTGCTACAGCAGCTGGATTTCTCAGTGCTTCAGTTTTACACAGTGACTCTGCCCTGACACCAGGTAGAGCCAAGAGTCAAACTATGGCACTTGGTGCCTTTAGTCACAATATTCACTCAAGCTGCTGTTACTCTTGGTAGGAGATTTTACTGTAGGCCCCAGACTGTCCCATGGCTGTAGGTTACTGTGGGAAGGTAGCGAGGAGAAAGCTGACACTCAGGAGTTTCTGTTGCAGGACACTGGGGGATTCTCCCTCGTGTGCATGTGATAGTTCATTTAATGGACTGCCATCAGCTGCATTATCATGAACTTCATATGATGGGACAAATTGTGACTGAATTTAGGCAAGAGTTGGAGAGAATCTTCCCTGCCTCTGTTTCTTGCTTAATACCCAGACAAGGAAAGTGGAGCCCTGAGCTGCACATCTGCTGTTTCACTTATACAGCAAACTTGTGCCATGCTAACCCAATTCTAGCTCGAGTAGGGGACAGCTGAAATGGCTCTGCAATGGTGAAGGTCATCCTCATTACTAACTCACCCTCCTCTGGCAAAAATGAGCCTAATTTGGAGGTGAACCTGGTGGGTGTCCAGGTAAATATCCTCCAGCTGCAGGTGAAGATATATGATGACCTTTTGACAACACAGAGTTCCATGAGCAGTGTGCTGCAGTTGACTTTATGCTGTCAAGTCCAGTATGCTCCACTTGGTCATTACTGCTGTTGTTTGTTTATGTTACTGCAAATAAAATGTTGATATTGCAGCTCTGTGATCTGGAAATAGAACATTTTTTCCTTGGGTTCTCTGCAACTCTTAATGAGACAGGTAAGGCCAATTAACATTTTTTCAATGAAAAATGTATTTTACCTGCTTCCATATACTTCTTGTACCCATTGATATGAAGATTATATAGACCCTTTTCAGAATGGAGATAATTGCAGAACATGTCTTTTTGGTCCAGCTGACAAGCAAGTTGTGAAAATGATAAATTATTGCATGATGCTTAGAAGGCACAGGCACAGATCAAACATTTCAAAGACTTCTCTTGTTTAAACAGCTTATTAAATTGTTAATGACTCTGGAAGTTTTGCATATTTTTATTTAAAAAGATAAACCTGTATGTGTACAGTATATTTAATGATTAATTAAAACTTTAAATCACTAACTGCAGGCAACTGCTACAATATTACTTGGGATTATGTGAACATATTTGTTTTGTCCTAGATTGAAACTTGGATAAAATTGTTAAACACATTATGTTAGCTACAAACCATAAATTTTGCACACATTGAGCAAGTGGTATATTTTTCTTTGTCTGTTAACATCAGTTAAGTAAATATGATCCTAGTTAGCTGAGGAGAATGACTCAGTTCGTGAGCCTATTTGCATGACACATGGGATGGGAGAGCTGTATTTTGTGGAATACCAAAATCACTTGATCTTGAAAAAGTCTTGCCTATGGGTTTTGAATATAGAAGTATTTAAAAATTGCATCCAAGACTGGATTAATTCCATGAGTTTCAGTATCTGAATCTGCAGGAGATAGCAAAAAGGCCAGGGCAAAGGTATGTGCCCTGATTTCAGGTGAGTACATGGGTATGTGCAGAGTTCCTATTGCTGCCACCCCTGTGTCAGCACGGGCTCCAATCTAAGCAGGTGCTGCCATGTCTGCTGGAAAGGGGTGCTAGAGGTCAAGGGAATGCTTAAGCACAGGCTCAGCACAGGCCATGCTGTGTCCAGCACCACGGGGACCTCGCTGGGTCAGGAATGCTTCTCTGCCTCATTAGCACGGACACAGAGACGCCCAAGGATCAGTCTTGACAAATACATTCACGTCCACTTTGTGAAGCACTCAGTGTGTAGAAAAGGATATCTAAGGTAGTGAATAATTACTTGGTCAAAGGTAATTTTGCCAACTAGAGTAAAAATAATGTCTTTCACCTCACAACAGAATGCATCTTACTTTCATTTACATCATTGTTAAATGGATTTCCTAATTTCCCATACATTATTTTGCAGTCATTAGGATAGGCTACTTGGCACTCTGCTGCTGTCACTCCACCCAAACATAAGAGGTATGTGCACACCAAATGTAGGCTGAATAGCAATGAGGGGTATTTTAGAGCCTTGGTATTAATATTTCAAATGTTTTTGTTTCGTTGTCTTACTTAATATTTTATTATCAGATTTCTACTCATTATGCATATGGCCGTATTCCCTGTGTGGATTGATGAAGTTATGTTGCAGTAAATTGAAAAAGAGAACTATACATACAGGATGATTTATTGTTAATACGAAATTCAGCATAAACCTGCAAATGCACTAGCAGAAATCCCTAGCTATTTCAAAATTCATATTATGAGACAGACAATCAGATGCCCAACAAACAGAACATCTTGTACTCTATTAATCCTGCAGTGACAGATCCCTTGCATGCATTTAGCTTTCCAAATAATACAAACATATGTCACCATTTTGCTTTTATTGATTTTGGACTTTCAAAGTACAGCTACAGCACAAGGCATTATGAAGACATTTATTGCAGAGTTTGCTTTGATTTGTTGTAGTCAATTGAAATTGTGTCAAAGTAAAGTCTTTAATATTAAATATGATGTATTCCCTTAGGCCTTAATCCTGCAGAATCATCCAGCTCAAGGTGACTCCTGCCAAGTGGAGCACAAGAGCCCTGGGCTGGGCAGAGCTTCCCAGAGCATTGTCCAGCAGCCTACCAATGCAGGGAACTGTAATTCCATTCACATCATACAAAATACTGCCAGTCACAAATATATGTAAACTCAAGCTACTTCCTCTTCTGCTGTTTCCATTAGTCAAAGACTGTTGCTGAATGTTTTTCTTAGATAATTTTTCCCCCCTTGGTTTTTTTTCAGTCAGTTTTTGGTCAATACATACCCATTCATTTGCGAGCAAAAATAACATTTATCTTTAAGAGATTTTCTTTAATGACAAATGTAATGACAATAACCATAACTGTTCTCAGCCTTGAATTTCCTTCAGTTCTTTGAGAGTTCCACTGGTACCTTTGTGTCCCTGCTGAAGCTGGCTGGTTGATGCACACTAGCACCGTGTTTGCCACGTCTGAAGCCACATGCCCAAGTCTTTCTCTTCCTCAATTCTCTCCACAGTTTCCACTTTACACCAAAACCCTTGTAGTTCTTAAATGCTTGGTGCTCAGCTTTGATCTTGTAGTTCTTGTGTGATACTCAGTTTCTCCTTCGAGTATTGATCAGGTCTCCTAACCTGATATCATCAGCTAATGATTTTTCATTAGCACACTGGTAGCCTTAAATATATTAAATAAGGAAAAGCACTCAGAGTTATTCTTGCAAAATTTTCTGTTTTCTTCACCTTAGCTGTTCTATCCTCTTTTCCTTACATTAGTGTCTCACTCTTAACTAATATTTTCCATGCAGCATCAAGTTGTCAGAGGTGCAAACTGCATTCTCCTCTACTAGCAGAGTCCTGAATTTATATTCTTCTTTTTTTGAGATTTTTGCAAGAGAGGTGGTTTTATCTGCACTGGGTCTGCCAAGGAGGGGTGCTGCTCTTTCTTAATTCTGTTCTACATCATGGACTGAGGAACTATTTTCGAAAGGCAACTATTTGAGGCAACTATTTTCAAAACATAATTGGTTGCTTCAGTTTTCAACTTGTCATTCAGCTTGGCAAGCAAAACCAGATAAATCAGTTTTGGGTTGATTCCCAGTGATCTCATGTAGTAGCCCAACTGTTTGGTCACAAATGTTAGAGCAGAATATTGTAATTGTTAAAATGTTATTTTTTATCTTAGAAGAAAGTTTCTAGTCCCAATAATACACTTTTACATGAATGTCTAGTGGTGTTTCTGTACACTGGGGTAATTTTACTGTTTGGAAACTGGAAGACATGCAAGTTTGGGGGCATTTCTTGCAATCCTGTTGTGCAGTCATGGTAGCACAGCAGCAGCAACAACTTGTGGGGCTATTGTATGGAGCAATCCCTGCAGACTGCCAGTTTATCAACAGGCAATAAAGGAAATATTCCACTGTCTAGCTTTGGTTTTATGTAGCCTCTAGCACAGATAGGAGTAGCAAGGGAAAAAAAGAATTGGAGATCTTGGCAAGGGAAAAGTAGACAATAGAATGAGTTGAAATAACATTTTATCAGCAGAAAATTAATAGAGTTTATCTCTTTAACTCACAAAGCCCAGCCAATGCCAAGCTAAATTTCACTATAGCTTTTGTTCATGAATAGGAGATATAAAATGTGGGCTTCTCCTTTTAGAAATCACTCTAAGAGCTATGTTAAATACCAATCAATTATCTATTGACCTGGGCTGTGGCAATATTCATTAAAGTTTATTTGTGTCCTCTCAGTGACTACAGTGAGAGCAACCTCTGCTGCTGCCTGTAAACCTGTATTTAAACGGGGTGAGGTGAGAATGACAATAGCTTTTCATGTTGATCCCATTCTCCTTGCCCTGGCAACCTGGTGGCAGATTTCAGTGGGAATGTGCTTGGAGTCAGGAACGCACCACCAAACCCATCACTGCTGGCTAAGAAATGCCAGTTTGATCCATACAGTGCCAACACAGTTATAAATAACCTTATTGCTCATTGTCACTGGGCTGTGCTGGACCCGGCGAGAGAGAAACAGGGGAAGGGCCTGCACTGAGAGAAAGGACAGCAGGGCATATTCTGCCTCAGGCTCATGATGCTGTTGCAGATGTCCTGTTGCTGCCAGCCCCTGCAGAGCTGCCAGTGGAGGGGAGCAGGCTGCCTTCCTGTCTCAGGCAGTGGGGGATTCCTGCCATTTCCCTGTGTCTCTCTGCAGCTCAGATTACCTTTCCCTATGTCACACTGCAGACCTGTCCCCCAGGAAGAGGCCTCACGGGCACCCAGCGGGTCAGCTCGTCCCTTCCTCCCTGCAGCACCGGGCAGATGTGTGCCCCTGGTCTCCCATGCTGTGACAGACAGTGATTGATTTTGAAGTATAGAGTGACAGGGGATATCATCTGTCCTGGTGCCTTCACTACTTTGCTTTCATGGAGGGCAACAGTGGGAAGCAGACACCTGGTCTAGCAGCCAGTCCATTTTCATGTCTGTTTGTGTTTGTGGGTGTGAGCCTGTGCAAAGTGCAGGCCTGGGGTTTTGGGTTTTGGGTTTTGTTGTTTTGTTTGTCTTGGGGGTTTTTTTCAAGTTTCCCGTGATTCCTGACATCTGTGAACTAATGAATTTCAGCATGTTCAGAGCTGGATTCTTACATGTGTTGACAGGGGTGAAGGTCATCTGAGCACTCCTGGGCAGTACAAGTCTGTTAGTCAAGATAAAAACATTACTTTTTTGTTGGGTTTTTTTCTTTGAGATTAGGTCTAGTGGCACTTCCAAGCAATAAGCACAAGCGATATTTTGATAATTGCATGGTGGTTTGGCAAATTTCCTGGAATCTTGAAGGGAGATTTTTCCTGGTGAAGAACCTTCCTTCCCCCTTCGACAAACACACACACACTCTCATGCCTTTTGTAATTAGGGAACCACACCTTGATCAGATAAAATAGCCATCTGTTGCAGGATACACCAATTCTGATTTCATCTATCTGAAAATGAGGGGCCTTTTTGAGCAGCAGTTGGTGGTTCTTCCAAGAGCTCTCCATACTTCTATCAAATCACCATCTAAAACACAAAAGTGGGAAAATCCCATTATTGGTTGTTTCATAAAAAGTGTATTTCCAGGCCAGTTGGAAAAATATTTTCCAAAATATGATTTTTGTAATTACAAATCTCCTTTTCAATCCTTTTCAGAAGTGCATGAGTGACATTACTGAGAGGAGTGGCCCCCACTGCTATCCCAGATGCTTAGGTTGGTAACAACTGTGCGAGCTTTTTTTTAATGACAGATTCCAGGGTGGAGTAAGTGACTGCAAAAGCATCAATATTCACCTGGGATAACTGGATGTTTTTGGCTCAGTGTTTGTTGATTTGCCATTTAATCTAGTTAGACCCAATTTTGTAGCAGGCTTGGGGGAATTCAGAGATGCAGCCACAAGTGAGTCCAGAGAGAGAATGAATCTTTATTATTGTTACAACACCATAACATAAGTGAAAAACACTAGATACGAGATTATTTACAAAAAACCTATCTTACTGTTTACATAGTTCGCATAGCAAAGTAGAAGTTTCCCACAGAAATGAAGGAGAAGGAAAAATCCTCTGCCCAGGAGCTTTTTAGTATCCACACAATTTTACCACAGCTCCAAAGAAAAAAATAATTAACCCCTCCATAATACTTACATATGGGGGATAGTTAGAAAATCCTGCTGTCAGTTACCACTCACTTTGACAGAAGAATAAGGATGATGATATATTTCAATTACAATTACCTTCCTGACCTAAACAATGGTTGTAAGCTAATTCATTTTTCTTTTCACTGAGATCCTACTGTGTAAATATTAATGGAAGGTCTTTCTGAATTTTCCTGTTGGGATGCTGAAACTGTCATAATTTGATGATAGTTTTGAAAGATGTGAGTAAAAAGCTGGATTTGTTATTTTGATTATTGGAAACAACATCAAAACAGAAATCAAAGGCATGCCAATAGAAAGTGAACTGAAAATAGAAATGAAAATTTTTCATGGATCACTGGAAAAGGCCAACATTGTTTCCACCTTCCCAGCTGGGGAGACAGGACTGTAAGATTCTCAGCAGGTATAAAATATCCAGGTTGGTTTAGTGTGAGTGTCAGAAATATTTCTGCTGTCTAAAAGTGTCAGCAATCACAGAGAAAATCAGATGGCAATTCAGGACTGGCTGCTGTATAGAGAGGAGAGTAGTGGGGTTTTTTAAAATCCATTTTCTAATTTATTAACAGCAGTGAGAGCAGTAAGGGGAGCGAATCTATTCAAGTACCTCCAGAGTAAAATCAATTAAATTAAGTAATCAGACAGGCAAAGGCTTTTGTGGGGTGTCAGCAGGAGGTGCAGCACAGAAGATCAGTGAACAGAGTTTTCCCAGGTGTGTTATGGTGAATTGGGTGACCTTGTGTGGCTGCCCCCCTCAGTTGCTTGCTCATGGAGAGCAGTTTTTTGGAAGTTATGTGTTGTTTTGTTTGTTTAGGTGTTTTTGGGGGGAGGTGGGGGTGGAAGGCAGATATTGACACTACTAAATTTATTCTTTTGGAAAAAAATACAGTTTTCAAAATTTATTTAAAAAGGTGCATTGTCGTTAGCCGGTGGCCAGGGTCGCTCACACCCCGGCTGGCTTCTACAACACACCGATAACAAAGAGACGGGAAGGGTCTTTGCATGGGGTTCCACAGGGCAGATTCTACTCAAACCACCCAGAGAAAGGGTCAGAGGTAAAGACAATTTCAACAATGGAGGGGTCCGGGTTTTATGTGGGGGCGGGGAGAACATCAGACACCAATGGTCTGGGGGCACAGGGGCGGTACATAGGCGGGGCTGGGGTAAGGGAACCAATACAGAAACTGAGGCAGGGACAAAGGGAAAGGGGCCAATGGGAGAATGGGGAGGGAGGAGTTTTGTGGACCAGAATTGGGACAAAGGCAGGGAAACCCATGGGCATATATATATCTATATCTATCTATCTATCTATCTATCTATCTATATATATATGGGGGAACAGAACTGGGGTACATGTGCATAGTTGAACAAAGCCTCTTGGGAGAGGCTTTTTCTCTCACCATGACCTTGGGAGAGGTCTCAGGGTCTGTCTCATTTAGTGGACTCTCTCATTCCCTGATTGGGATGCTTACTGACTCCCACAGTGCATTTCCTTTTTAATACCAGATTATAACAAAGCAAAATATCACCACAGATTTTAGTGATGCTTAGAAGAAAATGCTGAGAAATAAAAAAGGGGGAAACCTCAAAAAGATTTTAATTTTAAATATTCTGAGATAGAAATTACTTTAAAAAGTCACTTTTTATGAAGCCTCAGTTTTAGTTACAAGAATCATGACACAAGTACCAGTCTGGATCACACACTTGTAGGGTGGTTAAATGGGTAAGGTGGAGTGTAGCAGTGGACTGCTGGAGGCTTTTGGTGAAACTGCAGCAGAGCAGGCTCCCCTGACTTTGCAGCTTTCCTCCTCCTTTGCCATTGTCTTCATGTTTTTTTAAGAATAGAACTCTTCCACCACCAGTTTGTTCCACTTGAACCAGTGAGGGGCAAGAAGTGCAGATGAGCCTCAGCTGGTGTGTTATGAGCCTCAGTTGCTGTGTTATGTTTATCATCTTTAAAGTGGTGCTTGATTGTGATAGAATTAGAACAAAAGCAAGGTAGGAATTGAAAACTAAAAGAAACTACTTTGATTATCTTCAAATGAACAAAATGCAACAGTGGCTTAGACACATCAAGAGCATCTTTCAGTGATAGAGCCCCACGGCTCGTTGCTTGAGTCAGGCAGCTGAAGCCTGAGGAAACCCTTGTAAAACTTAGCACAGGAGTAGAATCATGGAATCATAGCATGTCCTTAGATGGAAGGGACCCACAAGAATGACCAAGTCCAGCTTGCACAGGACAACCCCAAAAATATCTGCATGGAATATCCATATGGGTTTGTTATCCTCTGGAATTTCTTGTAACTGTGTTGCATCAGCCAGACTTTGTTTGAGATACGTTAATCTTTCAAAGCTGCTTAGTTTATTCATGCCAACGTCATAACAACCGATACAAACCTGCATGTTTACAAGACTTGCACAGAAGTCCAAGTGTTTTCACAAATACAGCTCAGAGGGGTGAGTTCACCTCTGCTCCTAGACAGCTCTCAATATTAAAGCGTTTTCATTGCTTTCAATGACAGAAGAATAATTCATTTTTACCATTTGAGAGCTGGGTACTTCTTTTATTATTCTTGAATCTGAATTGCCTCTCCTTGAAAGATGCAAGTGCTTTTCCGCTGACACGTGTAGAAGGGCAGTGGATGATAGCCTGTTGTGACATTTATATTTCTTCTTTGACATGCAAGCTTTCAGAGCATATCTGCATGGTGCTCTAATCCTCCGGGGAAGCATGCAGATTTACAATTCTAAACCTCCGCTCATCCAAATTTTGGCATTCAGTCAAACAGAAATTTGTCATAGTTTATAATCCTTGTTAACGAGGAACATCAAAAATTAATGCTCATTAGGGTGCTCATTAATATGCATGGTAGTCTCAGTTTTGACTTAATTAAGTGAAGCACCACTTCATAGTGGTATTGTGCCACTGCAGTAAAGGAAAGTTCAAACCTGTGCTGCAGGAACAGGATGGAGCACTGCTCCCTTCGGACAGCGTTACCCCAGGTTTTGTTGTGGGGCGTTGCTCATCTGCTGCTGTCCTGCTTCCTGACAGCCACTGAGAGCAGCTGCTGTGGAGCTCCTGTTGATAGTTGTTATTCAATGTTGCTGCTACTTGCAGTCCTCAGAGTTTTCTGAATACCGTGCATGACACAGAAGTAGTTACCAGATAGATTTTTTGATGTATGTGCCTGCCCTTACATTACTTTGATAAAGATTATTTCTGGGGAGGCCATGGGGGTTTTTCTTCTTTACAAAGGTCTTACAGGTCCCTGAAATCCATAACACAGTTTTAAATCAGCATTGTCAAAAGCATAGTTGTGAATATTGATCTGACTGGCACATGGAAGGAAATGTGTTCTAATCAGGGTCTGTGGCCCTCATGGCTGCTGTGTTCTGAGCTCAGCTGGGTACATCACCTTGAAATAGCCTCGGTGACGTTCACTGGGCTCTGCTCAGCTCTGCTGCCTCACCGGAGTGGGGTCAACACAGGTAAATGCAGTTCAGAGCATAGCATGACTTCTGCTTCCTTGGAGTATTAATTAATTAAACAACTGCCATTAATGCCTTGTCCCTCAAGCCACAGGAAATTCAAGAGTAATTAAAAAAAAACCAAAAAGAAAACATCCATATAGGGATGTGAATTTGTAAAGCAGGATTTAGCACACAGGCAGCACACTAGCCCAGAGTTTCCTGGCTCTGTGTCCCTTTCTCTGCCTGCCCGGCCTCCTGCCCCATGGTCTCTCTCCTGCCAAGCAAGCAACGGGCCAGGTAGTGGCCATAGCTCCCGCCCAGTTCTCCTGGGGCAGGCATTGCATTGCTGCTACTTCAGGAGAGGGAAGGCTGATAGGAGACAGGGCACAAGCTGGCAAGATGTGAGGAACAGATAAAATCGATACTGAGGCAGAACTGAGGCTGCCACTCACGGGTAAAGGACCTATTCCAATGAAGAGATCCACAGCTAATGGATCAAGGGTAGGACAGAGCTCTGGGGTGGTAGAAAACACCCCACCAGACCAAGGTACAGACCAGGTTCCCCCTTCCGCTAAGAAACATCTACTCTGGTGACAATGCTGGGTAGACAACAGGCTCAGATTTTTCTTCTTCCCTGTTGGAGGTGGCTGCTGCTGCGGGAAGAATTTGCTGCCACCACGGAGTTCTGTCCTTACAGCTTCTCCTTACTGTGGGTGAGCTTCTGCTCGCAAGAGCAGCTGTTGAATCTTTCCAACACCCGACCTCACTGGGAGTGGAACCCCGACCCCCTCGCCCGTCCCGGAGGGCCCATGTCTCGGCTGCGTGCGACAGCTGCTTGCAGAAGCCTGGCTGCCACTGCCGCTGTTTTCTGCCGCTGCTTCGGGTTTTCTCGTTACACTTTAACCCAATACTCTGTGTCTGCCTGAGCCCCCGCGGCTCCTGCTAAGGCTGCGTTTTCTGTTACATTTGGTTTGCCACCCCGGGGTGAGGGGTGCCCGCCTCTGGCATTCCAGCCGCTGCTCCGAGGTTCCTGCCGCGGCCCATTTCCCCGTCCAGCCCGCCCGCCATTACCGCGTGAGGCTACCGGACTCGCGCCACAGCGCCCCCTGCAGGCGCGGGGGAGCCATCGCACCCGCCCTGCCCGGCCGGGAGCCACCAGCGCCCCTGCCGGCCGTGAGCGGAACCGCACCGGAGGGGAAGGGGCCTGGCAGCCGAGAGAGGCTGGCACTGGGTTCTGGGTCTGTCTGGTGGTGCTGCCACAGTTGTTGTTTGTTTGCCTTGTTATACATATACATACTAGTAAAGAACTGTTATTCCTTTTCCTATACCTTTGCCTGAAAGCAAACTCCTGTAATTTCGGAGTTACAATAATTTGCAGGGAAGGGGATCATATTTTCCATTACAAGGGAGGTTCCCACCTTCCTTGTCAGACACCTGCCTTTCAAAACAGAACATTCCCCTATTCAGCTTTGTTGGAATGTCTCACATTTCTTAATATGAATTTGGTGGTCTGGTGGCTGAAAGGCCACACACAGACAAGCTGCCTACTTGAGTATCAGACCTTTAAAGCTACAGAATGCAATTGAGTTCTACCAAACAGAGGAAAAAGCCCCAAACACACCAGATATGCCTCAAATCTGAATGCCAGTGGTCAGTGTAGGAGTGCAGGTGATCACAGACCTAATTGGTTTCCCGTGTCACCCTGGCGTTTTTCGGACATTGCTTCATTGCCTTTGCAATTTGATGTACTTTTCATACCAGCCCAGTTTAGGTGATAAACAGGCTGAGCGAGGAGCAGAGACTGTCTCTGCATTTCCAGTGCACATCAGCACAGTTATTTAGCACAAGGGATTGCGTGATTTTGATTCACTCAGAGCTCATGAGGTTCTCAAGCTCTCATTCCACCATGGCGATCAACTGGCCCATTTTTAATAGTCACGACTATAATAAACAACATGCATGCAGGCACAATAATTAATTCAGGCATTGACATTGGGATATGCTCTTTCTTTATTCACCCAGGTACTTTCACTTGCTTCTAAATTCCCTTTCACTGTGTTTCAGGAGGGGATTAAACAATGCTGGCATGAAATGTGCTAGTGGAAATTACCTGCTTCTGCAGAAGTTATGGAAAGGCTGGCTAGAAAATACAGCTTAAAATGGCCCTGCAACCTCAGAGAACAGAAGGTAGAATTCGATCTTTCAAACAGAGGTGATCAAATACCAGCTACTACCTAGTCAGGTGAAAATGTTATGGAGGATAGACTGCAATTTCAACACAGAGAGCACACATCCTGTGAAGTTTTAGAATGCATGTGGTCTGTAGAATTCAGTGCTTTTTATTTGTACTCTCCTTTAAACTAAAATCAGTCGATTTCAAAGGAAGAGCATGGTAGGGTTAGGGGAGGAATCAATGCCAGGTGTTCCTGCAAAAAAAGAAAGTAGCTATGAGGTGGATGAAAAGTCAGTTGACCTTCTGCATATGTTGACCTTGATGAGCATGGCCTTTCCATGCCAGGATCCTTTCAGGATGACATGGCTCACCTTCTGTCTAATTGCAAGTGATAAAGTCTGAATCTACCAGGAAAATGCTGGCCAATGACTATTTGGTCACTTTATTAGAACAAACATAGAAAAAGTGCCTCTTGGCCTTCTTTAGGCAACGTTTTTTTTCTTGTTTCTCAATTTCAAAGTGACTAATGGGAAAGATGGATGCAATGGACTCTGTGTAGGACTGCAAAACAGATCTTGCTGCACCACCTGTGAGGCGTATGGCCACTCCCCTCTGTTGGGACTCCACTTTCCTAATTCAATAGGCTTGTGCCCCACCAACCAGCTGTCTGCTGGGGGAGCCAGAAGAAGAGAGGCCACTGAACTGTGTAGCAGCTTTGCAGCAGATGTTTTGAGCTAATCACCAGGATACTGCTTTGAAACAGTGTTTTTAGCACATGGGATTTAGTCCATTGGAGGGGGTGTGGTGCACATGTGTATCCCCACAGATGTGCCACAGGGCTCAGTGCTTGAGACAGGCATGTCAGCAGGAAAAGGTTGAGACATAAGAGGCAAGAACTGGAAACTTGGATATTTTTGCAGGTTTCAGAAAACACTGAAACCCTCAAACCAATATCCCCTGAGTGGTATAGGGCTGAGTAAAATAACTTCCTGACCCGCTTTTCCAAATTCATGCAGTCTGGGCAGGTCAGAGAAGCAGTAAAATTTTCACGTCTTTGTTGCAGCCTGATCAGGTTTTGTCGGAAGAATTTGTCTTTAAAAAGGCATTTGTGATACTTTCCATTCTGACCCTTACTGCTGACACGTCAGTGTTCATGTCCATCCATTCTGTGTCCCCGTCCCTGTGAGGCAGCAGGGCATCCCCTTCCAGGAGCGATTCACATTGGGCAGCAGATCAGGAGCTGCATGCCAGTGGGCTGACACAACTCATGCAGTTGCCATCTGGAGATTTGCATTCACTGAAGAAACTGAGAGCTGTTTCACCTGTTTCATGTGACTTTCATGGGATGTGGCCGTTACCACCTCCTCCCAATCCACCCTGGCACAAAAGTGCTAAGAGCAGAGTTCTTGGTTTTTCTGCCGATATAAGGAAACTCTTATTAGTTTTTCTCCCAGTGAAGGCGTAGGCAGCAGCTTTGCATGCAAACAGCAATTACTGGCAGGATAAAGGACTTTAGCTGGGTATTGATTTTAAGTCAGGGAATTTTCTCTGGCTGAGAACTTGTAGGATTTTCTGAATACCATAATATATAAGGAATGGCATCAACTCTTGACATCTGATGCTGTCAGAATTCCTTTTCAGCTCCTTTTCATTAAATGTGATCCCTTTAACAGGGTTGTGTTTTGTTTGGTTTTTTTCCACTAAGAAAGCAAAGGCATGAAAAGGCATAGAGTATAGAGGTGGCAAAGGAAGGGAAACTTGCATTTTCCTGAAAACTTATCACCTCCTTGCAGTATCAAATTGAAGAAATTTGGCTTTTATAGTCCTGAACCATGAAAATAATTTTCAATATACTCTTGAATACTGGTCTGTCAATGTCTATATCTGTGTGTTTCCCTATTTGTTTTTAGATATTTTAAAACACTGGTTTATGTTAGTTCTTTGTCTGCCTTCAGGGATCTTTACTCAGCTGAGCTTGTCAAAATGTCTCCTACAGGTTTTCCAATTTCTGTCTCCATTTCCATTAGCACTTTTGGATGAGTGTCACTTGGAGTTGGTGCCTTGTCAATTGGAATGATCTCTGACCTTTTAATAACCACTTTGAACTGTTGGCTGCACTGGAGATATGCCAAATAGGGGAGTCAGTTGATACTCACTTTACATCCGCCTGCCACTTTTATTTAGGGACTGAGGTATTGACACAGCCCCTGGGAAATTTGGGGAAAGGAAATACTTCTGATGAAGTTAACAGACAATTTGATGTCGGTACTGATGTATACAGATGTAGCCAAAAGAGGAGATGTGTGGATTAATTAATTAGAAAATGGTTCTCCTTGTGACTACCCAAGGGTATCCCTATGTGCTCAGCATATAGAAATATCAATTCAGAGGAGCCATGTTTCCTTATTAGTAAACCAACACTTTTGGCACTAAAATTCTGTCATTGGAGAAAACCTGTCTGAAGAGATCAGCAAGTTGAATGACACAATACAACATCTCTCCTGAGACTGAGCAGCAGGGACAGATAAGCAATTTATTCTCAGCTCAGCACCTGCAGGCTGATGGGTTGCTGCCCAGTTTCTAAAGCCATTGCTGTTAAAAAGCCAACACTTGCCAACAATTATTATATAATGCCCTCTAAACTACTTCATGTCTTTCTCTTTCCATGTGTCTGCCTACATTAGCATATGGATGTGTTCCCTCCCTACTGATGCGCTGCCTAAATGTAAAGTGCAGCCTCATTTCGTCGGTTTTCTAAGTGTTGATGTAGTATGCCAGGTGGTGATTACCATTTTTAAGATACAGACTTAGTAATATGAGAACTGTTTTGTAATGCCTAGCAAAAGCTGACTTTAAGAACTCTCTGTATAAAGCATTACAGTTCTTGATCTGTCACCCCTGATATTCCACACTAGTTTCCTAGTGAAGGCAAGGTAATTTCTAAAATTACCAAATTGAGATAAATGCTACGGAGTTTCAGTGCTGACCCAATAACATGTATTTCTTTTTTATAAAATAGGAGAAAAGTGAAAAGGATTTTGTAAAAGTTGCTTTTCACTAATGTTCTACCTTGAGGCATTTAGCTTAGGTTAGCAAACCTGTGTTCCCATGCTTGTCTAACACAGATGCATCAAAGAAAGCTAAAAAGCTGTCAGGTGACATCTGATCATCCAAAATTGCAAATTACCCATCGTGTTAGAGTCCTTCAGCTGTATTCCTCACAGGGAGAGGTGGAGGTCCTTAGTCAAATTCCACCCTAACTTCAGGCAGCTCCTTTGCACTCCAGCAGCCCATTGTGCTGCGAAACCTCAGGGAAACTATTAAGCAACACACAGGTAAGAGCATGGGCTGGGTGATCTACAAATTCATTTCAGTGTGTTTTTGTGCATCTGTGTGGGCTTTGTGATAATAGGAAATGTGGAGAACTTTCTGATTCTCTTTCTTACCTTGCAGGGAAGCTTGTCCTTTGTGTTTTCCTTTGCATCCCTTTTCCCATGAGAAGGTTAAGACGTGTGTTTTAGCCTCACACTTTCCTCTGAGGTTTCCTCGGTCTCTTCTGACCCCTTTGTTAAGGGATGTGCCACAACACAATATCGATAAGAGCCATTAGCACTTGTCATACTTTGAGATGCACTAAAAGGTTTAGGAAAGCACGGGTTTCTCGGGGCTGGAGATAGTCCCCAGGCAGTCACCTCGAAGAAGGGCTGTTCATTTGCATAACTGGTTTGAAACATAGGGTGTGAAAAAGTGTTTGAGGCGCTTGGTGCAAAGAGCATTTGTGGATAGCCCTTGTGTGGATTTCTTGTGGGGTTTCTCAGTTGAAAAAAGAATTGGAGGAAGCATGTAAGAACAGAAGATACCAGTAAAAAGCTTTTTTTTTCATTAGAAGCTGTTTGAAAAAATATTTTTAAGCATCTTTGTTTTTAAGAAGCTTTATCTGATGTTAATACGGCTTCCAGTTTATACAGATGTTCCTATCATCCACTGCAATGGCTGATAGTGACTGCCTGGTGCAGTGTGGCTTTGCTTTCCATTTGGGCAGTTGTGTTGATATTTGTAGGAATTGAGTGAATGGGAGAGGGACATGCGTTGTTTCTGTGCTCCTTTCCAGTGGACTGGCATCCTTGCTTTGGCACGTTGTGTCCCTAGAGAGGCTCTTCTAACCTTTCTGTTGAGAGGAGAGATATTAAGGCAGATTTTTGACTTCAATGGATTAGTGGGTTTGGGTGTCAGTGAGAAATCACAGATCAGACATTCCCTCCTAGTCTTTTTTGAAGTGTTTCTCTTTGCGCTTGAAGTGGGTTTATTCCACATGGTTCCCTTGACTTCTGAAAGGTTATTCCTGGCTGATGGCAGAGTGCTCGAACAAAGTGCCTGCTTCACATTACATATGTGGGGCAGGAGTGCAGAACAGTCAGTTGCTAGTATAGAGTTATTTATAGTTGAAATTTGACATTAGCCTCAGGTTTGTTATGGTTGTATTTCATAAAGCAAATAGACATAGCCGCAGAGCACACTATCCTGTGGCAGCTCTGCATAAAAGAATAGGTAAAATATTACTGATGCCCTGAGTAGAGAGAACTTGTATAGCTGAATTAAGTTTAGAGGAGCAAATGAGATTTTCAAGGCATGCAGAAGGTTTACTTTTCATTCATTTTGATGCAATGGGTATCCAAATCCCTCTGAGTAGCTCAACCTCATTTCTGCAACCTATGTGCTCCCACTGACTTGAAAGAAATATCATCTGTGCAAGAAGATGGGGTTGGCTCTAGGTTAGTCTCAAAGAAACTGGGAAACTGTACCATGCAGCCCAGAAAATATTGTAAATTACAGTAAATAATAGATTATTTATATGATGGATGACTATCTAGGCATAGATAAAAGGAGGCTTAGTGCATTTTTATGGACAAAAAGAAACTGTGTGCTGCTTCATTGTCCTCCTTCCNCCCCCCGCCAATTTTACAGTGCTCAGTTTCTAAAGAGAAGAAATTCTTTTAAAGCAATGCTCTTATTGTCCTAGTTGGTCATTTAGTCTGAGTCTTCCACAGGATTCAGTATTGCTCATGTTATTTTAACAAGGTATTTAAAAATACCTTTATTGAGGTAATAAATACCATCTCAATTACTGTCTCAGGGAGAATGTTTTGGTTTGCAATATTTTTTCCAATACCAATAATCAATAGATATCTCAAAAGGGTTTTATGCTATTTGGCCTGAGCAGGCTGTACTTTTAGAGAACTAGCTGTAATATTCATAAGTGAAAGCAAACATCATGCATATTAAACCCCAGTTGAAGCATAGGAGTCTAATTAAACAGTGAAGGCAGCTTTGGCATGTGTCTGCAGCTGAGGCTGTTTCTTAGAAAGACTTATACTTTGAATCTATCTTTATTAAGGCCTTGTCCAAATGATAAATATACACTGCCTGCTTGGTATCTGCCACTTGGAAATAAATCACTTTCGGACTGATTTGCTAACGGCTTTCTTCACTCCGTGTCCTGCCGCCCAGGAGGACATGCTGGAGTTCTTCACAGAAGCACACAAATAAGTGGAGCTGCTGAGAGAAGAAAGCCAACAACAGCGTGACAAAGCACTGCGTGTTCACTGGCACAGATGTCATCATGACTGTCGTGATTTAAAACTTGTGGAAGTGCACACATTACAGGAATTTTGCATAGGGTCTTCTGGTAGCCTCATTTTGGGCTTGTTCTGCTTCAGTGCAGAGATGGAATATGGATGTGTATAGCTCCACTTCCCACCTTCCTGTTTCCTAAATTATAAAATGGCATGTGCAGAGCAGCCCAGTTTTGCTGTCTCAGTCGTGATCGACCACCGTGCTATAACCTGGTGAAACTGAAACCTGGATTGCTTGCTGATTTTTGGGGGCAGCTCAAACAAAAGGTTTTGCACTATGAAGCTGTTCAAGGTAGAGACTGCTTTTATGAAGGGATGAAGTAAAATCCAAAATATTAAAGCTTCCAAATGTTAGAAGCTATATTATTTGCTCCTAAGCTCTGATTCATTTTTATTGCTGTGCCTCATCTAATCTCTATGCAGAGAGATGCAGCTGCAGCGTGAGAACCTTGGTGGGGAAATGGCTCGTGCAGCAGCCGAGGCTCAGATGGCGCTGGGCAGCAGCGGGCAGCAGCTGTTCCTTCTCCAGCCTGGCACAAAGCCACCCTCTCTGGCAGTTCTAGCCAGGGGCTGAACTGGGACCTACAGCAGCCTCTGTGTCACAGTGTCTGCCACCCAGCTCCCAGGGGGATTTTCATTTCTTTTGAGAGCGAGCAGTAGGACTGCATTGCTGTGTTGGTATGAATACAGTCAAAGTGCTTTGAAAGGAAAGA
This sequence comes from Oriolus oriolus, assembly GCA_013400235.1. Taxonomy (NCBI): domain Eukaryota; kingdom Metazoa; phylum Chordata; class Aves; order Passeriformes; family Corvidae; genus Oriolus; species Oriolus oriolus. Next base: position 20,301 of record VXBT01008730.1, on the reverse strand, counting down.
AGGAGCCATTGCTAAGACCTCACAGCTCTTACTGGCATCAGCCTAAGTGAGACTTAAATGTGCTTAAAATTATCACAGGCTGAAGTGCTCTGTGGAACTGGGGTGATACACGTCATATGTTTAAACCTGGTGTTTGAGTAACTTTTTGGGTGACTCTGGATCTAAAAATGGTTTTATGGAAGTGATTCTGAGAACTGGTAGAATTGAATAGATTGTGGGATCTCTTTGTAACTTTTAAAAAGTGTAATGCTAGTTAATAGAAAAATCTCTCTCTAAAACATTGTTTTTAAAAAGCCTACTATGTTTTATAAAATTCCTTTGAGGTTTGCCGTAATACTACTTAAACTGGAGTATAATGTAGTGCTTGATAGGTCTGTGCTACAGCCTGATTTTCATGATAGTGCCAGCTCTGTGTTTGTGACATTGTATTTCGGAGAATAAGAATTACACTAAAGTGCAGCAATTTTCTATTACATATAAACAGAACTTCAGAAATCACCTCTTTAACCTGAAAAGCCCCAGGAGCCCGATCTTGGAGTAAATCAAATAAAATGGTTTTGCATTTTGGTCTTCTACCTGGTACACAGAGCTAATCTAAAAAAGCTCACCGGTGTTTCTCTGGGAAGCAATGTTGTTTAACTGTGTAACAGCTGAAGTCAAAAACCTTGATTTGGACAAAGTGTGCAGGAGCTTTGAAAGGGTTGTAGCTGAAAGCCTTTGTGAAAAAGTCCAGGTTGTACAGGTTACCTTCTTTGAGTCAAGGTCAAGGCAGGTGATTTCCAGGTTTAGGAGTCCAGTAATGATCTCCACTGACAATACCTGGAAAGGAACAACTTCTGCTGATGTTTCATATTAATTCAAAAAAAAGAGGACAAAAAATGCAAGTTTTCAAGATACGTTTTACAGACACTTTTGAAACATGAGGAAAACCATATAAATTTCTTTTCCAGGAAAAAAATAATTATGCCATTCAATTCTCTGATTTGCATCTCTTTATTTAAATACATGGAGAAACTTCTAGCTACAAGATGCTGACTAGTAGAACCATGATTTTAAAACCAAGAAGCATTTGACTTTTAAGTGCTTTGTCAAATTAACAGTGTATGAGCAGGGCCATGACAGGTGAACATGAAGACTGAAATAATCTTTTATATGTTGTGAGGTTCCTATTTTTCCACTGGGGTATTGACTAGAGCATATCAGTAGCTGTGCAAGTAATGCTTTTTGGTGGAAAGAGAATGTTTCTATTCAGTGCTCCTGGTGAAAACTGATCTGATTTGAGCAGGGATGGAATGAGGACAATTTTTTTTTTCCCTACATGTTTGCTTAAGAGCAGCATCAATACTGAAATGTTATTTCCAGGTTGTGGTTGAATCCAGGGAGTTGTAACGAATGAGTGGTGATGGGCAATTGTCTCCGGCGTGTTTATGGGAAAGCATATGTGTTTCTTTCTAATTTCATTAAGTATTGGTTCCTGTAATAGATGCCTCCCTCAAAGACAGCAGCAAAGTCAATAGTAATGATTGTTACAATGGATTGTGGGGTGCATGTCTTCTCCTAACTTTTCCCGGTTCCTGTTTCCCTTTGCTGATTTGCATCTCCTGAAGGCTGCCTTGCAGCCGGCCCATTGTCTCCTGGGAGACACCTGATGTATTCTCAGTCTGGCAGCGTTTTCCATCAGATCGTCCCTCCAGTCCTGACTGCTGCCAGGAGCTCTGTGCCATCTCTGCGGTTCTGTTCTCGGAGCTGCCTCTCCTGAAAGGCCATTTACAAAGAACAGCTGACGCTTCACGCCAGGATCTGGAAGCGATTCTGCCCACTGGCTGTTTTACCCAAGAATCTGATGGCTTTTTCCTGGCTAATTCTCTTCTAACTACTCTTAATTACACAGAAGAGGCTGAGGAAAAAGGAGAACAGGGACAGAAAAATTTGTTCATTTAAAAAAAAAAAAGAAAGTAAACCAAATCCCTTCGATCTATTAGCTCAGGATTTTTAATATCTAGAGGCAGGAGCAGCTGATCCTCCTCAGAGTGGCAGCTGCAGTCCCGGGGCTGAGCTGGGCTGTGCCAGGGCCGTGGCACTGCTGCTGAGGGCGAGGCACTGTCAGCATCCCTGACGGGCTAAAGGAGATGGTTCCTGTGCGAGCTCCCTTCACAGGACAAAAGGCAGAAGCGGTTATAGCTCTCGCACAGTGGAAAGTCATGGCAGAAAGGCTCCCAGATTTTTTTTTTTTTCTGAGATCCTAGAAACTTGTGATTTAAAGCAATCTGAGGTTTTCTATGGGTGTAGTTATGTGAGCTGCTCAGGCTCTTCCCAAACTGGCCCCAGCCCTCCTCCTCTAGCTGCACTGCTCAGCCAGCCTTTGCCAAGCTGGTTCAGTCTTCAGCCAGATTAATGAACTGAATGGGCCACGTGTGATGTGTGCAGGGATAGCTGGAAGGAACACTGGGTCCGTTCCCTACTGCTGCAGTGGAGTCTTAGCTTGAGAACCCACATCCCGGACACCTCAAAGCAGCTACTGTCACCATGGGATTCTCTGCTCCTTCCTTGGCCAGTCCCAACACACCTCGCATATTGAGACAGTTTTCTGGCTTTGTCCTGCTTAAATTGATGATAATTAGTTATCAGCATATATATTGTGCCCTACTGTATGGCTCGGGTAATTCCTGTATGGATTTAATTAATTAAGCCAAGTGCAAATGTGTAAATTCTGTATTTGTAAAAGTAAAGTGCTGGTTTCCATTTTCAGAAAGGTTTTATTCTCTGAAACTGTTAATGTATTTTCTCTGCTATCGCACTTTAAATGAACTCATGAGTTAAGAACAGTGACAGAGAATAAATTATCATACAGCTGGTAGGAGTGAGATAAATAAAAGAATATACATAAAAAATAAATGGATTCTGTCCCTGTGTGTGCAGAAGAACCAGTCCTTGATGATGAAAGTCTATTAACTAGCTTAGTGTAATTAACTGTTTTAGTGCTGCTTCAGGAAGAGGGGTTTGCAGTTCTTTTTTTGAAGTCGAGTGTCACAAACATGTGCAGTGTGCAGTAACAGCTCTTTTGCACTGAGAAACTACTTGGGAGACACACAGAGGAAGAAGGTGGGGACAGAAGGTTATTTCAGAAAGGAACAGAAGGTTTCATCTGGGACAGAAGGGTTATTTCAGTCCTTTAATTTTTATATCTTCTTTTTTTTNAGACTTTACCGGCTTTGTTTCCTGTAATAATCATTAGCAAGAGAATTGTCGCTCTTCTTTCTTTTGCACCTAATTTTCACACAACTTTTTTTCTTTTTTTCTTTTTCTCTCTGTCCTTTTATTTTTTTTTCTTTTTTTTTTTTTTTCCCCCCCCCCCCCCCAAAAGAGATCTGCTCTCAGCTGAAAAAAATTGCCAGTGAAACAGAGAATTTGAAACTGCATTTGGTGCTCTGAACATCATCTTGCAAGAATCTCCAGGCCAGTGGGAAGGTCGCTATGTGTGTCATCCTAGGGTCAGTCAGTAAACATCCAACATAAGGAGCACATTTCATCCTGAGATGAAGGCAGAAGGAAAGGTAAGGCCAGCTCATAATTCTCATCCCGGTGATTTATGGCATATACTGAGTTTGTGAAATCTGCTGCTTGAAGTCAAAGGAGGGTTGTCAGAAAACCTGAGTTGGTGTCACCATGTCACAAAACTTCTTTGCTGTCTCTCCTGTCCTGTTGGTTTTAAGTGAAGACTGTAGGAGAGACACATGATGGGAGGTGCTGTGGTGGCTTTACACCCTGTACAGTGCCCTTGCTCAGGCAGAAACCTCTCTTTTTCCTCTTCTGGCAGTACAGATTGGCTAAGAAAAGTGAAAGAACGGCTCATCTTGTTTCAGTGGCTGCGTGTGTCTGCACCTAATGATAATGAGATCTGCAATTCAAGAAAACAGCTGTTTTACTGGTGAATCAACCCTGGTTTTCAGTTAAGAAAATGAAGTGTAGGGGATGATAGTGAGTGTTTGCCTGCATGCCTACATCTTATCTGTGACGAAAGCTATCACACACATGGGCTCCATGGTGACACAGGGACAATATTCCAGAGACAAGTAAGATCCTACAAGCTCCCTGAGCAGAGGAGGAGCAAACCAGTCGGTGTCCCAGCGTGGGAAAGCTCTTCAGCAGGGCCCACTCCTCTGGCTCCACTCGCACCCGGGCAGGTGGGAGGCAGCCAGGCCACTTCAGCCCTTGCTGGAGCCATTCCTGCCACCTCCCTAATTTACATTTCCTGTGAAATTGCACCATGAGACACATTGATCTAGTGGCTAAGATGATACCTTGAGGCAATGATATTTTGTTCCTTGTGCTTTTTCTGAGGATCCCTGTATGCTCTGCGATGAAGATGTAGCAGGCTCCCTTCCTCTGCTGGTCACTGGTGGCTGTCTCTGAGCTGCTCTTTGCTGCTTCCCTCATCATGAGAAAGGATTGGAGCTGGGTCTGCAGTGACTCCAGCTAAAATGAACATCTAAATAACAGGGTCGTTTTGTTTTTTCTTTTAACCTGGATTAGTTCAGTGTTCCAGTTCCAGCAAAGCCTCCCATGACAAAGAAGCAGCTCTGCAGGGATCTGGGCCCCTGCTTCCAGAGGATGGCAAATCCTGCTCCCTCTCTCTACTCTTCCTTGCCCCATGAATCGATGCCTGTCTCTGAAAGAACAGCGGGAGCAAGGGGGTCTCTTGTGTCATGGGGCTTTCAGTTTCTTTTCAAAATCTCTATCACTGTGGAATGCATCTTGTGCTCTTCTGGTGTTCCCAGGCTGTGTGAGGTGGCAGGAGATGTGGCTTTGGCTTACCTGAGGAACAGCAAGACCAAATCTGCCGGTCACCAAAGAAATAAGTGTGCCAATCCAGGCTGTCTGAGCTGAGGTACAATGCAGGTGGAGATCTAAGATTCTGGTTGCAGAAAAAGGGAATAGGAGGAAGAGCATTCTTGCCAGAAAAACGTGAAACTACCATGCTATTTTGCCTTTTTCTCTCTCTCTCTCACACACGTGGGAATCTAGCCCCAGATCTTTATGTGCCTTTTCTTTTGATACAGAAAATGTGCACACACATATAATTTCAATAGTGAAGTTTAATAAATGGATACTTGAAAGTAGTTCCAGATTCTCTGCTGAAAAGCACTACAGAAATGAAAAGCATTATTGTTATTAGTCAGTGTCATTCTTGGTGTGGGCTCTAAGCCCAGCATTGTGCTGAGATTTTCTACTGAACAAAGCACTGATCTTATCTTGTCTCCTACCAGCTTCCTTTCCTGGAAATTCTTGTGTAGGGAAAGGATGGACTCAGGATTTAATGGGATTTAGATTTAAATGGCATTTAAATTTAGCTTGAGACTTATTTCCTAACCAGCTCCTTGTGGTTAATTTCCAGGTTAACATGTTTCTGTGAATATATTTCTTGTATCACTTGAATTTCCTCTTGTTCTATATCTTGAATTCCTTAAGAGCGAATGATTTATTTCACTGATATTTACTCCTGTCACTTTTCTTTCCAATGCTCTTAAAAAAAGGTTGTGCAGAAGGGCACAAAATCCATACATAGAAGAAAAAAGCGCTGGTTTTTGCCTACAAGGTGATGCTATTGTCAGTGAATGTGAATAATCCTTTTTTCTTTTCTGTAAAGGTCTGATCTTTCTTCTCCCATCTAAGATAAAACAGTCTGTCTGTCCTATAAATGCACAGTGAAGTGTAATTTCACATCAAATCTTTGTCCTGTGGTCCGGTAATGTGATGTTCACCTAAAGGATAAGAGAGCTTGACAAGCTTCAGCTCACCAAAAAGGTAATGTTCATCACGGCCTGAATCTAATTTGAGCTTCCTTTCTAGTTCACTTTCTGGGGAAGCAGGCCTGAGAGACTGAATATGTAGAGGACAGGCTGCTGAGAGATGTTATTACAAAGAACTGGAGAAAGAGAGCTGCCCTCTGAGGGATGGGGCATTTTCAGTCTTTCTCCTGTTTGCTATTAGAAAATCAGTTGAGCCCTGGGACTCTATAAAAAGCACTAAAGTAATCTGATTCTTGGGCTGTTTGGTTGAGACTTTTTTTGTTTGTTAGAGGGTCTTTTTTTGGATCGAAAGACCTTTGCCAGTGTATGTGATTTGTATTTTCTGTTGAGCTGTGGAGAACTGTAGTGGTGGTGTTAATCAGTTGTTTCTTCTCTTCTAGCAGGTTCGTTAGTATGCCTGCTACACTTTTATACTTGCTTTTTCTAATGTATAGATCAAACACGTTTTTTTTTAAATTTTCACTCTGAAAATTTGTATGAGTTGATCTTACTGACCTTCTTACAGTTTGACAAACTTTAATCAGATCTCCTACACAAAATCTCATATAAAAGGAGAAAAGGTCAGTATCATGGGTATTTTTGTTTATATTGCTCTGGGTCAAGGACACTCAAATGTTTCCAAGACCTTACTGATAATTTATGAGTAATTTGTTCTAAAGTCAGATCTGTCAGAGATTGTGAATCTCTTTTCCTGGGAGCCTGCAAAGACAGTAATTATCCATTTTGTGTTTAGATCAAGATGTGGCAGCATGTTCTGACAATGGTAGTCCTAGAATGATGTGCTGCTCATTAAAGATGAAACTGGCTTGTAGAAGTCAGCAGGGTTCTGCTTATGATGGCTTCCAAAGGTAATGGGCTGAATCTTCCATACATTGGCAAAAGTTTATTAGCTTCAGTGGAGCTGCTTGTATTGGCTGGGGATCTGATGTTTACCCTATGCCTCATTTATTGTATAACATTTATGTATTGTAAAAAAATCACCAACAAACCACCACCAAAAAAAAAGATAATTAAAAATAGAATAAATACCCAGTAGGCAGCACATTTGAAAGCTGTTTCATTGGACATCTGTGCAGTGCAGGTGTAAAACCTATGGTGAGCATGTTTTTTCAGAATACTTTACATTCAATAAACTTATGTCACACACAGAGATGTTCGCTCACTAATTCTCCTTCCAGAGGGAAAAGCAGAATTTCACTCATTGCCTATAATTCCTTAAAATGCATGAAGGCTTGTGAGCAAAGCCCTGTCTATAAATTAAACAATAATAGTAATTCATGTGGAGCCTGGCAGGCAGGCTGTGACTGAGGGATCTGTCTGATGTGCTCACAGCACACAAACCTTTGGTCCTTGCCAGTCAGATTAGGAGCAGCATTTAAAACAATCACATAGCAGGATTGCCACAAAGGTTTATAATAATGATTAGGAAACACATAATTAAAGCCACTCCCAAACTGGAAAAGCATTCTCAGCAGACTTCAGAAACTCTAAAATGCTTGTTTATTCAATAATTATGGAGTGTAATTATGGTAATGAGGTTAGCTCAGATTTACATATTAGCAATGCATTTTAATGATCTGATTATACAAAAGTGAGATACAATAGATTAAATTTTATATGGAAAATTTGTTGCCAGACTGGAATCATAAGACAACCCCCCTCCTATCCCCAAATAGATTTATAAGGGCTCAGGGAATTACCATGTAATAAATCCTATGGTTGTAATGAAATAACTAGAGCAGAAAAAAAATTTAAACCATTGTATGAACAGAAATCCCCAGCTGCAGAACTACTGCTGAGTGACATTAAAGAATGTAGTTTTCTTTTTCTTCAAACTATTTTTTAAAAATATCACCAAATGGGCTACAGAGTCCTTGGAGACAATTTTGCAAAGAACAGTTGCTGCCTTTATTTCTGAACACTGAAGTTAGCAAGTCTAGATAAAGGAAATGACCTTCCTGTTTTTTCACCCAGCTCTCATATTTTCTTTCATCTGTCTCATCCTTTCTTCCTTTCATCCAGTTTTTCTTCTCGTGCTTTCATTCAATGGTGTTCTCTCAAAAAGCCCTGTTATGTTTTCTACCAATAACATATGTATTTCTATGGTTACAATTATTGTATTTCCTTCATGTATGGCTTTTTGTTTTCTTGGGCTCTGTAAAGCTTTCAAATTTTATTTTAAATGAACAATTTAGTTCCTTTAATCTTTGTTTTGGTAACGCAATATTGTCTTTGACTCATTACATGTCCTCCTTTTGTTGCTCTATGAGGTTAGTGATTTATTTTGTGCAGCATTGCAGCAAATTGGATGATCTTTAAGTCAGGGAAATCAAAGCAAAGCTGCATGTGACACACTAACTGGCAAAGGGGAATAAGTGGAATATTCTGGTTTTATTTGAGGAGCTTCATTGTTGTTGGTTTTCTTTTTTTGGTGGTAAGTAATTACAAGATTAGGTGGAATAGTGTGAGTAACAGTGAAATTAAAATGTGAAAATTAAACAATCCTGAGAGTGCTGGGACTGAGACAGTGATGCTGTTTGTCCACAAGGCAGAGCGATTCGTGCTGGTTTTGTCACTGGGATTCAGCCTAGGCACCAGTTTACCTCTGCTGGAGACACCCTCTGCTCCAGCCCACCATTCTGGGTCTGAGGACTACCAAAGCACAGGGGTTCCTGCAGGGAACAGAAACAGCTGAGAGGACAGGGGTGGGGAGGTGTGGCACAGTAAGAAACAACGCCTTTGGGAAGAGTGACACTGGTTTGGTCAGGTCCCAGTAGCACCCTGGGACACCCAGCTCTGGCCAGAGATTGTCCCAGCAGCTGTTAACAAACTCCAGCTTGCATTCTTCAGCAGTAAATTCCAGTCTAAACCAGCGCATCCAAGACTGCTGGCCCTTAAGTTTTAAGTGCCCAACTCTGAAAACTTCAATCCTTAAGAACAATTTTGTATTTTTCTCAAGGAAAATAACATTTTTCTGAAATTCAGGGCACCTGCAGTTAAAGTAGGCTGACTGCTGGGGTGGAGCAAACACCTTGGAAGAGGGGGAAGATAAGGCATTTTGCCCAGGTTTGGGTTAATCTTATTTTTAAGTATCCAGATTGCCAGTGCTCATTCTTTCAAGTAACAAATGAGTAAAAAGAAAGTGTTTTTTACTCTTACTTGAACCCACACAATTCTAAGCACACAATCTAAACTGCTATTTTATGCGCATCTTTAAAATTTCATGAAAAAGCAGATCCCCCAGAGGTTGCATTTCCAAGCTCATCCTTAGCCAAAACCTCTTTGCATTATTTTTCAGATACAGTCTTTGAGGTTGCATTGACAAGATCATTATTTGTTCTTTTAGACACCAGCCTTTGAAAACCTAGTCTGAAATCTGTAGTCAAGAAAGCGTAGGCTGTAGTATTAAATATAAGATTTTTGTCATCTCTTTTGGCTTGTTTACATTTTCTTGCTGCGTGGGTCACTTCATCCTTGCGTATCAGCACACTAGGGATAGACTTTGCCAGATCTTGTGTTTTCTTTATTCCAGAGAGGGAAATAGAAGCTTGCACTCTCTTTGTCTTTACTTATGTGCAGGTGTTTCAGAGCAAACCTAATCACGCTGCTCACTGGGATTGTTTGCCCTTGTTTTAGGGTTTGCTTGCTGTTTGCTGTGTGCCAAGGAAGAAGACTGAATTGTGCTGTTTACACTGTCCTCTGACAGTGCTAGCTAGACAAGGGCATCTCTCAGTGCAAGGCACAGTATTTGACTGGCATATTTTTGCAGGGGACTCTATTAAATAAAGAAGTATCAGCTTTAACTCTTAGCTGCAGCACTTGTGAGAACTAACCAAGCCCTGTCCCAAAGACCTAGTATCTTTCATGAGTTATAATATTTTACTTCTGTGACAGTAGCCCCATAAGTTTCGACATGAACAGCTCTTCCTTTCCTCAGTATTTAAAGTATTTAAATATTGACTAACTATGGATTTAAGGTTGGATGTTGTCTTTGATAAAACTGGACAAGAAATACGATTTGCATTTAAGGTTTTCTGCTTACTACTAAAATCAGTAGGAGATGAGTCACAAAAGTGCAATGATGGCAATGTTTGTGAAGAGTGAGCTCTTTGTCATCCTTCTCTACAGTTCCTTGCAGGAACATCTCTGGTGGTTGTCCTGGAAGCAGGTTCATTGTCACACATTCAATACAGCCTGTCCTTTTAACAAAAGAAGATATGCTTCTTTAAATCTCTAATTAAAGCTGAGACTTCAAAACATTACATATTGTCTGTGGCTTCAACCATCTTCTAAAAGAAGAAGAATAACCCTTTATTTAGGGGAAAAAGGTCTCAGTGCCATCTGTGCTTCATGGATTTTGAAGTCAGCACATGAGCATTGTGAGTTGCCTTAGCCTGATGGATGTTCAGTGCTTCCGCACAGACACACGTCACCCAGGACGTTATTGCCTGAGGCTTGGAATAGAGGAGCTGCAAGTCCCTGCCAGCCACACTATAGACATACTGATACATCTCTGAAATATATTCTTACTGTCCAAATACTAGCTTTAGAGGTTCATGTAAAAGTCAAGCAATAAAAATATCTCCACACCAGGCTGAGGATTGTCATATCCTCTCCTTTCGAAGTCAAACAAAAATGATCCTGCTCATTTAAAAACTTCCCTGCTGTGTTGCCCTAGCCAGTTTTTCTTATCCTATGGCTCTAACTGTGCTCATTGTTCTGGTCCATCGTTGCCATATTGAGGGAGGAGAAAAGCTTTCTTTTTTATTTTTCCTCCTTTTTTTTTCCCCCTGCCTGCATGCTATGCCTGGGAATACTCTGTTACATGTTTTTGCAGAGCCAGTCTGCCTCAGAGATTTCCTTTCAAGCCATCTTTGTTGAGCTTTTCAGCTTTCAGATCCTTCTTCCTGAGAACGATATGGTTAGGAGGAAGATGTTTAGGATTCTGCCCATGAAAAGTAATTGAGCTTTGAGATCTTTCATCTGTCCATGAACTTCTGAGCTTGTGTGAGTTCAGTGTAAGCTCTGCTGCCTTTGAGTGAGGCTGGCTAACTGTAATTGGCAGTGAAACATTTTTGTAATCTTTTTGGTGCGAAAGATGCCAGACAAGCAATAAATTACACCATGTTCTGCTTTATGAAACATGGAAAAAACTTGGTGAAAATAAAACAACTCTATAAATCCACCTTCTCTATATCCAAAGCGTGTGATTTCTTGCAAGGTGACTGGTGAAACCCCTGTGTCTCTTAGAGTTATTTTTAGGGGGAATAGTCTCAGAACAGCTCAAATATATGCCAAATCTATCCATACACATATATGTATGCATATCTAATATGTACAACTATAATTTATTACTTCTCTGTACTTCCAGAAGCTGTTATCCTTTTCTCCTCCCTGGGGTTTTAGGTACTGCTCAAAGGTTGTGCCAGAGAAGAGGAAGATTTCCAGAGGTGAAAATGCACTAAAGGGGCTGTGCAGAGAGGAACAAGTGTCAGGCCATTTCTCAGGCTGCAATCTCTCTCCCCAGGGGAATGGTGTCCCTGTCTGTGGGCTCCCTCCTGGCCACTGGCCCCAGCTGAGCTGCTCTGATAGGGGCTGCTCAGCTTCCTGAGCAGTTTCTCTTCTTGTAAATCCAGACTCAACAGTTTTTCTTTCACTCTGCATAACCACCCCAATTTACTCAAAATAACAGTCAATACAGTCCGTGGTGAGGGTTCCCGTACAGCTGTGGGGCTGCAGTGACCGGGAATACTGGCATGTGGTCTGCTCTGCTGGGTCAGAGGCAGGGCCAGCCTCTCCTGGCATGGTCAGGCCTTGCCTAGTGGTGCCCCTTGTGCCAGGCTGACACTGGAAAGATGCTTGATTTAGAAATTAAATTGCAGATTTACATGAATTCATTGTACAAAAGAAATGGAACAATGCAGTCACGCCTAAGTTATCGAGAAGGAACCTGGGGACTCTCTAGAAACAGGGGTCTCAAGCACCCACTGCCTCAGGGCTGCTGTGCTGATCCCAGTCTCGACAGACTGAGCATGGAGTTCTTTTTCCAGCTAAAGGCAGGGAGACAGGAGGGCCTCATGGACACACAGTGCTGAAAATCAGGACCACCTATTTTGTTGGGTTTAAATTAAGGAAAATTTACCAGCTCCTGCTCTTAAATGTAAATACAATTTTTTTTACCAGTGGTTTTCTGCTACTTCCATTTCAGGTGTGTGATTTACCATTTCAGGTGCCTAGGGTCAAGGGCTATTGCACCTTCTCCCTCTTCCAGCATTGCATCCAGTGACGGACTTGTAGCCAAAAAGTGACCTGGCCAAGCCACCTAGTTGTTTGTTATTTTTTCTTCTTGTGGCCAGTTTTCCTTTCCTCAGGATAGCTGAGTGTTAGTGGCAGGTGGGAGAGCCTTGCAGTGAGTTAAGAGGCAGGACCTGGCCAGGGGACATGGTGCTTTTAGTCTGGCTCATATCATGCCATAACCTTGGCGTTAGGTGTGTGCTCATAGCTCTGGTGACTTCAGCAGTGCTGAGGACTGGCTCCGGTAGGTTGGTCCTACCAGGAAGGAGGATGACTGGAAGCTTCCTTGGTGAAGATGAATGAAATTGATAACATTGAGCAGTGATGGCTGGTAGCTCTTCCCACTCTGAAGTCACACAGGTGAGGTTTAACACTAACCCCAGCATTAGCAGATTATCACACTGAATGCTGGTATCTGCTTTCCACAGAGCACTGCAGAGGTGCAGGAGAGAAACAAAAGTTCTTGTGGTAGATCTGGGGAGTGAATCTGGATCCCAGCCTCCATTTCCACTGTAACATCTAAGCTATTTCCACATTCAAATCCTGTCTTTTTTCTCACTTGCTGTAGGAAAGGTACAGAGTGGTAAACAACTGCTGGGAATAAATGAGTTTGTCATGCTAAGTGTATTCCTAGAGGAGTGCTGTGCTGCCTCTTTTTTCTTGATAAAAAACAGCTGGCCCACAGTGGTTGTAGTATCTAATCCTATGATAAAAGCAGGATTTAAGTCCCCCTGCCCTAGCAGAGCACCTCATGCTGCCTCGTGTCCTGCTGTTGATGGAGAGCACCCACAGCTCTGCTGCGCACAGCACACGAGCTGCTCACTGAGATCTTTTCCAGCAGCAGCTTTTGCTCCATACGCAGGAGGTTTCTCTTCCATCAGTGCCTCAGAGCCTGCTTTACTTTCCCTCCTGTTGACTCGGGTACGGCATAGGCAGAATAATGCCACAAGCACAGCCTGGAAGGCCAGGTAGGGCAAGCTGCTCTGGGTAGTAACAGAGTGATCCTTATGGTAGAAACTCAGAGGAAGAAATTTTAATCCTGATTAGCTGTTTGCTTGGGGTTTTTTCCTTTCTGCAGAAGATATCTGTGAAGAATATCTGTGAGGCAGTGGCAGTAAGTGATTTCATGAAGGGTAAAATAATGCAAGCCACTGCCCAGTGAGAAAAGAATGTTTGCTAAGTGGTTTGTGGCTTTTGAATGCTGGAGTTTTTGAATACTGTTACAGTAATCATGAGTAATTAGAGTAATAATAGTTGTATTACATCTGGAAGCAAACAGTCATTAAAAATAATTAGTCTTAAAATTTATATGCTGCTGCACAGAGAGATTTTAACACTGTAAACCAGAAATAATTTTAACCAGCAGGATACTCTACATCTAAGCCAATGCAACCTTTTCCTGCACTGATGTTCAATTTGTTGGATTTCAGGATTTCGCAGGTACTTATGACTGAAATTCTTTCAATATTTTACTCCCATCCCCACAGCAAATTCTGTTCACCCTCTTTTGCAGACAAAGAATTGAGACCAGAGCCCAAGTTGAGAATAGGTGCTTAGTGAGGGCTTGGGTGACCCATCAAAACTTATGATCCTGAAAGTCTGCTTAGATGCCCCCTGACCCTGAAGATGGTTGAAGATTTATGGTTGACTCATGTCTTTATTTTAATTTTGTTTTCCAGCATAAAGAGTTCTGCTTTGGCTGAGCACAGAATTGAGATGGTGTATCCAGTTTAATTCTGTGTGAAATGTGTCACCAAGGTAGGTGTCCTTCTATTTGTGATTTCTAATGAGCTCTTGGAACATGACAAGTATAGAGAGAATGAAAACTTTCTGTCGCAAAATCCATGCTGGCCTGGTCTATCTTTCAGTATTGCAGAAGCAATGTGGAAAAAGGGCAGGATCCTGAATCCAGCACCAAGACTCAAGGCATGTGGTTGCAGTACCTGATTTTATCTGGTACTGCATTATCTGGTGTTTTATCTACAAATTCGCTTGTGGCTGTGTTTGTAATGCACCTGCTTAGAGTCAAAAGGAAAGCCTTCAGAATTTTAATGAGCTTCCTGGGTCACTAACAAGGTGAGTTAAACAGCAGATCCATTTGTTTTCTACTTCTACATTGTGGTGCTTTGCTTCTTGTGATTTCTGGCTCCAGAAGTTTGCTAGAATCCTGAAGGGAGGAGTGTCTGCAGAGAAAGAGTTTCAAGAGGAACTTGATTTTTTTTTTTTTTTTTAAAGCCCCACCTTTAAAAAGGATAGTGGTTTCTCGTCTGTTATAGTCTCTTCCATAATATGTCACAAAGGAAGACTTTATTCTTGCAGTATCTGCAGGCCCTCAGCTGACTGTGTTCCCAGGTAAAACTGAGAAGTGGTCAGGAGGAGAGTCCTGGCCCCAGCAGGACTCGAGGTGTGTGTGTGTCTTGCCCAGCAGCCTGGGGGCCCACACACTTGGGGTCCCACTGCTGCAGAGACAGGTCCCTGCCCGATGCCCAGCTGCTGTCACTGTTCCAAAACCTGCCATGCCTCTTCCCATCAGGTGAGACACTGCTGAGACACATGTGGGTACCCCTTACTGTACTTGTCTGTCCTTCACTGCATCTCTTTGATGGATGATTTTTAGAGCATTTTCCATCTGCCTGAAGTAAAACTTTAGTTAGATATTTAATCAGCTGCTGCACATACAATTTAAGGAATTGGAAAATGCATATTTCTGCCAGTAGAATAAAGCATTCTGCTAGATAAAATGTGATATTATGTGCTTTGACATGTTTTGCTTCCTCAAATACCTGACAATATGCAAAATTCTGGTATATCTCAACAGAAAAGTTGGTAATACAGATTGAAAAGGGAATGTGGAAAAGATAGCTCCAAGGCATTCAGTTCTTCTGTCTCCCATCTTTCAGCTCTGTTCTGCCTTGGCTTTGGTATTTTCCCTTCTGCTCTGATGTCTACCTATGAAAATGATTTGAACTGCTGACTTTCTTGCTTATCTGCATGAAAGTTTGGGGATCAAGGTTTGGATCTAAGTGGCTGTGCAGGAATACAAGAGAAAGCATTTTGTGTCCCTGAGAACCTCTACTTGTCTCTGCCGTTCCTGCATGGAGATGGCAAGAACAGTGTCACAGCAGATCCCCATGCCTGTGCTTCCTGGGAAAGGGTCTGGAGGAGGGGACATTCCACGGGTGTAATCTCAACTCTTTCCCAGCCAGGCTTGCCCGGGAAGGCTGACTGCTTCTTTCTGGGAGCCAGGCAGAACAAAGCAGTTTCCCTCTGATTCTGTTCCAGCGGCTTTTCCTGCAATTAGTTGGAAATGAGTCGTTTGACACTTCCAAATGAAAAAACAATTGAAAATAGGGCAGAACAAGACATTTAAAGCTTCTCAGCCCTCATGCTTTTCCTTCTCACAAATATTTGGGTGAGGTGAGGGGTATGCATGCCTAGAGAGGTGTGGAGAGAAAAAAATTTGGGAGTTGAATGTGTTTCATTCCTTGGTTTGTTTAGCCACAGCTTAATTCCAAATTTAATTCTCTGTGAGATTTTTCCAAGCTGAAATTCTTTCCATGCATGTGACTTTTGCCCAGACACAAGCTCCATGCCATTTGGAGTGTTTGAATTTGGATAGCAATAGTTCCATCATTCTGGAGGACCTCAGTGTGGAGGCTTGATGCCCTTGTTGCACAGAGAAATGTGCCCTGGGAGGAATAGTGAGCCACAGGTGCACAAGTGGTCCTTCTATTTGTTGTAGGCATTAGGATGCACAGTGACATTTCTAACATCAGTGCAAAAGCTCGTTTTGGGGTGGGAAAAAATGTTGTATTGATTGAGATAATTGGTAATGTGAGCAGTAAGATGACTTGTGCTGACATGGACTTAAGTGCACACCATGCTGTTGATGCCATGATGATTTTTTGCTTTTTCTTTTATACCCCTTTTATACACACTTTTATACAGCTTTTATGTATTCTTAGTGCTTTTAGCCTACATAGTTATAATTCTTTAAGTTTTATAACTTCCCTTAGACCAAACATTCTAAAAACCCCAGACACCAAGGGCCTTTCCAGAACACATTCTATAAACAAAGACAGGCCCATCCAAGGGGAGGGTTCCTCATGAAGGGTCTCGCCTGAGTCCCTCATTGGGGTATCTTTGATAGATATGCTAATTTTTGCGAGGCCTGTAATTGTACACTCATCACACTGGGTGTGGCCATTTTCTTTGGTGGGCATTTTGGGGTGCATTTCGATGTGCATTTCAGCAGACCTAAGGATCCTTAAATAAATACCGAGGTAAAAACCCTTCTCCCCTCTTAACTGTGTTCAGCTCTCTTAATCTTAAAACCAGGAAAAGGCATCACTGTAACTCTCTGAATGTTCTGCTCACTCTTCACCAGGGAGGCGTATTATGTCATTACTGTTTTGCTGATGTTTAATTTAGCTGTATGACAACTTATATGGTGTTGCTTTGTACTAACTCTGTTGCAATAAGGTCCATGATTGCCTGAAATTGTTTCCTTGGTTAAAAAGTTCATTTCTGTTCTTCCTGCATGTGTTTGTAGACTTTTTCTTCCTCCTCACTCCCTTGGGGCTAGTATTGTTTGCTCCATTTGTATGCTACTGAAATACTTGGGGTTTTTTTCCTCTGATCTGAAAATGCAGAAGAAACAAGGAAGGAGATTTGCCGCAAAAGCTGTGCAAATATTCAAATAAATCAGTCAGCTTCCTTGGCAAATATACTCTTGGTATTATGCATTCCTTTTTACTAAAAGATAAAGGCTGAAATGTTAAAAAATACTCCTGTCTGTGACATTCTAAAAGACTTCAGAGAATGAGCCTAGTGGTGTTGAAATGCAGTAGAGCAGTTATTTGAGAACACAGCCTTAAGAAAGGGCACATCCCAGCACTGCAACACGTTTGAGATAAGAATGAAGCCCCATGCCTTTAGCAAACAGGGCCTGTGCTTAGTTTGAAGAAATGCCATGTGCATCTCCTTTAAGAAACTGCTAATTACATACCATTAGAAAATAAAGATGGGACTGCTAATCAGCTGCCGCTCCACATTCTATAGCGTGTCTTGTTTGCAACTCTTGGCATTATTCTTTCAGCTATTTTCAGCGTGTTTCATTAACAAGATTGTCTACTCTCCCAGTTTGTTTACTTGAATAAAAAATAGTTTTGACTTCCATTTTCTTTCATGAAGCTCTTGGGAAAGCAGTTTATTTTGCAGTGATTTAAATAGTCACAATTAAATTGGGACTTGCATCTCTCTGTATTTTTGCTGTCAATAAAGATTGGTGTGCCTCTTCTCCAGGGCAGAACTTGGCTCAAGTCTCATGAACAGAGCAGGGGAATGGTATCAATGAATGGCTTATCTTTTGTTGCCTCCACAGACTGGATTAAACCTGTAAAGCTGATTCCCCCCTGGAAATAAATAGTTTGGGTGAAAAAGACCTGAGAGAATGGCACAGTACCCTTGGTTACAGACTATTTAACAGCAATGGTGGTTTGTTTCTAATTTGCAAAAGATTTTGTTTCTTTCTTTTTCTTTTTTCCCCTTGCTTTAATGTTCTCATCTTCTAAATACTTCAGTTCGTATAAATATTTAGTTGCTTAGTCTCAAGGGGCAATGCAATGTGAAGAATAAACTGCTGGAGCAGAGGGGTGAGACACCAGGCCACTGGCCGCTGTTTGGACCTGGGTGGCAGCCACAAAGCAGTCTTTATTTTTTTTGGCTTCAGCTTCCCAGTCACTAAATTGGAGAGAATTAATTTCTTCACATGGTATCTTTTACAGTTTTCATATAAAATGGTAATATATAGCAGCTCTGGTTCATCCTGGTCGGTTTGTGGGTTTTAGAAGAGATTTATCAGAAAAATTACAGTAATTTTTTTGTGACTCTTAAGTCCCTTGTGCTCAAGGATGGCAGTGCTTGAGCTTCGCAGGCCAGTTGTCAGAACAGGATTATAAGCAGTAGTGACCTTTTGTTGCACTATTTGCTGGGCCACTCAGCCATACCTGTGCAAATGCAGGTAACATTTCTCCTTCTCCACCAGTTACATGGCTCAGCCTCTGTGAATGGCAGGCATGGTTGGCAAAAGGGTGTCTTGCAAAGCATGAAAGCACTGCTTATTGCAACAAAGTTGTTGCTTCTTTCCTCATCTCTTTCATTTGTCACACAGTCTTGTAGTATATGATCACTGAGAATTAAGTAGATGTTTCTGCTGTTTTACTTTTTGTTACTGGTTATCAAAAATCCATTATGGAGAATCCATGCTTTTGCCAGAAATCCTGCCTCTTACTGGCTGCCATGGAGAGAGGTGCTCTGTGCTTGCTACAGCTTTTGATTTGGTTCAGTGATGATCAGTATTTGTGAAACTGGAACAAGCAAAGAGGTGCAGTGGTTAGCCAAAGCAGGTGTTTGTTCAGCAGCAGCACCAATGTTACAAGGGCATGAACAAACATCACTAGGTGCTGTAACATATTTATGAAAGACATCACCTTAAGCATGTTGAGCTTTGCAATCTATATGTTGTTTTACTCAAACGTGTTTTGGATTAGGCATATCTGCTTGGAAATATGGAAAGGAAATGGAGAAATGGAAGAGTGATTTTTATAGTCTTTGAACATACAACTGAGAATTGCATTGCCAGTTACCATCTCACTTTTTGAAACTTTCAGTCTGTAGTCCAGTTCTTTCTGACCAGATCGAGAGAATGAGTTTAATTCTTCAGCTTTCCTTGTCATTGCTGTGGGCCTGTGGAAGGGATGCTCATATGCCCACCAGCCTTGTTAATCCAGTTGTCCCCCTCCCTTCACTCACACTCCAGATTTGGAGGCAGCCTGTACAACTGCTGCTGCTGGACTCGCTCCTCTGCCTGATGAGAGTTCTGTGTGACATTCTCTCTGTCGCTTGCCTGACCGCCTTGAGGATTGGCTGACCTGAGCAGAAAGTAAAGGGCAGCTAATTCCCTCTTTTCGGCTTGTTAGAGAGCACAATTACAGTACCCATGCTCATTTGGAGGGGCAGGATGGCAGAAAATGCCATGCAGACACTCTTTTGCAGGAGTATGAAGTGGCTGAAGGCCAAGCAAGCTTGCCACAATTATTCTCTGTAGGGAAGATGCCAGCCTGAATATTCATTTACTATCTTCTGTTTGATGATTCATGGCTGGAATAGGTATCAGCCTTTTTTCTAATGCCTCCCCTCCCCCCCTCCTTCCTTCCTGGCTGAAGGTAATAATGAGGAGGAGACTGGCACAATCAAGAAAATAAAATAACAGTATAGAACCCCACGTGGGTTAGCCCTGATGCTTGCAAGATAAACTGTTTGGCTCCAATTTCCAACTGTTGCTTCCTCTGCTTGGAATACATATAACTAGATAAAGATTATGTGTAATTTATTTTTGGAGACTGACTGCACGTCTGTGCATTAGGATGTGAAAGCACACGGCTGAGAAGAGGAGAGGACAGATTTGCTTCACCAAAATTGTGGGCAGTGGGAGCCACTGACTGCAGTGGAAGAGCAAAGATGATGTTTCAGAGGGAGGAGATGGAGAACAAGAAGCTCTAGCCAAGTCTTCAAAGCAATTTTTCACCTTTATTCCATTTCTCTAAGGTATAAATAAAGAATTAAGACCTAATTGCTCTCCTCAACAGGTGAATAAGCAAAGTAAACTCTCTTGGCTCCTCATGATCTACAGAGGGGTGAGAGCCTGCCCTGTCTGGAACCTCTGCTCCCTCCCTCCCTAATGGGCAGCATGAAGCAGTTCCTTTGATTTCCAGGCACTGCACTGTGGGGGCCGGTGGGCCTGCTGACACAGGGACCACGAGGGTCCCCGGGAGGGAAGGACCCTGAGTGGCACCCCCTGGTTAGGGTGACTGAAAAGGCCTCTCCCAGGATACCTTGTTTCATTATGTTCATGTACCCCAGTTCTGTTGGTCTCTCCGCCCCTTTCTACCTTATCTGGAAGGTTTTCCCTTCCCTGTTGGCCCTTGCTCCCTCACCACTCCCCCAGAGTTCCCCATTAGCTCCCGTCCCCCAGTCCCGCCTGTGTACTGCCCCCGAGCCCTCAGATTGTTGGTCCCTGGTGCTCTCTCTCCACCCCTACCAGCCCCATATACAAACCTGGACCCTCCCACTTGCTCCTTCTTTCGATTTCCTGCCTGGGATCCTTCACCTGTGTGGCTGGAATAAACTTCTCCTG
>VXBT01008729.1:657222-1031198 GCA_013400235.1 Oriolus oriolus | reverse complement strand
AAAAAAAAACCTAAAAAAAAAGCAAGCCAAATTTTGGTCAGTTTTGTGCCAGAGCGAAAATAAGCTGCACCAACCCTCTTCCTGACACAACTTATTTATCTTTGCAGGCTGCTGAGCTCTGCAGCCTGACGTGTAAGAAGTCAAGTCTAGGCTCTTCCGCTTCTCCCTCCATCTCGGAGCTCCGGTATTTGCTTGTCTCCCCATGTTTTAGCTCACGATTCAAAGAGATGATTTGACAGCAAAAGTTTCAGTTGGCTCTGGGTGAAACCTCGAGCATTTGTTTTCACTGCAGGGAAAACTCCCATTGATTTCAAAGGGAAGCAGGACTGCAGGCGTGCGCTTCCCTTCTGAAAATCAGAGCTCCCAGATGCAAATTTAAGGCTTGCAATAGACAGGTATCAGTTCCGCTAATTAAGTCTCATTTATCTTAACCATTTCACTACTTCATCAGATAGCGCACTGATAAGACGCTATAAAAATATATGACAGATAGTCAAGGTCTAGACTTCTCTAATGTGGCAATTTTTTATATTATGATCTTCCTTTGTATATGCAGATGAACCGCTCTTTTATTAACTTCCCTTTGTAAGCATTTCACACGCCAAAAAATCAGATAGCGCTTTGAAAAAAAAAAGCTTTCCAAAGTGATGAGAATGAATTAGCCCATAATTGGACTGATTGGTAAAAGTTCAGTACAATGCAATAAAAGTGCAGCACTATCAGGATTTAAACTTGCTATGGGGAATTTTTATTGCTGCTCATTTAAAAAGTATCATCTTTGGCTGCACTCTGCAGGGACTTCTCAGTGTTCAGCAAGTAAAGAAATCTGTAGGGGGAAAGGACCTCTCATACAATATAGGTACAGCAAACATTTAGCTGTTTTTATATATATTACTGGAATTACATTGATTTTCACGGGCTGTCATCTGTGCTTGTGGAGAGAAATAAAATCATAGGATTGTTAAGATTGGAAAAGACCTCCAAGATCATCAAGTCCAACCTTTGAGTGAATACAACCACGTCAACTGTATGTACTAAAGGAGAGTGGCTATCTCTCCTCACAGGACATCTCTGCTACAAACCTCAGCAGCAGCCCAAGAACCTCAGCATGTTTCCCCAGTTAAAGTAGCAGAGGAGTAATACACAAGAGTTCGACTCAATACAGCAGAGACAAGGATTACAGGATTTAATGCCTAGAAACTGAAGCTGGGCACCACCCTGGCAAGAAATCCACCAAATATTTTCATGCTGGAAGCAGCTCAATACAAATTATGTTGAAATCTTTAACTTAAATCTGGGAATGCTTCTCTCCCCATTGTTTTGTCTCATTCAAACAAGGCCACAGAATGCATAGAGCTTCTGCTTTGCAGGTGATCAGATTCCCTTTGGTTTTCACAATCCTCTGATTTGCAACTTTCTGGATATTTCCCAATGGGAGGGCGTCCTATGATCATGGCCCCTGAAAAAAATTTCCTCAGTAAACTTGTCTGGTTTCCTTTGGGGGCCTCCACGATATCTTGTGATCTTGATGGATGCCAAGAACCCTTCAGGATCTCATAATTCATTTTAAAATTTTGCCATTTTTCAATACCCTAATTCCCTCCCAGACTCTTGGAGAAAGAGACACTCAGTGTGACTTGAAGGTTATCTCACTGGGAATATTTTAGAGGAGGGGAAAAGTAAATTCAAAGTGCACATAGCAAACATGTTAACTCATTCTTATTAATGTCAAGAGAGCCTCAGTTAGCCCACAGCTGTGTTACTAAGAAGAGTGATGGAAAGATGATTGGATTTGTTGATTTTAGATGTCTTTTCCAATCTTAATTATTCTATAAGAGGCAATACTTGGAGTAAACAAGTAGAACATAAGGGAGCTGCCGAAGATGAAAATTAACATCTTGATCTTGATCTAGAAATTTCTGGTTCTCATGGAAAAGTCTACTCACAAGTTAAACAAAAGCAAAAAATGTGGTCCTAAGCAAAAAAACCAAACAGCCCAAAGGCTGATCATAAAATGCTTAGTAAGGAAGGAAATACACAGAATAACCATAAATTTAAAGGTCCCTTTTGATGAACAGGAACTCCTACAAGCATCCGAATGGTGATGAAACTACCGAGCTGTGTGATCCCGCTATCAGAACCGCATCTCTTGTTCAAGGAAAATTGCCACAGTGTGACCTTTGCAAGGCTAAAAGAGGCAAAAAAGAGAATTGCAAGACTTTCAAATATTTTTGCAGTAGAAAAGTATCTATGTCTTACACAAAACATTTTATTTTGTCCTTTCAAGCCCAGATTTCTCCATTTACACGGGGATATCACTGACAGCATCAGGGCTGATATTGTAACTTTTGCTTTTCTACAAAATGGGGACATAAAAAAAAAATGCTGCAAAGAAGTTGTTTATTGACAAAGTTTAAGAATGTCTGGGGTACTCACAGACTGACTGCATCCTGAGCCTTGGTACTGTTGTGTAGGAGAAGGAATAAAAGGTGAAGTATCAGAGCTTTTTGCAAGATTAACTTGTTGGAAAGGACAGGTTGAAATTTCTGATCTGAGCTTTAAAACAAAAACCTAAAGGGATTTATTTACATTTACAATTTATTCTGTAGTGTTCTAATTCATCAGTTGAGATTTTGTGGAATCATAGAATTGTTTGGGTTAGAAGGGGCTGGAAAGATCATTTCACTGGTGAGTGAAGTGCTAAAATGTATCATAACTGTTATTAACGTTGGTTTAAAAACTCCATTTTCTAATTACAATCAGTAACCATAGTCACATAACTACCTTTTGAGATTTGGAATCCCTGGCATAGTTCACAAGTTTTCACTTGCTGAAGTCATACAGACCCATCAGAATTTCATTTTTTATGACTGCAAAGCTTTAGACCTTAGGACAGTAGAGAGAGATTTTTCTTGCAAAATCTCAAACACAGGAAAACAAAATAAAATGCTGACATACAGCAAAGCACCTTAAATTTCCTGTGTTTCCCATTTTTAAATCTCTTGATTTTGTGGTTCACCTCACAATTTAAAAAATGAGGTGATTTATTAATATTGAAAGAGTGAATAATTAAAATTTCAACAGCAAAGAAAGACCCTCTTAGATCTTGATGAACTAAGTCATGCTTTTTAACTGTGCTTTGTAGAGTATTTTTATTAAAATTATGATGGTTTATGACTAATTGACCCATACCAGAAAATATAATAAAAAAAATCAGAATTTCGCATACATTTTTTCCCTTCTTATTTCTCAACATTTATGTCTTTAACTCTGAAGCTATTTTTTTTCTTTGTCTGACAATCTCTAACTTATATTGGAAGCATATTTGAATAGCCTATGCCTGTTTCTTTGAGATTGCATTAGGCTATTGATGACAGTTAAACCAGAATGCATTTCTACACTGAAATTCAGAGTGTGTCGGAACAGAAACTGAAGTCTCTTAGGTGTTTGAATAGATTATCAACATGATATTTTATCAGCATTAGGGATATTATAATTTTATTTATATTGCAGAAAAATAGATTCTAAGGCATTTAACACAAAAGATACATTATATTGATTTCTACCGATCCCTCAGAAATTCCATTCAGTAATATTTTTTGTCCTGTAGTTCTAAAACAATGTAAGTTGTGAGGAGATAAGGCTACTGCAGTTTTAATTGCCCTTTCTAAGAGGGAAATTACTCTGCACAGCCCTCTACCCGGTAATTTGTTTCCTGAATGCTTTCAGAGCAGAAGCCTGTACTGAAATATTAACACATGCTGAAATTGTGTTATCTTCATCTTATTAGAGAACAGCTGGGCAGATGTGGTAGAGACACCCCTTTCTCTCTGACTTATTCTCATGCAGATTAAATTATATCACTTTTTTTTTTTTTTTTGCTAAACACAGAATACCAAAGAACAGAACTGCTGCAAGACTTTCGGGAGAATTTTAGTTTATTTTTCTCCCCAGCTTGTTCTTCATTTGCTAATAGTTACTCTCCCAGAAACCAAAATCTTTTCACTGGCACTTCAACAGTTGAACACTGGTGAGATAGGGGAGCCAGAATCCACTGGATGCAGTTCCACCACTATTAAACATAGATCCTCATTTTCCTTCTGCTCCTGGTGGCCTCAGGGTCCAAATTTCTTGAAAGTTATCTGGCCCTTGGCTTCTCTTTGGGTGTGAATCAAGTCCTGTGCAGGATTAAACACAACTGCAGTTCCAGGGACAGCAAGTGTTGTGAGGGAGAAACTGGTCTGGATTTTTGTTGTTTTGCCTTGTGCATTCCTCCAGCACTGTTCCAGCGAGCTTTCTACCCTCGCACACCTCACTCAGTATATTAGCTCTGGTCAGCTACAGAACACATATTTTCAGGTTCTACTACAGAGACAATGTTTTGATGGACTTCAGCATAGCCCTTGATTTATTTCAGACACTTTAAAAATAAACCAGCAACAGAAAAAAACCCCGAAAAACCCCAAAAACACCACAGCCAAAAAACCAAAAAACAAACCCCAATCAAACTAAAACCCCCAATAATTATATTTTATGACTGCAGGCCTCCCTTTGGGAACCAAATCTTTATAGATAGGAACACGACATGGCACTGTGCTGGAGTGTCTGTGTGGTGAGCTCCAAGCTCTGTGGAACCAGACACCTTGCACAGGGTTAATTTATGTTTGCATTCTTTATACCCTTGCTATGATCTTGTCCTGGAAGGCGAAGGAGATATGAGGTTGTAGAAAGAGTGACCCTGGATATGTTCACAGCAGCCAGGTCCATAGGAGGTGATGAGCACAATCAATTAGCCATGAGCAGCAAATCTCTGCGTAGGCTCCTAAAAGAAAGAACTGCACCTTTCCTTCTCTTGGAGGACAGCACAGTGACTCAGAACAGCCCTGGCATTGCTCAGCCTGAGATCGAGGGGTGGGAAGGGAAGAGCCCTCACAAATACCGAGTTTACAAATAACAGTAAATTACTGATTCTGATACTTTCTGTCACAAGCTCAGAGAATGTTGCTTTTTCTCTGCCTACAGTCCTGTTTCTCCCCTTGGAAATCCCTTACAGGCCAATGTTCGCACTCTGGATGATGGCATTCTCTTAAGTTAGGTGTTCTTAATCCATCCTGCCATATCCTTCATCTTCCCAAAGCACCTAACTTTAAATAAGTGCTTGATTTTAGACTGTATAGACACACTGTGTCCTGTTTCTTTAAATTATACAGAAGAAAGATACTGTCAGTGTGAAAGGGTAATTTTTTAGAAAAATGAATAAAAAGAAAGAGTTTTAAGGAACTTCAGAAAATTATTTCTGTTTTGCAGATGAGTAAAAAGAAATCTTAGAAGACTTAAATGATCCATGCTCACTAGCAGGGTTAGGAAGGGAACCTAGAGTTTTTCTAACGTGAGCCTGCTGTCTCTCACTGTCACGCCACTCTCATCAGTAAAGCTATCACAGAACCACTCCTCCTTCCTCTCTCATGCTTTGCATGTCCTCTGAAATGGCAAAACATCTTCTTGCTATAGACATCAGTGAAATAGGTCTAAATGTTTTTGTAGGTGTCTTTTTAAAATGTGATGGACCATTTAGCTTGGTGTGTTTGGGTCTTGACACTATATGCACATATATAAATATCCTAGGCCCTGGAGGCACCAATTGAAAAGGACTTTCCCAAGTGTGCTTTTCAAAAGAAAATTGGATAAGCAGGAGCCAAGCCTCCTATTTCCTTTTCTTTAGCATTTTTTTCTGCTGCATCTGCATGTAAAGTTATTTTATGAGCTGAGAGGAATGAACCAAAGATCATAACCAGGAGCTAATCTCCACATTTTAAAAATATTTGATAAGTAAACTTGGTTACAACAGCGAGGATCTCTGACCTGAATTTTGGCAGGGAATCTTACACCTCACTGCTCTCGGGTGGAAGCACCAGCACCATGCTGCTCTGCAGAGGGTGCACGATGGTCTGGGAGAGTAGGTACAAACCTCTTGGAGTGACCCGGGAGAACTGAGGCTCTCAAGGCTAGAAAATAGGCACACTTAGGACAAAAGGCCATCCTGTCTCTTGGAGAACTTAGAAAAGTAGGAGTTGGCAAGGTCTTCTTGCAAGGAATGGGCAAGGTAATTTACTAAAAATATTCTGTCTGTGTGAGACAAATCTCCTGTAGCTTCAGGACTGGTAATATTTGCGTACTCCCTGCAAGCCTCACAAGATGGGCTTGGGGTATTGTCCTCCTGCCTCAGTTTCCTTTTCCTTCTGGCAGAATAAAACTGCTGACCTCTGTTTGCAACCACCAACACAACATTTACAACCATCAAGGCAGATTTGTTTTAAAAAGAAACACTATATGAAATTTTATGGACATGATGACTTGTTGAAGGATGCTGTTGGCTGGTGCAGCTACAGTGCATCCAGACGAACACCCCAGGCTACTCCAAGCTGCAGAACACTCCCCTGGTTATAAATAATGACCAAGGATTTGACCCCCTAGGCTACTGTGGGGCAACTGCAGAGTGTTCTCTTGTGGCAGAAGTTGCAGTGTTTTCTTCTTTCCCTCCTGCTATGAATGCTGCAAAGAGATAAAGAGCAAAGGAAACAGAGATGAGCTGATGGGCTTCCTCCTTCTATGTAACAGAACGAAGGTTAATTTATCAAGAGGAACTGCTGCAGATTTCGTGAGATACATAAAGCTTTAAACCCAAGTAATCACCATTGCCAAACTAGTCTGCTCAATGGGATAAAATGTCTTCCCCGTGCCCACTGAGTGAGAAATCAGTTGATCAGAGGCATTTTCACCACCAAAAAGCGTTTTTGCATGCTGCCTCTAAGATGACCTTTTATAAATCCCACCAAATCCTAGCTGGCTTCCCACCACGTTGCTAATAGTTTGATCTGTGACCTGCTAATGGGATGCATATTGTTTCACCTCCAGTAAAGGTATTAGGATGTCTACTCAGTTCTGCAGCACCACGGAGATTATAGTTGCTTGTGCCAGGAGGAAAAGGAATTTCCAGGGCATAAGTCATCATTTAGAGTTATTAACAAAGGGATTTATTATGTTGCTCTGTTTCAAACAGCGGTGTACACGATGCCTAGAGCATGCCAGAGTGCAGCTACCTGCCACATAATGTCCTAATGAATCACCACGTGCTGGAGGAGCTGTAGAACCTCAACATTCAATCTCCCGTTTCTCCCCCCACACACCAAATTGACAAATAAGGCCATGATGGCTTTGCACTTTTATCAGGTAAAAGTGATCTCAGGAAGATGAGTACATTGAAACCGCATTGAGAAGAATGTGGGGTGGGGGGGAAATCCACTTTTGGGAAGGAAAAAAAAAAAAAGAAGAAAAAGAGAAAAAGTCTTGGTGCAGCAAATCAGTTTTAATGCAAAGTGTTAACCCTTATCCCCACGGGCACGGGGGGGCTGTATCTGTGCCCAGACGGTCAATGGGATCTTTAACCATGACTTCAGGGCTTGCAGAGTCAAGTCCTACTGTAAAAAGAACTTTGCTTTCCAGAACTGGGACGATGAAGCTGACTAAAGGCTATTGAATCCTGCCTGTCCATGCTTGCCCTCTCTGTAATTTATTGTAATTGAAGGCCAAAGGCTTTCTCCTCTAAAACAAGCAGTTAAGAAATAATTACTGGACCAGGGTTCTGTGAGTTTTAATTAAGCAATGTTTAGAGTACATATGGAGTTCTCCAGGTGGCAGGAGAGACAAATTATTATTTATTCACTTTTGCTCATTTTATTTGCATTTTCAGGCTTAAAGGCTAAAAGAACTATGTTTTGTTCTGATTTTGCTTTCAGTAAAGGTGCTATAAATTTTCTTATTTACTCCATATGGAAGCAGACTCAATTAATATTTATTTGTCTGTGGTTAATATCTCAAATAATCTCTGAAACACCACAGTCCTCTCTGGTTGTGTTTTGGGAGAGGTGGAAAAAAAAAAACCCAAACATATCATTAAACTCTGTTTGATAACTGAGGAATTGTTGGCATTTTTCAACACTCTGTTTTCATTTTAAATTCTCACTAATGATTTTTTGAGGGACAATTTTTCCCCTGGGAAAACCTTCTTTCACCCTCATGAAAGTAAGTTGCTTTATCTTGGAAGAGAGCCAGCCTTTAAGTGGACAAGTTCATCTCCCTGTAGTGAGTCCCTCATACTCTTCCTCTCCCTCTCCTTCCCCCCCAACCATGCCCTGTGTCAAGCAGTGGGGTTGAAACAAGTCTTGTAGTCAATCCCCACAGCAGATTGGAGTATTTCTCCCGCTTCCATTTATAGATCCTTCCAGCTGATGAGCCACAGGATTGTGGAGTTTTACCTTTCTGGTAAATTATTGATTCCTTTTGATAGTTTACAGGGAATTAGGCTGATGACATCACAAGCAATGGTTTTTAGGACCATTTAGCGTCTCAAAAGAAAGAGTTTCTTGGAAAAGAGAGAAGTGACAGAGGTACCTTCTATTGTTAAAGCAAATCATGGGTCAAATTCTGCTTGCACTGAACTCTGTGGCACAGCTCCCACAGCTTGAGCTAAGAGGAAGCTTGGGCCCAAGGGATGATGAAGCCAGTGATTATACAGCACATTATGCTAAAGAAAAATTAAATCAAATGCAGCTGCTTTTATATAATTCAAAGACAGAACTCAGTGTTTTCTTAAATTATTTTTAGTTTCTTTTCCCCTCTCCCCTCTCTGCACACTGATTTCTTGCCTACAAAGAAAAGCTTCAAAGAACATAAGCAAATCCAACACTTTTATTTAAGTTTTGCTTTTTTACCCCCTCTTTTATCCATTAAAAAAAATTAAGAGAAGTTTCTTCTACTTGACTGTGATGCAAAAAATCCTGGTTTTTAGTTCCTTTGGTGATGCCTTCATGGTGCTAGGGGACTCAAAACTGCTTTAAAGAGAGACAAGCTGTTGTCTAGATCTCAGCTTTAGAAAAGTTCCACCGTCCTCTTCAATCAAACAAAAATTTCAATGTCAATTCAAAAAGACATGTTTTCAAACTAGAATCTACAAGCTGCTGCTTACTGGAGCCTAACCTATCTAAAAAGGTAGATCAGAAACCCCCAGTGGGTTTGATAAAAACTGCATAAACCAAGCTCGAAATTCACCAGTTTCTCCTACATGGAAAAAAGTCATCAAGTTAGGAAGAACAGGATTTTAATGTAAACAGACACATTGAAAAGTGCAGAATATTATGTCTCTTCCTAGAGGGAAGTCTTTAGCTGGAAAAACTTGTGTTTTTATTGAGTCATTGACATGATTCCACAGTTAAGGGCATTTTCTTGTTGCTGCTCAGGTGCTGATTCATCAGACCTCTGGAGCCCACATGAAACATGAGCATGTTTGTGGTTCCACTGAGTTCAGGGGCACAATCACATGAATAAGGAGAAATATGTGAGTGCCTTTCTGAATCAGGGCGCTGTGCCAATGACAAAACTTTAATTAGCAGGATCTGCGATCAAATGATTTTCACTAGAAGATAATGTTTGCCTGCTTTACTAAGTAGGTTGATATTTGGTACTGCATTTGAATATAAGAAGACATATTATTAGCAGGTCCTTGACAAACAGTGTTTGTGGAAGTAACATTGCCAACGTAATCCTGATAAATGTTTTGTGCACCTCATTGCCATTCTTTACATACCTCAAGAAAAAACAATTGCAACCACATGAGTAAATTCCCCACAGATCTGGAAGAAGAATGTGTCTGATGTAACTCTACTATTTTTAATTATTTTTGAGATGTGTTCAATGGCTCTGAGAGCATCTGAAGTTGTGACTAAGTAGATAATTTTACACATAATGAAATACAAATTTTAGCACATGTATTTTGGAGATAATTCTTATTTTCTTTTTTTTTCAGAGACAGGAGGTGAGAGAAAATTTCCAAGGGGAATAAAAAAAAGAAAGAATGAGAAACAACTTTTTTTATGAAATTGTTAGGGAAATGGCACACTATCAGGTTGCGTACATCCATTTCGCACATATAATGCACTTTGTCCTAGAAGAGATGTTCATAAAAGCCTCTCAATTCAGTCATTTGACAGATGAGATCTGTTCTTTATGTCACTCACTGAGTTACAGGTCTCTTCGTCTATTTTGCTGCTGTGATTCTTATTCCGTTTATCTTTGTGCCCACACAGTATATCGGTATGAATTTATATGTGTGTGTGCATATTCTATACATACGGACTATCTTTATTATGCAGATGATAGCAGTGTTAAGCTTGCTGCAGAGGGCATCTCTTTCATATTTCAGAGGAATGCTAGGCAAGGAGATCTATTCTTGAAGCCCACAACATTAGAATAAGAATGAAATCATTTTCATAGCCATGCAGTGAGGGAAAAAACAGTAAAACTCCGCAAACAATAAACCCAGAACCCTTTTTTTATGACATTCAGCAAAACAAAACCTTGTGTTGAAAATATTTAGAGCTACTTCAGCACTCAGGAATGGAGTTACTGGGGTTGATTCAACACCTTCAGAGAGAAAAGTGGGTGGAAATCGTTCCTGTCCTCCATCCTGGCACAGGCTCCTTCTACTCCCACCTCACTTGGTGCAAATGAGCACAAACACAGGGCAGTGGAAATGTGGAGCCAATATTCTGTGCAAAACAGCAGATTCTGTCTTTTAAAATATTTTTCTGTTCTTTTTCGTGTGTTCTTAAATTGATGTTTTTGCTGTTATTATTGTCAAATTTAAACCGACATATCCATTTTATGGGCTCAGGTTTCTGTTTTCCACTGCACACATAAAAGAAAAGCTTGTTAAGCAAGTTCTGTGACCTGTGAAATTACTGAAGTCACTTTCTGAAGACTTTCAGTGTAGGTTTCCCACAGGCTGGACATTAGCTGTTGTCTTCCATGGCCTCTCTGGCACCAAGTCATACTGAGGCCTTTCTCTCAGTCCAGACTAATTGGGAATTTCTCATTACTCAGACACCTATTTTTAAAGAATTCCTCAGAATTCAATATCTTCAGAACTTCAACTCTTTTAATGAATTTCATTTAAATCCATCACCAATATTTAAAAATAAAAAAACCCCAAAACATCTGAAGGAGGGATGGCCAGCAAAGAGCCAATCAATTAATCAATGTGACTGCCTCAGAATTATTTTTTTTTTTTTACAAAACCAGATTTTTTTTTCCACAAAAAACATTTTTTGAGTTTTTTTATTAGTGTCCCCAAAAGTGAGGATTCATCTGACTTGGCCTTAGTCGCCTAGTTAGGCACCTCTTTGGAAACTCTTATCTAAGGGGGGCAGTCTGGGTAACATTTAAGTGTTGCTTCCAACTCAAAATATTATATGATTTTATGCTCTAGGATGAATGGACATGCATGGGGAGAAGGTGTCCTGAAATATATACCTCA
Source organism: Oriolus oriolus (assembly GCA_013400235.1). Taxonomy (NCBI): domain Eukaryota; kingdom Metazoa; phylum Chordata; class Aves; order Passeriformes; family Corvidae; genus Oriolus; species Oriolus oriolus. The sequence continues at coordinate 1,019,827 of VXBT01008729.1, read as the reverse complement.
AGCAAACACAAACAACAGATCATATACATAAAAGATGTACCTATAAAAAAACTATTTAGAGATGATTCAATGTCAAAGGTTTTCTCAGCCCTGGGTCCTAATTTTACCACAAAGAGTGTCTACCTCCACTTATGGAAGTATTGCTGGTTTTGTATTGGATTCACAAATGTCAGTTGAAAATGCTACACAAAATCTACCTTTGGTTCTTTCAAACTATTCACAATCAGTCCTCAGAAAGTCTAAAAATCAGAGAATTGCAGACTGTGGTGCCTAACAGAACAGCCCTTCATTCAGATTGTACCTATAAATGCAAAAAGGGAGCTGGAAAAACAGCCTTCTTTTTGTGGTGATTTTTTTTTTTTTCATTAAAAATAATCTGTGTAATTAATTAACATGGCATTTGTGAATTATTAAGTGCAGAGAAAAGCTGTTGAGAAAGGATTTTAAAAGCTGCGCTACTGTAAATCATTGCAGTGTAAGACTTACTTCTACACAGATAATATATCCCCAAATGCCTTTGAAATTCTGCAATAAGTGAGAGGAGTAGAAAATGAAGGGTAGGAGATGCTGTAAGCAAACTGCTTCTTAACATCTCTATCAAGGCAATACATTTTACCTCAGCACGTTAAAAATGCAAACAGAATCTTTAACTCCTAAGATCAATTGCAAGCACAGAGAAACTCTGGGTTTAGGAAAAGCATTCTGTCTTGTCAAGCTCACCTTATCATCATGGAAGAATAAACAGCGTAATTATTCTCACCTTTTTGTTTGTTTTCTAATTGGATCATTTATTACTTTCGGGAAATTCAAATCCACATCAGATTTATAGCGTGAGGCTTCTGAAATATTGCTTTGGTTATAGAAATGTCAAAGCTGGCAGGTAAGCTGTCTTGTTGCCTCAGGAGTCTTTTGCATGAGCAAAAATTATGGAAAAGGCCTTTAGAATTGAGTAAGTTCAACAATTTGTTTCTGTGTTATGCATGGATGAAAACTCTGTTCTTTTACTGATATTCGAGGTCCATTTATCAGCCTATGGTTTATAACATTGGTGTGCTTGAATCAAACACACAAAGGATGGGATTGTAACTGTTCTGTTTTGCAGAATGTATTCTACTTATAGGTTGGCTACAACAGGATTTGGATGACTCTTAACACAATTTTTCTGGTTAGTTACCAAATATCTACCAATGTGAACCATGACTGATCCTGAAATGGCTCCTCTGCATTCCTTTTAAACTCTGAAGTGCTCAAACTGTTTCTTTTTTAGCACTGAATGAAGTTTGTGTTCTCTGCCACTCAGCAACACAAGTTTCTGCTGTGCCTTTCACTAAAAAATGCAAAGCAAGGCCTAAAACACCATCATGTCAAACATGTACCACATGAAATTTGGTTTAACTCTTTACCTTTTGATGTTCGGGAAGTTTACTCATGGCTTCATCACATCATTTTGTGAGTCAGTCCAAACAGATATCACATAGTATTTCTTCAGCTATACAATCAGAAAAACACAGAAGCACAGAATGCTTTGGGTTGGAAGGGACCTCAGAGATCACCTAGTTCCAATCCCCTGCCGTGGGTAGGGACACCTTCCACTAGACCAGTTAGCTCAAAGCTCGTTCTAGCTTGGCCATGCATGTCCTGCCAATTAGGCAATTCGTGTGTTAAAAGGATTGATTTTCTATGTTCAGCAAAAAATCTTGGACAACAAGGAGCTCAAGGCATTTGATCTAAATCTTACTGAAGTCACTGGAAAAAAAACAGGTTTGAAATCAGCCACCAGCCTAATAAGCTGCCATGACATAAAGAAAACTCTGGCCACAGCTGATGACGTCCCTACACACGAGAATCTCCCATCAGCACAAAGCGGTGGTGCATGGAAGTGGCTTTCTGTCTGATAAGCTTTATCTCTACCCAAGACAGGAAGAAGCAGTTGAGGGGGGGATATGACTGTGTGTGCACACGAACACTGTGCTGGTCCCCATGGGTGCCCTTTACAAACAGTAAAGGGAAATGGGTGTTCTTAGGACTTGGTTCATCTAACCTCGTTTAGAAGCTTAATTTTAAAAAACAACATTGACCAAGCAGTGGGAGAGCTCGTTTATCTTCTTAGTCTACACTGGAAGAATAATTTGGAAGTGTGCATCCATGTAGGGGATGGCCAGAATATACTCCCATGAACACTCAAATATTCCCTAAAACAGAGTTACATAGCAGGGACCTGTAAGATTTGCAGGGAGATAGGGGAGAATGGAAATAAAAGAGAGAAGGAGGGTTCTGCTCCTTTTTATAAAAAAAATTAATTTTGGGTTTTTTTTAAGAGTGATGCTTTAGAAGTGGTGATAAATCAGGAAGATTAGAACTTTATCTTCCTTTCTTCAAACATATATAGGCAGTTCTTAAAGACTGTGGAGTTTTATGAGATAAAAAGCAAAGAAACCAAAACAGAAAGTAACTATTCATGTATATATCTCTCTTTAGAGTCTTTATTAAGATTGCATTTTTAAAATAGTGAAGGAAAATGGAATCCTGTCCCTACATATAGGATTAGTGAATTTTGTAATTTTCTTCTTTCTCAAAACAAGACCAAATATTGTTCAAAAGTAGTTCAAACTCAGTTTCTAGTGAGAAGAAAACATACAAAAATTTCAGTTTCACTGAAGTGAAAACATTTAGTTGTTCCTAGTGACTTATTTCATAAATTAGTTATTATGCAACTAAAATGAGTTATTATTCTGTATATTTGGTATAAAAATATTTCTGTGGGATAATGTGAAAATATTTCTGAAGCAAAAATATCTCATAAATCAAAGGTATACAGGACTATTTTTAATTAGGACATCAACTGCTACTAGGCATTAGGCATTGGGATATCAGTGTGTTTCTCTTAAAAAAAAACCCATGCTAAAATTTCAAAAATAGAAAAGAGAATTTAAAAAAACCTAAACAACTGTAGAAAAAGAAGCTGTAGAAAATATGTGAACATCAAGCAAATAAATTACAGATTAGCCACAGGGGTTTTTGAGGAAATTATAACAAAAATGGAGAGTTTGTCATATATTTCTACAGACAGTACAGAAAGCTAAGATGATCAGAGCAATCGTAGATAAAAACATGGGATAGCATGGTGGAAGTCCGTAATTTCATGTGCTAAGATAAAATGCTTCAATACCTTCTGTAAGTGTGTAAATTATTTTTTAAACCATGCATGACAGCAGAACTCCCCTGCCCCTGAGTATCTGGACAGTATTGCAGGAAATGGACAAATTAATTCCAAAGTCCTGAACCTCTGTTGCTGCAAACACAAATATATACAACACTAAATACACATGAACAAACTGTCTCTTTAAATAACAAGTTTTGTTTGTTTGTGTATTTACTTTGACAGATCAAGGCCAAAGTTTTTTGTCATGGTCAGGAAACAGCATCTAGAGAACATATTGTACTGCTTATGAAGTTCATTAGCGTTTTATGTCACATTTAGGTCCATGATAAGAAATCCCCCAAAACGTAATGAGAACGAGAATTGATTCTTTGCTTTAGCTTTTATTCAATTACTTGTCTAAATGACAAGTAAAAACCCTGAGCCCAGGTGGGACCTGCTGCAGTTCAGTTATTAAAGCCAAAGATTAGTAGTCGTATCACCTTGAGTCTAATCCCCTTTTTTTTTTCCTGGTTCACAGTGACCTTAGGCAAAATGGGTCCTTTTTCCTTTATTCAAAAGCAAAACAACAGGCTGTAATAATTTTGAGCTGCCTCTGGGTTGCTCCCTCATAATTTATTTTTTTTTAAGCGTAATAAATACATTAAAAATGCTTTCAGATGACAACTGCAAAGAGCAATAGTGCAAAGTACTATCACCATTGTGACCTGCAGAGCTTTGTCTGGCAATTGAACAAGCCCTTAATGACAAAGAAAGCTTGTGGAAGGCTGTTACATCAAATGACTTGGTGTAAACTAGTGCTGTTCACTGATATCTGGTCTTGGAAACCAGACTATCCCAAGTGAGGATGTGGCCCAAACCCTTTTTTTCTCAGAAATTTGAGCCTGTGGTGAATCTTTAATATCTTAATGTTTATTTAGGGCAGAGTGTGAAACGGCATCACCTGGCTGAGCTGGGATTGTTCCAGCACTGCCCAAAGAGTCGGCTCCCCATGAACTGAGGGTTACACTTTTCCAGGACACGCCATGGTGTGGACATGGAATTTTCTAGACCCACATGGGGCCCAATTTATGCTCTGAAACACTGAAATATCTGAGTACAGCACAAAAACAGCGACCAGTTTGTGGCCTGTGTCTGGCAGCTGCATTCTTTCCTTATGCAAATCAAGCCACTCACAGAGCAAAGGCCCCTCTGGTCCACTTTATTACAGGAGGGAAAACCCGGCTTTTTACCAGCATGGGTTGGAAAAAAATGAAATATTCAAATTTCTTTTAAAAAAAAGCCAACCCAAACTGGCACTGGTTTTCACAGAACTTCTTTTAGCCCTTTTCAAAGTATTCCTTTAAATAGATCTTTCCTTCTCTCACACTTTTTCCTGTATAATACATCTTTCTTTCACTATCTTTTTCCATACACATCTTTTGTTCTAAGCAGAGAGAAAGCATTTATTAAACAAAGCAGATTTGCTCTTAATTCACTTAAGATCTTGCTCTTTTTCTCATTACAAGCTGAGTTAAACAACATTATTAAAGAATTTTCTTAATGTTTTTGAACTTACCTTAATTTTTCTTTCCCTCCACTAATGGGAAATGCTGTTACTCATTCTCAATCCATCTGCCTAATAGAAACTAGCTTCTGACAATTAAAGTGCTAGCATGTAAATTCTTGAATGACATGCCCCTATCTGAAGATTAATTTGTGCAATTCATGACTGATGAGATGCATTATTATCTGAAAACTTATCACCTCTCTTACCCAAGTTCCAGCTCAATCTGATCTTTGTTAAAGCTAAATGAGAACAAATGCAGTTCTTGAGAACAGTGGAAAAAGGTGCAAAATGCATTACATTTTGTTTAAATCGTTTTTTAGAGACACTGTCTGTGGGTGTTAGTATAGTTATGAATCATTTTACAACCAAACTTGAAACAAAACAAATAAAAAAACAGAAAAGACACTTGTTCTTAGAGAACGAACAGTCTGTCAAAATGCTTCCCACCTTAGCACCAAAAAGGGCAAAAGATTGAAGTTTCAAAGGATTTGAAACTGCAAAATTATGATTAGGGAACATAAAGTCAAGCAAACGCTCACTGACATTTGAGTAGGGGATGTTTTCATTCTAAAGAAAATTCCTACATTCAGTCAATCTCCTTTGTGAGTAGTCATGAAGGCCTTCCCCACCTTATCTTCAAGAGTTTCTTCTAAGAAAACTAAAGATGATGGTTTATTCTGGGGGCTTGTGTGAATGACTTGCTGGGTTTGGGGAGTACGGTTGCTCACACAGCGCTGTCACAAAGACTGTTCCGAAGCCACCGTTGTGACACAACTTCAGATTTCAGCACATTCAGGCAGAGCAATGGAATCAGGATCAGCAACCCAGCCCCAGTTATCATGATCCATGGTCAATCTCACAGTCCAAGCAACACACATATTATTTAGCATTTTTTACCTCCTGTGTCAGCCTTGTATTTGGCAGTGGAGTCCTTAACTTGCAGCTAGGGAGTGTTGCATTAACATGATGGCAGCTGAGAGGTCTGAAAACCAGTTCCACATCTTAGAATCACAGAATCATATAATTTTTTAGGTTGGAAAATGCCTCTAAGATCAAGTCAAACCATTAGCCTACCACTTCCAAGTGTACCTTGTTCCTAAGTGCCACATTTACCTGCCTTTTGAACACCTTCAGGGATAGTGACCCCTGCAGTTCCCTGGGCAGCTGTTCCAGTGCTTGACAACCCTTGCCGGGAAGAAAATTTTCCTAATGTCTAATCTAAACCACTGGTACAACTTGAGGCCATTTCCTCTTGTTCTATCCATATTCTGTGGACCTACCTTGCAGGGTGGTTATTTTACCTCTATTGGCATCTATTTCCCCTCCCCTCCTTCACCTGCCTGGTCAATTTAGGCTGCAATCTCTCTGAGCCTCTCTGTTTTTTTTAGTGTGAGGTGCTGATTTCTAGAGAGCTTCTCAGTATTATCACAATCAAATGAAATCACTATGTTCAGAAGACACCAGGGTTGAAATCTGGTCTCACACACCCTGATAAACGCTGACAGAGTCATCCATATCAAATGACATGTAACATCAGATTTGAGCTTCTCTTACTAAGAACTGTAGTAGGGTGATACTTTCTTCTGTCAAAAAGCTGTTCTGGTTTTGGATAGAGCAAAACCTCCAGTTTCTGTGGTACAAGCACAGTCTCAGGACATGTGATTTCTATAGCTCTTCAACCCAACCATCCTGGCCACAGAAAAAGGTTGGAATGAGCAAAACTTTAAAGTAAACAGCAGAAGGAATGTGAGGACTGCTCAGTGCTGAGGACATATAGATGGATTGCTGAAAAATTAAAACAAAACAAAACCCAGGAGCCTTTACATGGGGTTCAGGGAGCTTTGGTGGAAGACCTCAAACAGTTCTGATACTTAGTTTGAGTTTAATTCTTACCTCAGTGTGAAGAAATCCTCTGTAACATATAAACAGCACGGCCAAGGGCAACAGTTTGTTTTTAAGATCACAGGGGAGTGAAAGGGTTGGGAGGGGAAGAGAAGCCTAAAACTTCTCAAAGACTCTTGCAATGACTTTTCCTTCCTGTTCTGTGCATTGATCTCCTTTTCTCAGATTAAAACCTCCAGTGTCTGAAAGACACCCACAACTGACACCTATTCCACTAGACTGAAAACCTTTTAAAAATTATGCTGCACTGTTTTTTTTTTGCAGTCACACAGTGATCAGAGTGGAATAGATTTAAGACAAGGTTGTTTGCATTAAAAAAAATTTAATCACTTGTCTAACAGCAAAACATTGTTATGTCATTAAATGATAAGGACTGTATATGGCACAAGGATATCTGTTCTTTTCATAACACTGAACACATTTCTTATCCTCCTGACATTACAGTAATTTAACTTTGCAAAGTTATATTTAGATTCTGCTAGTTTTAAATGATCCTGTACATGCTTATACAATGCATATTATGATATCCATCCTCAAAATAACTGTCAAGCCCTCCTGCTTTAAAGACATGGTGTATTGCCCTGAAACACTGTATACTGCAGAAACAGAGCAAGGAGACTGTTAAAGAATGTTAAAACAATGATGTGGATTATTATTTCCTTGCATGGTAGAATCATCATTTATCAAAATCTCTTTTGGCAAATTGCATTTCAAAAGGGATCCTGCATGGCACAGGACTGAGGCCTTAGTTTGTTTGAGAAAGGGGGTAGTTAGAAGTCTTTTTTTCTTTTTCTTTTTCTTTTTCTTTTTCTTTTTCTTTTTCTTTTTCTTTTTCTTTTTCTTTTTTTCTTTTTCTTTTTCTTTTTCTTTTTCTTTTTCTTTTTCTTTTTCTTTTTCTTTTTCTTTTTCTTTTTCTTTTTCTTTCTTTTTTCTTTTTTTCTTTCTTTTTTTTTCATAGTTCATATTTCATGGCTAGGGACATGAGTAATGTCCCTGGATATCAGAAAAAAGAACACTGCATTCAGCCCTGGTTCAGCCTGGTTGAGAGAAAAGGCAAGGCTGAATCCTAAAAAGCAGCATTGTGTTCATAATCTACTCAGTAACCCTCAGGCTATGATTCAGCTCCCCCGGGTTTCCCAGTCACTGAGTCACCTTGATCAGGATCCTGATTACTGATGGCTCCCCCTGTAGTCAGTGGGGAAAGATAAGCTCTTAGTGAGACTGGTAGGAAGCCTGAACCACCCTGGGGGGTGACATCAGCCATATGGAATAACCCATGCCCAAGAGGCTCATTGCTGCAGACCACCCCTTGGACATAAAATTCAGGAAGGGAAATGAATTTTGCAACTCCTTCCCTTTCTTAACGAGAAAATATGTTTGTTTTGGAAGGGCAAAGCAGAGAAATAGTTGTCATGTGTTGAGCAACGACTGGGGAAGCGAAGCAGATGCACTTCAGAGAGCTCTTTCATGGCAGGAAAGGGAAATGGTTTAAAGATCATACAGCAGTACAGTAGGTTTGCTCACCTTTCACTTCAAAGGTTCACTCATCTTCTGTTCCATTTTGAGCAGTGGATGAGTTTATGGGTTATGCCATTTGTTTGACTGTATTTAAAATAGCCTTTCCATACCAGACTGTGCTGGCTAACACCAACCAGGGTCTGCAACCTGCGTGCTATAGTACTCTTGGCCAAGTTTAATTCAGATGGCACAAAGTACAGGAAACTTCTAAAATAGTCTGAGCTGAAGACAAAAATTAAAATGAGTACACTAATATCACTCCTTTTGTTTTCACAGGAAAATGCTGTGGCAGGAGTGATTTAGGTCAGTGAAGATTTGAATAGGGCCTCCAAATACCACCTCTTTTAATAACGGTGATTGAAATGTGAGTGTTCGGTGATCCTCAATAGTGTTCCTCAGGGATCTGCCTTAGGCTGGGTGCTGTTTAACACCCTTTTTGGCAACATGAACAGTGGGATTGAGTGCACTCTGCTCCACTTTGCTGATGACACCAAACTGTGTGGTGCAGTTGAAACACTGGAGGGAAGGGATGTCACCCAGAGGGACCTGGACAGGCTTGAGAGGTGAGACCATGCAAAGCTCATGGAGTTCAACAAGGCCAAGTGCAATGTCCTGAACCTGGGGAGGGCCAATCCCAAGCTCAAGCGCAGGCTGGGCAGAGAATGGATTGAGAGCAGCCCAGAGGAGAAGGCCAGGTGTGTTGAAGAGAAGCTGCCAGGGTTGGGACAGACACCCAAGCTGGTTTAATGATTTATATGCCAAGACCTTGTTTTAAACATTCTTTCATTTTGAAAGGCTCCAAGATACTACTTCATTTCTGATTAGATGAGAAGTTAAAGAATCCAGTAGATTCTACCGACTCTTACCAGACATGTCAGCTTCACTGACCAGTTTAAAGATCCAGGAATTGTCCCAAACAGTCAAGTAGTGGGAAAAAAAAGGACAATTCTGTTTTAATTGTATGTACAGATGCTGACGAATGGAGAAGACTTGGCAAATTCCAGTCATATGTGGTTGACTGGAATCTAGAGTACAATCAAGTTTGCCATCCTCTACTTTTCCTGTCTAATGACTGTAATGTGTTTGGGGAAAAAACTAGACAAACAGTTAAAACAGGTCTTCTCCATTTCTTCAAACCCTTTGTTCTTTGAAGTCATGCACAGAGTCACATATCCATGTCATTCCAATGTTATTTTTCCCGTCAAAATCACTACCTTCATCACTGTTGACCACAACTGCAGCAGTATGCGGTCACCTTGCGTTAAATACTGATAATCTATTGAGTTGCCTTTTCACTGCCAGGGTGCATCCTCTGTTGGGCAAACAAGGCAACATCAAAATGGTTAATAGGAAAATATTTTGCAGAGATCTTGACGAGCACGGGGTTTACATACTGGTTAGAAATGTTCACAGCAGAATCGAGCTGAGCACAAGTCCCCAGCCATGGATGAGGAGCAACACACTGGGCTCTGCCAGTGAGCAGTGCCAGGGTACTGGAGTGTGCACAGTGAATTGTCAAAAACATCCTGGGAAACGCAAAAGAAATAGGCTGGATTCTGCCCCATGAATCACCCAGCCAAATTAATCAGAGACTGTTTGACAAGTCATGAAAGACAGATTTTGTGACATGGAGGGAGGAAAAAAAGTAATCAGAATCTGTCATTGTGCCAAATCAATCAGAATTTGTAGACTGGGTCCTGAAACTCACTTGCTAAAATATGTTAAAAAAACCCCAAAAAACCAAACTGGGATAAAACTTTGGACTCTGTCAGTATGCTAATTCACTGGTTAAAACTGATAAAAATGGGTAAAGCAATCTGAATGTAAGTTGTGGCATTCAAATATGGGACTTAAGACTGAAATCTGATGCTCTGAAAGTCATAAAAATGGACATGTTTTAAGGTAAACACAAGGATTTTTTTCATATTTATCAAACACCAAAAGAATGCACTGTAATGAGCTGCTGCTATCAGACCTACAGCTCGGGAAGTTGTGCTGATGATAAGAATTTTGATCAGCATATCTACATCCAGTGCAAAATAGCTATATCCCTCTCCTGGTTTTGCACAGAATCATAGAATGCAATAGTTTCATACTGATCTGCTAGATGTAAAAAAAAAAAAAAAAACAAAAAACAAAACTTTGTAATTCTGTATCCTGAAAAAAGAGGTTGAAATATCTAGCACTAAGATAGAAATTGTAGCACTTCAGATTAAACTTTCAGAATTAACTCCATCCCAAAATTCAATTTCCCTTTTACCACTCATTTTGCCAGTTAATACAACAACAAAAAAAGTATGAACAGCAACACCTTTTACAAATTCCTGTCACTCTTCCTATTCAAACTGCTGTCATCTTAAACTATCTCAGGCTTGGGAAATACTGAAATGTTTAGGATGCAGCTATTGTGTTTCTCTTAAATTGAATGCAAGTGCTGAGTTCAGATGTATATGACTTTAAACTTTGTTGTCTGGTTTCCTTTAAACTTGATTTCTTTCATAGACCTCATTGAGACTTGAGGAAAATTGTTTCATTGTTTCCAGTCTTCTAGCTGCTTAAATTTGGAAATACATAGATTAAACTGAGATTAAGTTAATAAAAGAACCACGGGGAAATAAAAAAAAGCAAAAAAAAAAGCAAATAAAATTTCCTTTGCATATATTTTAATAAATGTGTCTAGGAAATATACCTATGCTTTTCATATTCCTTCAGCATTTCCTACACATTTGCTCGATAATTAGGTTATTACATGAAAAGCAAAGAATGGTCCTCAATTTTAAAATAGCTGAACACATCCTCAACTTTCTGCATAAAACTGCAGCCACATGAAGCCTTCAAAACAAATAGCACTGCTCCCTAATATAAATGCATGTAAGCATGTTCACAGGTCTGTGTTTCAAGGTTTGATTGTTAATCATTTTTTTATTTGTCCTAATTACATTTTTAATTGAAACATACAAGAAAAAATGTGTTAGTTTCACTCTTGACTAATTCACACTCAATCATCTTAACATAAAAAAAAATAATATAATACCCCAAACATTTACCTTTCAGTTGAATCCAAGCATGGATAGTTCCAGCCCCTCAAATTTATTTTGAGAAAGTTATGAGTGTCTGAGAAGAAAGGGGAGGGAATAGGCTGGAACTGACTTATGAATGCCATATTGTGTAGCTAAATCCTGTTTCCCTCTGTTATTACAGAATGTTGCTCCTTCCCTGCAGATTAACAAATAAAGAAAAATATATACTAGAAAGATTCCAGTCTTTCCAAACTACGTATTATACACACTGCTTACGATTGCTTTGATCTTTTCAATTTCAGAATTGTAAGTCTATTAAAGGTTTAGTATACTAAGAATCAGGAGCTAATCTTACATTAAAGTGATTTGACTCACAATAGTGTAAAATGTTGATACAACCATACATGTAATTTGTTTAGATGCCACTCAAAGACCTCTTAAATGATGGTCTCGCTTTTCAGTAGCTTGAGGGAACACACCTGAGTCTGATTCCTTCCTTCAGTAAAGAAGCAACCAGGCTTCAGACCTGAGACAAACCCAGGAGCAAGAACTTCATGAAATGTCTATGTCCACGTCCACAACTCTCATTGCGGTTAGCTTGACCTGTTGTAGAAACTCATAAGAAACAGAGAATAAAACCAACAAATTAAACCAAACCAATGCTAATATACTCTGGGAGCTGTCAGGGTTATGTTCTTGGTAAATGAATCTGGTTTCTGTGTGCACAAGAAGTATCATGTGAGTAATGACAACTCTTCAGTGCCCTTTCTAAAGTTCCTTGAAAAGGACAGATCAACTCTTCCGTGATCCATAAGATGAAAATGTCTCAGTTCATGCGCCTGAAATATATTAACACGACTGCAGAAATCACAGAACTATATGATTTGCAATGAGGGTCAAAAGCCCTGATGTCCATTATTCATGTTAATTAGACAGTGAAATAATTCATTGGAGGGTGTGTTTTTCCTTTTCTCTGATGAACGGTCAACCTAAATATTTTATGGCTTCTAGGTCCAGGATTTAGGATTTGAACAAACAAGATATTGAAAAGACAAGTTCTGATCCTAAAGTGACTTAAACACATATGTAAGTGCTTCGCAAGGTCACCCCCAAATGAGCCAGCACCTTCCAGGGACAAACCTTCAGTGTCAGCTGAAGAGGAAGTAAAAACTTGCTCTTCTGCTCTTCCATGTCTCAGATTCCAACTCCAACTGCTAAAACACAATGAGTTCACTACACCAGCTCAATTTCACTCTCTTTCCTCTAATGAGGTGTACTCATTGGGGTGATGAAAAGCAAAGAAAGGTTTCAGGCTTCCTAAACTCTACTTTCTCATGCAACCACAAACATCCGTAGAGGTGCAGATGCCAAAGCCATCATAGTGGACAGATGGGCTTGTCCTCCCTATGCAGAGATAACAGTGAGAGAAACCCCAGATGAATTAACACTCTCACTATGAATTCCCTTCAGTTTGGTTCCCCTGAGCAGCACACAGGAAAGAAGGCTTAAAAAATACCTGAAAATCGCGTGGTGAAGTTGTAAATACTATGCCTTTCTTTAGTATAGTCTAATGCATATATTTGATAAAGATGCCATTTTCTAATACTGCTTTGTTTTAATTGATGATATTAAAAACATGGCTAAACACTCAGGGATTTTTTGCTTGATTGGTTTGGGGATTTTTCCAGTTTTAGAAGAATCAGGTAGGAGTTGGACTTTAATAAACCTCTTTATAATGGCTTGATATGTGACAAACGTTACGACATCATTGTGTCTTGAAGAAACAACCATTCACCATTATAAATTTAATGTGATTATAAGACTAACAATCTATAAGCATGATACAGGTTCTGAAGATCTCTGAAATTCAGTAACAGCAATTTTTTTAAGAATTAACGCAATCATTACTATGTAACTTGATAATTACCTTTATTTTACAGATTTGTGGTTTCAAATCATTCAGCAAAAGCAACTGCTTTGCATTTTTCCTGGCTAAATAAAAGCCTTATCCATTACCTGGCTTTGTTAGTAGTCTTTCAATGTCAGAAACAAATAAATAATTATTTAATGCACCTCAGAAGGCATAGATATGGAATGTAAGGGGCTGTTTTTCAGCTCCCAAAATGATAATGGCTAAAAGTGTTGCTTTGAATCCAAACCTGAAATCCACAATCTAAAAAAATATTTAGATGGTAAGGTAAAGATGCTGTGCTGGAACAATTTATTCATTTCTTTCATGTCAACTGCTGCATAAATTTTCCTGCTGTTCAAATGAAAAATACAAAATTCACTTTGTCAATTTGTATTATTAACTTTCTTCTAAAAATCAGAGTCTGAGGGTCACATGCAGAGAAAAAACTGAAATCACCCAGAGACAGAGCTGTGTAATAACTATTAGTTTCAAATTGAGAACATATCTGTAAGGATTTTTTGAAACAACTGACCTTTTCAAAACAACGTTAAAAAGAAAATAGCAAAGACTGTATTTAAATGGTCTGAGAATTGTTGCTACAAGGAATGTGAGGTACAAGATTCATGCAGAAGGTTCTAAAGGAATTACTTGATAGGAATGAGGAAACAGTAGTAGAGGGACTATTTTACTTTAGGATTGTTAAGAAATAGCAGAAGTGCTTATGTAAGAGTAAAATATCCTTCCACAAACTCCTACATCTACAAATTGCAGGTCCTTCCAAGATCTCAATGAGACAAAGGCATGGAACTCTGTTGCAGTTCTTTCCATGACCTGATATCTTTTTATAGAAATTATTGGGAAATAAAAGATAATTCTGAGATATAATTCATTGTTATGAGCTTCTAATCTACAAAATGTTGGAAAGATTATTTTTCCACTTTCTGCCTGGCTTTTACAGCCAGTGATATTTTCATATCTTTTTATAACATTCCAAATATTTTTAATTAATATCTTCAGCCAAATCCCTTTAGATGCCTTCCTTATTACTAAAATCATATTTATGTTTAAAACAAAACAAGTTGAAAAGTTGAATTGAAATATAAAAATAAGTAAACCAAGAATTCTAAGTTAAAACCTGATTCAAATTTTTCAGAAAGTTAAAAAGGAAGAAAGTGCCAATGGGCAAAACTTTGTGACTAATTGGCTCTTGTGCTCGGGGCTGTTGCAGAGGTGAGGAGATTCTCTTCACAGGGTAGGAGACAAATATCCAGTGCTTCGTCTATTGGGTGACTTAGATAAATTGTAGGTGACCACCAATATGTAGAATTTGCAATTTCATAGAACCATACAATCATAGAATCATAGAATATCTTGAGTTGGAAGGGATCCACAAAGATCATCCATCTCCAGCTCCTGGCCCTACACAGGACTACTTGATCTCCAAGGCCATTCCATGATTCTATGGCTACTCCTGAACTCTTGTAGCAGACTGCCCTAATACGAAAATATGTTGCACACACACAAACTAAGATTGTAATTCAGGACATACTTTTAATAAGAATTTTTGCAAGTACAATACAGATTCAAAACATTATTCCATCTAGTATGTCCAATGAGTCATTTGAGATTAGCTTTCGGAGACAAGTAGAGCTGGCATTGGACGTGAGTTTCTGAAGTCAAGCCCAGCATGTGTCTGTAGTTCCTTGCAAAACATTGATCCTGGTGATGCTGTAGGGTCAGGAATCACTCCCAATAACCTGTGTATGACACCAGCAGATATGGTTTCTCTTCCAAACTTCAGCTCCAGTCCTGACCTACCTATACAATCAAGTATAAAACTTTTTGAAATGACTGCTAGAAACCACAGGTTATGACCCAAAGATTCCACTTCTAATAAAAATGAAAACACCAACCCAGGAACAGCTGCTGTTAACAAGTTTCAGATGCCCGGCTTGTAGCTCTGCAATGGAGTAGATCTGATTTAGACTAATGGCAGCAGCTTTCCTTATAAAACAACATCAACAGAACTTTTCTCAGAGCCCTGGTGGTTTTCACAGTCACATGCCCTTGATCCTAGGACATTTTTTTTAATGTATTTTTCCCCAAAAGTTTAGCTACAGTTAAGACTCATCCAAAAAAGACATAAAACTCCAACGATTCCATTCTAGGTTGTATATGAAATTCAGTTACTCCTGAATAATGGAAGTATCATAAAACTCACACTAGAGGCTGAAGACTTTGGATGAATGAAAACATCAGGAAAAACCCATAGAAATATACTTTTGAGGTAAAATGTTTCTGATAAGATTTAAATCCCAGGCTGAGATGTGTCTCCTCCTTGGTGAGGTACTGTTGTATTACTGCTCTCTCTCACTAGGCAGAAACCAATCCTGTGAGGAGGTCCCAGTCTGATCCAAGGTGAACCTGCTCCCACATCTCATCTAATGCTTTCTCTAACGAAATTTTCAGCTTCAAAACTTTCAAGTACGAGGTAGAACGGAGTAAGAAAATCCAGTGCTTCTGGGCAACAAAGATATAACAAAATAGTTTGTGAACAACCTTGCCCCCTTCTTGCCATGTCCTTGCCTGTCAAACCCTTTTCCCCCTGCTACCCCAGCGGCAAGCTCTTTATTACACCACGTGATTACAACATTGCTGTCCAGGTAAAAGATGAAAAAGTGAATAAAATATTTTATTGTATTGTAAACAGTTTTGCATTTCATCACAGTGATGAAACCTTCTGTGCCTGAGTGTACATAGTATATTTTCAACAGAGTATGAAAGAGCTTATATAGGACCTCAAGAAGGATATCTCTCCCCAGCCACCAGCACCTCACTGACTTGCAGTGTGAAGGGTCTGGGTTCAAACTCTGCTTGAATTCAAATTTTCATTTAGGGTAAGGATTGAGACTGCAAATTTTCAGAGAATCTGTGAAGGCAGAGGTGAGTCTTTTTATGTGCTTGTGACAGAACAGTTCCATATTCTATTTCTGAACAACCCCAACTCTCTCAGCCTGTCTCCATAGGAGAAGTGCTCCAGCCTTGTGATCAGCTTAGTAGCTCTCCTCTGGACTTTTGCCAACAGGTTTCTGGTGCTGGGGGCCCAGAGCTGGACACAACACTTCAGGGGGGGTCTCATGAGAAAGGAGTAGAGGGGGAGAACCACCTCCCTTGACTTGTTGCTCATGCTTCTTTTAATGCAGCAATCCAAGTAGGGAACTCCGTTGATTATGAACTGGGGCATGATAAAGCACTTATTCTTTTATGGATTGCACTGCAATGGGGTGTAGAAATATTATAGTAGTGTGTAGATTGCAGAATATCATAAGAAAGTCATAAGAATATCACAAGAAAACAAGTATTTCAGGTAAATACAGAGTTACTAGATTTTTTTCATTTTCCACACAGGCCTAAAGTACCCAGCAGAGTTCTGCACCCACTGCTTTGGTAAATGAGGACATTTCTGAAGGTCTGAATCACTTTCATGCTGTGTAATGTCTGGGGGTGGCTCACAGGCCACCACTTTGTACTTACTGCTTGGTTCAGATCAGCACTGCTGAACCTGTCCCAGAGAGTTTCAGAATCATTCATGATCCCAAACCTTCAAACCTGAACAGTGAATGAAAGTTGAACTCATTCAAGAGCACTCCTGAAAGGGAAAGTTTCATGACAATTTAGCATTTATTATTTTTCCAAGGAAAGGATGAAGTTTTCTTCTCTCTCTGCCATCTGAGACTAACAGAAAAAATTTACTAAAAGAATAAATTAATTCTCTGTGCATGTTTATGCTACACTGAACTCCCTCTTTCAACATTCTTCCTTTCTCTTGAGCACTGGTTTGCTCTGAAACACGCAATATGCTTACTATGTTTTAATATAACTCCTTCTTATTCACAGCAACTTTTGGCATCTATAACAGATCTTATTAATGACAGCATAATCCCAGCTCTGCCAATGAGTGACTTGGGTCAGGAGACAGGCAGCTCCAGAGTGCAATTCCTCCCAGTTTGAGAAAAATGGTCTAAAATAGATAGGCTGACATGTCTTTGGAAATGCCCGTGCCTGTGCGACAATATTCAAATCTCTTTTCGTCAGTTAAGCCATTTTAACTCTGGAATTATTATGCTGCTTTGCTTCACAAGACTGTCACTCAGATTGTTCACAAACTGCTTTGAAGGTGGAAAGTGTTGTTATGACTCAGAACATGTAATTGTGGCCTCCCTGTAACGACAAAAGACACCAGTTTTGGTTGAAGTTCTAAATAGGAAATAAAGACATAAGCAAAGTTTGCAATGTGTTTGTTAGGCTGTAAATATCAACTGAAAATGTCCTCCAGTAGATGGGTAATATATTTTTCTTCACCCTTGTGTAAAATTGCAAATATTTATACCTGAAAATAATGTACCATTTTGGCAGTGAACTTGTATGAAGTATTTGCAAGAACCATTTTGTATCTGCTTACAACTCAAGATTAAAATTGAAACTTACTTCTTTATCAAATATTGATTTATAATCGTAGAGTTTACATTGTAAGACACTTTCCTATTGAAAAGTCAAACTGTCCATTGAATTGCTTCCCCTTTTCAATTGTTACAGATCATTTTTAGCTCAAATTTAGAATTATGTCTCAGAAATAAAAATTCTTTGAGAAATAGTTGCTTTTCAAGCAGGTGTAATGAAATCAGGTATTTTAAGGAAAACTGCATCCACTGCCTGTATCAAAGTACAAGGAATGAATATAGATCATCTTATATAGAACTGGAGGGGGAAAATGGACTTTAAATGAGAGAAATGAAGAAATAGAGATAGAAAGAAAGAAAAAGGATGAAAGAAGTATAGTGCTATCTCATTTACAAGCAAACAAAGAGAACCCACACTAAAGGTCATTCTTCAATCATCTTGTCGTTCTTGTTGTTGAAAGATGGGGAGTTAGGAAAAAAATGAACCAGATAAATCTCAACTCACAGAATCAGAGAATCACAGAATCATAAAACTGTAGAATCATAGAATGGTCTGGTTGGAAGGGACATTAAAGATCATTCAATTCCAGCCCTCCTGCCGTGGGCAGCAACAACTTCCACGAGGCCAGGTTGCTCCAAGCCCTGTCCAACCTGGCCTTGGACACTTCCAGGGATAGGACATCCAGAGCTTCTTCAGGCAGCCTGCTCCTGTTCCTTCCAATCCTCATTGCAAAGGACTTCTTTCTTTCATCTGATCTAAATCTACCCTCTTTCTGCTTTAAACTGTTACCCCTTCTCCAGTCACTACAGGCCTCTGTAAAAGTCTCTCTCATAACCCCCTTTTAGATACTGAGAGGTCGCAATAAGGCTTCCTCGGAGCCTTCTCTTCTCCATTCTGAGCAATTGATAACAATCACAACTAGCTTCGGTTTTGAACAGAAATAATGGAAATTTGAAGGGCAAAGGAAATTTAATTTTGTATTTTTGAGAGTTTCTTCAGCCTTTGGGAAAATTCAAATCTGTCACACACACAGATACCCTCCTCCTCACTTTTGTTTAAAGAAAGGTTAAGGTGCAATATTTGCTGTCTTTATTTCTGTATAAATGATTCACAATAATGTGTATACATAGCAAATTCAGATTACGTGGGAATGAAAATGCGTGTTCTTACTAAAGGAGTGAGAGAATCATTTGTGTCTGGCATCAGCACTTGTAGACAGGAGTATAGTTAGAAAGAGGTGGGCGGTCTTGTGGTAACAGGAGGGGGAAAAATTAAATTCTAAGAAATAAGAGGGGGTTAGTAACAGTATGGAAAAAGGGTTATTTTCAGACTTAACGAGCATACTGCACTAATATGAATGTTTAAGCCTTGAGCATTGCTTTGCTGCAAAAGGTCAAGTTCTCAAATCCCGTTTTTTAGACTGACTTCTTATGTACGTAAAAAGTTGTAATAATAGAAAGACAATATTAATTCAGTGCAATTATTTAATTTGTTATGTAGGATTAAATTGAATTTTATTTGTTATTTTAACTCCATTAATTTCATATTAATGCAGAGCATTAAGGTATGTGATGCATAAACAACAAGTAGGACAAGAAATTTTTTCTTTACTGTTCATTCTTGACAGGTGACCCTAAAACTGATGTATCATTCCACACCACCTACCACTGATCTACCTGTTTTCAGACTGCACTGTGCCAACAATTAAAGGACTGTGGGAATGTGGGGAAGGGGAGAAGAAGAAGAAAACTCTCAGTAGGACCCAGTTATAAGGTCTCTCCTCTTTCAGGACAGATGACTGGTTTCCTAAAGTACCTCTGAGGTACACACTACTTTTATTAAGCCCATGTATTTGCAGGCATAGTTTGTGCAGCAAATAGTACATGGTGTGGCTTTCTGTCTCTGCAAGAAAAATCAAAACTTTTAAAACAAGTTCTTGAATACTCTGTAATAAGCTAATCTAACACTAAGGTAGCATCTAATCCCACAAATGCAGCCTACTTTAGTGATGAAAATAAACATTATGAAGAGACACATTCAAAGGAAGAACAAATTCAACATTTCAAAAGCAGCCAATGGATATTAGCCCAAAGGTCACACAGAGCAGAAGGGACTCACCCTCCTTTAAAAGGAACTGTTTAAAGAGGGAGAGTTGTTGATCCCAATTAATCAATGAACACTACCCTACCAAAGTGAAGGATGGTCACTACATCATATTTACAGTATTTTCATGGACACAACGTGACAACCATTCCAGGCAGAGACAGAATTGTGGAATCATAGAATCATTAAAGTTGGAAAAGACCTTCAAAGTTATCAAGTCTAACTGTCCACTCAGCACCACCACCATGTTCACCTCTGAACCACATCCTCAAATGCCATAACCACGTTTGTTGAACACTTCGAGGGATGGTGACTCCAGCACCAGGGCAGTCCATTCCAATGTCTTACAACCCTTTCCATGATGAATTTTTTCCTGATATCCAATCTAAACCTCATCTGATGCAACTCAAGGGCTTTTGCTCTCATCCTGTCATTTGTTACATGGGAGAAGAGACTGACCTGCCCCTCACTACAACCTTCTTTCAGGGAGTTGGAGAACATGTTAAGGTTTCCCCTCAGGCTCCTTTTCTCCAGGCTAAGCAACTGCAGCTCCCTCAGCTGCTCCTCATAAGATATGGGGGAACAAAGGGCCCTCAGTTCTGGAAAAAAATTCAAAAATATGCCCACAAACAGATACAGTTCAGGCTAATGATCTTATTTCATAAATATCCCTGCTGTATGGATGCCTGTAATCATTACCTCAGTCACAAGAATGTATTTTTATTGTTCAGAGGGTAACTACAACACTTATATATGCTGATGCCTTAGGTTTAGCTTTCATATTTTCCACATTTTGTATTCTTTGTATTCCTAGTGTGTAACTCTGATCTATCTTGCAGCCTGTCAGCTGCTGTTCTCTCATGCTAAGACAGACATAACAAAGCCTCTCCATGCTTGCTCTTCAAGGACACCCAGACTGTCCTAGGCCCAAAAATGTGTAAACCAGCATCTTGAGGACAGGGGGCAAGTTGGGGGACGGTTACATTATTAGCTAAAGTTTAATTGGCAAATTTATGCTGATCTGCAAATGGACCAAACCTGTAACAGTGTGAAGAACTCGTGACTTGTGTCCACCTTGGGTGTAGCCTTTGGCCTGCCCAGGGTGTGCCTCTGAAGGCCTTTTAAATAAATATCCATCTTTATTCCCTTACTCCTGTCTAGTCTCTGTTTCCAGGTTGGCCTTTTAAGGGATCAGTACCCAGCTGACTATTTTTTGCTTATACCAAGCTTTGCATAAAATACTGCACAGACTTTATGGACCTAAGGGTAGGACCCAGGTTGCACTGGACAATCTATGAGATGGAGGTACACAGTGCAGGGAAGTAAAATTCTTTAACTGCAGCTCATGGAGCCATAGGTGATACCAGTGTGAATTAGGTGACAGCGTTACTCTCACCTCACTGAAGTCTCACAGAACTCTGCAATGTTTCTGTTTCATGTGCGGGGACATATGAACAATTTTTTCCTTATTAAATGGTATTGAGAAAGATGTGGGCGATCAAGCTGACCAAGGAGGGTTGAGCTCCTCCACCCTAACTTAGGTCTTATTTGGTGTTGAGGTTAAGTGAGGGAGTCCTAGAGATCTTTAATCCCATCTGAAAATGGTGAAATTAAATATGTTCATGAGACACCTATTCCTGACTTTTAGATTGATAGAGAGCCTACCATTCAGTTATACTGTATGCCTGATTTTTGGATGTCAGACGAAAATTAAATCTTTCCAAAACAGAATAAAAACAAGCCCATAAAGTGATTTGGATAGGCAACAAAAACAACAACAAAAAAAGCAATTAGGAATTTTAAGGTGTCACATCAGTTACTTCTCACAAAGGAAGACAGTGCCATTCACAAGCACACTTCAGTCTTTGTCTGGAGTATTATGCACAAGGCTGATTATGCATCTACAAGAAAATTAGTTTAAAATAGAAGAGCAAAGCTGAAAGGGGGCATAAGTCTGGGAATAAGTACAGTGGTCTACAAATACATCTGGGAGGTGAATGCAAAAAGAGAGAGAATATAAACCACTATGTTATCATGAGTAAGGATGATATAAAATGTCTATTCGCACATTTAGCCTGGAAACAGGGATATGATCATATGTTTTAGCAAGTGGCTGACCTATATAAAGCGGGATTCACCATCCAATTCCATGTGTCTGTGATACAGCCTGTGCAATCTCCTTAGCTATTCATGTCTCATTATACATGACACATCCTTCTTGATTCACATTAGCCACAGAATGCTGGTTTTTGCTGACTGCATCTTTCTCTTAAAAGACATTAAAAGGGGGTGAGGGGAGTGAGAAGAAAACCCTTAACTGTGAAAGTAGGAAAAGAGAGAAAGAAGCTTAGTGCAATGCATGCATGTGTGTACTCATTTGCAGATGTCCCTAACACTAAACACGGTGTAAAACTTATAGCCAGAAATGGATTAAGATCTCTGTCTGGAACTGAAATTCATTTTTTTTAATCTGTCTCACAGTTCTTAGTGGATTTGAGATTTCTTAGCTTATAAATTATCTCAGAAAATTCAGTGAACACTAAGACAAAATTAGAGTTGGCCATGTGGCCTGGTAACAACCTTGTCCAAGAGCTGTGCCTTCAGACATGTGCTAGAAGTAATTTGCCTCTTGCTTAAACACAGAACAGGTAGATGCTGGGCAAGGTCTCAGAAAGAGTTCACTTATTAGGCTCAATGGCTCCAGCTTGGGACAAGGTATTGAATTTCTAGGCCACAAAGACCGAGCACTTAGTCTTTGACCTAGTGACTAATCCGGTTACTCCTTGGAAGAACATCCCACCCAGAGGCATATCTTGAAAGGCAGAGTCCGTGCTAATCAGTGCAATAGCATGACCTACATCCTACCACAAAAATCCATGTATGTGAAGTATCCCTGTGAGGCCTGGGGCACTCCAGAGGTTAAAATAAGAAACATATTTACTTAATAGTTAGCTAAAGCCTTACCAAAAGCTCATAATTATAAAATCTCCCAACCTCCTTTCCATCCCCCTTTCTTCCTCCTTCCTCTGAAACTACAAAGAGAACACACACTAAAACACTGGTTTAAGACACAGAAAGGCATCCACTCAGATCTTTTCGGGGCATGTCATGAGATTCCAAGGTCAGAAAATATGAGGAAAAATAAATCAAAAGATCAAGTGAGAAGACAGTAAAATTTCATCAGCAGAGGAACAGCAGAGCAGAGGCTTTTGCCGATGTGACTCAGGTAAGGTAATAACTTTCCAGAGTAGGATAGGGGTCCAAAGCCTCTTCAGTTCACTCTGGTGACAGTGGCAACACGTGTGTCTGGGTAAGGGGAGCAAGGGTCGGACAAACAGGTATTTCTTACAGGCAGATGCCACACAAACTGCTTCTGTTTACAGATAGACCCAGCTCTGGTTTTCCCATGGATTGCCTTTGAATTGCAGTATTTTATCAAGAAGAAGAAAGTTTTAGCTGCTGAACCTAAAGTGGAAGCACATGGAGCACCTTTACTCAACAGGCAGAGTATACTTCGAAAGCAAAATACATAAATAAATAAATAAATAAATAAATAATCCCTGCAAGAGACTTTTTGCTGCTGCCAATACATGGAAGAAAAGGTGGCAGCAGCAGCTGGAGAAAGTGCATCCTATGACTTGCTCCAGACACCAGTGTGCTCTTCTCATGCTGTTCCAAATATTTCTCCCAAAAAATCTTGCATCTCCCCTGAGTGCACTCATGGAGAGATTTTCAAGGGCTCCAATTATGTGAGAACTAATTTTAGGCTTCTCTGCCTCCAAATTGGAGCACACCAAGAACATTTTTCTTTTACCGTTGCTGAAATACAGGAAGAGCAGTGTTGTTGTGATAAAATTGAAGATGTGAAGAAATACACCAAAATTTGAAACCAAAATGTGAAACTGAACCCACAGCCAAGATAGTAATCTTCCTTATTCTTTTCATTCACTTTGTTCCATTATAATCTCAAAATATAACCTAATCCTGAAATACACAACCAGTGGAGTCACAAACTACAGCTGTGTTTTTTTTTTTTTTTACATATCCACACATATAAATAAACCATAAAAAATTTATGCAAATACTTACTGCATCAGAGCATGATCTTTGTGCCTGAAAGGGAACTGAACTCTGTGGTTCAGCACTTTATTTTTTTTTATTTTTGCATTTAATGGACACCTTTCTTCCCTTTGTCCATCTGTGGAAAAGTTAATGGAGCTGATGCTGAACAGGGCAGAGTTAGAAATATTCATGACACTGACCCTGAGAAACTAGAATCACAAGCAAAGAATATCACCATGGGTAAATGGCAGCTCCCTTTAAATCTGGCATTCATTATCGAGACAACATTTCAAGCAGGGAAGCAATAAGTAGAGGACTAAGATATCTAGTAAAAAAGCGTAGAAAAAAAAAGAAAATAAGTTTTAGATATTTTCAATGCCTTGTGGTGTAAAGCAAGCAAGCAAACAATAAAAATAAAAATGAAAATATCAAAAGAAAACTAAACCTTAAATTATCCTACGTTGTCATCCTTGCCTTCAACTCTTTGTACGCCTCATTTTTTCCCTTATTCATGGAATATCTCATGCCTTTATCACTTTTGCTATGAAACCATCTTCTCCAGGGGACATAAAAATTATGATAATTTTTTTAAAAAATCAAATTTTTAAGTGACAGTGCTGATTTTATCTTACAATTTGAGCAACTCAACTTTTTTTTTTTTTTAATGTCAGAAGACAGTAGAGAAGTAGAGAAAAGTCATGGAAAAGAAAGAAAGAGAAGTTGTGGATGCTCCATCCCTGGAAATATTCAAGGCCAGGTTGGATGGGGCTTTGAGCAACCTGGTCTAGTAGAAGGTGTCGATACCCATGGCAAGGGGGTTGGAACAAGATGGTCTTTAAGATCCCTCCCAACCCAAACTATGATTCTATGAAAACATAAAAGGAGGAAAATAACAGGTGGGGACAATGGACATTGCCTGGCAAAGCCTTCTTATACTGCAATAGAAGCATTTACATGACAAGCAGATTTAGAATTATTTATCTGGGCCATGATCTGAAGTCACAGTGTGATGAAAAACGCATTGGAATCATCAGGAAGTCATCCATTGATTTCAACTATTGATGAACCCTAAATCCAGCATGCTTCCAAACATAAATTGAGAGACAAAGGTACCCATAAGTAATTCCAGAGTTGAAGTCCATCCTACAGTTCACACATAGAAACTTAGAGAGTATTTCATCCATGTTGATTCCTTTTGCATGCTGTGGTATGAATGACAGCTAAACCTCTCCTCCCTCTTCCTGAGAACAAACACATTATCCCACAACTCTAATACATCTTTTGTCATTTGACATTATTTCAGGTGACTTCTCTGCTATTCAATCATGTGAGATAGCCAGGAAGATAAATGTTTTTGGGGACAGCAAAGAACAATACAGCAGTATTTTAATGTGTCCTGGGTTTCTCTTTTCTTCTTTTTTTTTTTTTTTTAATTTTAATTCCCCCCTTTAAAGTTTACTTGACAACGGCATTTATTTCATGTTGCAGTTGTTACAGGTTAACACTATTGTTTTATCAGGGAACATTTGTCTTCAGGAAGAAAGTTATCCTGATACAGGACATATCTTATCCAAGGGCAAATAGAAAGGGGAATATTTCCAGAGGGTAATGTTAATGTCCCTAATGCTATAAAAATAAATGAAATCTGATTAAAACCATTATGAAGAAGTAAGTCATAGCTTGTATATAAAATACAGTTGCCTTGATTTGGAGCATTATTTTTGGCAGTTTAAGACAGTGCATTAAAAGGTGTGATGACTTTAAAAACATGAAAAATTTCTTAGTCCTTTGGCATTATAAATAGAGCTTGAAATCTGTGAAACTGGAGAGCTTTTAAAATAAGCTTTTCTCCAGTGAGAAGGAAGCAACACACTGCACATCTTTCATTAGGTTTCTGACGTGGAAAATTGCACCTGCACTGTGGGGAAAGCAGGTTTGTATGGAAGTGGGAACTTTGGGCAGTTGATTGATTCCTTATTGTTGATTCATGCATTTGGGTCCTCAAAATGCCAATATAGTTTAGAGAAATCTCTGATACACTCAAAGATGTTGGTTTTTTTTTTTTAATTATGTTACCTCATGTAACTTCTGAGCGGAGTGCTAAGAATTGAGCAGCTGTGCACGTACCCTTCAGCCTCCTCATCTCTGCAGAGGGCAGAACGCCCAAAGGTGGACACTCAGGCCTGCCAGACTCTCATTAAATCAGGATGAGCTTCTAACCAGAGACAAAAATCTAAGATGTGAAGTCAGCCAGGAACAGCAGGTCTGTCAGGAGAATTGCCACCTTGGCAGCAGATCCCAATGGCTGTTATCATCCTGCTGATTGAACAGTGACAGGGCAAAGGAGGATGAAAGTCGCAGAAGATCGTGCTCAAGCACCCATTTTCTGGAGACTTCAGAAAGGGGAGTCCAGTTCTTTTTTTTTATAATATATTACCTCATGCTCAACAGAAAGAAATGAGGTGCTTTGAAAACCTTCAGAAGCTTTCTACATTCAGAGGAAGGTCTTTTAAGTGTTTTAAGAACCTAAAGCAGATAAATGAGATCTGACTTTGGAAAGCTTCAGGAGTTTGGATCTCACCACAATGTACAGAGGAATATTGTAGTAAGTGCCCAAACTGTCAATATCCCTAAAATACACAGTGAGGAAGACTATGTGCAAAACGGCATGAGCATCTGCAGACTAAAAATGGAAAGGTACTGTTGCCTTGCTGTTCACAGTTTTTCAATGTTTTTAATTTTGTAGCTAGACTTCTCACACTCTTTCTGTAAACATAAGCCATGTTATGTCTAACCGGCCCAAATGTTTTCATTCCTTCTCCTAAGGCGGAGAAATTTGATTGATTTCTCCTCTAACCTATGTGGTTGAGGGGTGGTAATTGTCATTCTCCAATCAGTGAAGTTTTCTAAATGTGTATAAAAATAAAGAAGCCTCCCTCCGAGAGGGGGCTTGGCTCAGTTCTCTCTCTTTCAGAGCTGGTGTCCGTGTGTTCCTTCGTGTCCGCGTGCAACAGGTACATTTTCAAATCAGAATTACAAGTGCAGGAGATTCTGGTTTTCTGCAAGTGATGAAGTTCTCTGAAATTCACGTCATCATTAAAACTAGAAAAGATGGATTTTCACTTGGAAGTGTCACTAAAGGGAAAATTAAAATTTCCATGGAGATATATGTCTGATCTTTAAAAGCTTGATCTTAGAAAAGGATGGAATTTAAAATAAAGGTTTTCCTCCTCCAGTTGCCTGGTGTACAGGAAACTTTTGCAGTGACAGAAAATTCACCTTCAACTCCCTGCTCTGTGTATCCAGACCAGAATACAGATATTCTGTGTCCTATCCAGTAGGTCATTGGTTTTATATCAAAACAACTGCTATGATCTTCCAGTGAAAATTCTGCATATTCTGGAAATCACTTTTTTTTTGTTGACACAAACCATCTGAGTCAATCTGAACCAAAAAACCTAAAGAGTTTAGGACCTATTTCTGTTTCATTTGTTTTATTCCCCCCTGTATCTCTATACCATAGTCCGAATGATAAAGTAATGCAATCCTACCTTCATGAACACATCTTGAGTACAACCTAAAATATTTATATCAAAGATTTTTTACCTTAAACAGGAATGTTATAAATTTGTTTATAGAAAAGGGAACAATTTTAGCAGTATAAGGTATCTTTACGTGGCAGTCCTTTGCTTTAAGGAATCACAGTTTAACTGATACTAATTGAGAAAGAGTTATTTCCCTGTGAAAAGAGGAAAAGCCAGCTACTCTCTAAGGAAGATGTATTGCTTCATCTTTATTTATTGCATTCATATGCACTTTGGCACATCTTTGGGCTCCAGAATTAAGCTGAATTAAACTTGCAAGATTGACCAGGGGTCAGCATTTAAATTCTTGGCTCCAGCTGAATTTTAACAGTGCTGTGAGCCAGTGGCAGACACAGCCTCAGTCTGAATAGGTTCTGACGTTGCAAGTCTGCAGCTGGACTAGTTTGAAGCATAAACCACAGGGAGGAGACTCCCACTCCTGGAAAAAGGCCGGTGTCTCCCCAGTAAATCCACACAAGCATTCAGCTGCAGTGAGGAGAAGGAAAGATATGAATGGAGCCAAGGGGAAAGTTTCAAAAACTGAGATAGTGAACATATTTGAGGAAAGACTGGCTCGTTTCACATCCATCCCTGTTGTCACAAAGTACACAAGACTAACTGTTTTCAGGAAAGGGAGAGATCCAGGGCCCTGTCATTTCCCACCACTGAATTTGTTTATGTCATTAAGAATTAATATCTTCATATTTCAATTATTTCAAATTTCCAAGTTAGCAAAGCCTGTCAGATTTTTGCTATTAAGCTTGTCCATACTTCAACATTTACATTTGCATCTCTTTTTCTGGTACATTATTCATTAGCTTATTTATCTATCTTTTTAATTTTTATGCTGCTTAATTATCTTCTTAGAGAGATTATCAATGCCTTCCATTTCCTTTGATGTCAATTTGAAAAGGGACAATGAGCTTACAGACAACCATCATTTCAGCCATTTTGATGACATGCCTTGTCCTTTGACCAGCTTGGCAATCATCTGACTCCCCTCCTGACCTTTGCATAATTACCTATCCAATTTCCTTATCACCATTCTCCCTTTCAGTTCCTAACAGCAATATAGCTGTGGTCACTGTCAAAGTCATGGTGACCTTGTTAGGACTCCTTCTGTAGCCCCAATGAGATAACCAATTAATCACTTATTCCTTTATCTCAATCTCAAGTAATTTCTAAAACTCCTGTTATGTCTTCTTTTTTGTTTTGACTAAATGTTAATTAACTTGACCAACTTTACCTCTTTTGCATTCACACATCATTTAAAACAATGAAATATATCTGAATAGTTTTGTTCTTACATTTCCTCCAAGTGTTCAGAAAAATCAGTTACTTTCCAGATTAATTTTCTTCCTCTACTATGTACTCCTTCAATAAGCACAAGGAAATTTTGTGGAAGCAAATTCTGTGAAGTTATTCTACAAATAATTCACAATAATAAATATCAAGCTTTTTTTCTGGATGGAATATATGTAAAAAATATAAGCTTCAGCTTGCTTTCAAGCTCAGGTTGGAGGATATTTTACCTGCCTTCCCTACTGATTTCCTAAGTCTTTCAAAAACTCCAGGAGAAACAGATGGACCACTCCTGGAGACCATTAGAGAAAACTACAACTGTCAAAAAAGCAAATTTGTTACAGATTTGTTCACTTGGCATCCCAAACCCCTTCCTTTGCTTCTTAAACTTGCAGATGTTTCATACTTCTCAAAGGAATTTGCCTCCATAACAACACTGCCCCAATTTAAATGTATCAAAGACCAATGCAGAATAGAGGCAGGAAAGATTCACAGAGTCATAGGTTTATAAAATGGTTTTTGTTAGAAAGGTTAAAGATCCTCAAGTTCCAAACCCCTGCCACGGGCAGGGATGCCTCTCACTACCCCAGGTTGCTCAGAGCCCCATCCAGCCTGGCCTTGAACACTTCCAGGGATAGGGCAGCCATAGCTTCCCTGGGCAACCTGTGCCAGGGCCTCACCATCCTTGAAGTAAAGAATCTCTTCCTAATATCTAATCTAAAATCACCCTCTTTCATTTTAAAATCATTTCCCCTTGTTCTGTCACTACCTCTCCATATAAAAGGTCACTCTCCCTCCTTTTTATAAGCTCTATTGAAGCACTGGAAGGCCACACTGAGGCCTCCCCAAAGCCTCCTCTTCTTCGTGCTCAACAACCCCAGCCCTACAAGCCTGTCTTCCAGCCATAAATAATGGACTAAAACAAAACAAAACGAAAAAAAAGGTCTACCAAGTCCATGCAAATGCAATGGAGAGGGTTAAGGAGGTCTTCATGCCGAGACAATCCTGGCTGCTGCTGTACAGCATCAGTCCAAATATCTATAGCCACAGCCATGTTTGTGCCGTTTTCAGCTTGAGTTGATAAGCTTTAAATGCAGGCATATAAAGTCAGCTCAACTGTCCCTGGCCTGTATCTCCTCTCAGGTCTGATTCCATGGGTAACTTGTGAGGAGCCAGCTCAGGTGTATGCAGCCACAGGATATGCATTCCTCAGGAGAAGTTGAATCACGGCTGACAGTACAGGATCCAGCATGTTGTTAGGGATATCAGGCAAGCTGGCTTTCAGAGAAGAGACACTCGTGGAAAGGAATATCTTCCAGTAGATGTCAGGTGAGACAGGCATTCTGTAGTCTTTTCATCTGAGTCCCAGACAAGTTATTGCAACAAAAAAATTGAAGTGAAACCTTTTGAAAGATATATATAAATTTTGAGGTCAAAAAGGACTACTCTGATTCTTCACTCTGATCTATGAATAGCAGTGTTGTGGACTCTTACTACACCCTCATCAGACTCTTTGCCATTCCAGAATATCTGCCTTAAAAGCAGAAAAGTCTCATCAACAAAATTTCTCTGCAGCAAGTACTCTTAATTTTACCATGAATCCCTCCAGAACTGCACATAAACAAAGTCAACAGATGTTAAATGTATGATCAATAGGCAAAGGCTGTAACTGAACAGCATTCATCTCTCCTTCAAAACTGACATATTCGTGGAGGGAAACAGTGCCAAAACAAATACAAGCAAAGCAATAGCCTGGAAATACTTTAAACATATTATTTGAATTCTCAGAAGTATCAATTTTAACTTAAAGTAAACATTGGCATGCAAACCTAACAGTCTGCGTAATCCAGTCTTGAAGTGTAACTTTATTTGTTATGGGGATTTGCTCAAGGAAAGGGGGAGGGAGGGCGAGGTGGGAAAATAAAATAAAAACACCCCTCCTTCAAAAAAAACCTCATTTTCTCCTACTACAAAGAGGAACCGGTTGTTTCTGCAATGCTGCAGACATTTCACAAGGTCATGGAAGTGGTTGTCTCAAGCTGCTTTAGCAATTTGGGAGGGAGAAGGAATTGAATTGTTATGCACTTGGATGTTCACTTGGCACACCGGGATGGGGAGCCTTTGTCGCTGTTTTAATAGGAGTCAGAGGCTGGGACGTGCCAGCCAGATTCCCACCCTCAGGAGCGCAGGAGCTGGGTTCCGTGGGTTTACTCTTATGTGAGGGAGGAAGGGCCATAACCCTCCTTCTTTGGGAGCCACTTGTGTCGTGCCGCGGCCCACCGGCTTTTCCTGAAATAGTGCCGGCTCCTGGCAATCTCCAAATAAAGTCTTCAATTAACAGGGAAACAAAAGCCTCTGAGGACTCTAGCCAGGATGTGCTATTAAATGGGAGATGTTGCAGGCACCTTTTCCAGCTGAGGGGGAAATGAGGAGAAACATACCAAAAATATTTTAACAAGAGACAACTGGCAGAACAGCCCTCCCTTGCTGGGGATCAATTTTATGCACTAGGGGAAAAAGCCAGAAACCTTTATACAATAGTAGAGTCATTCACATAGGAAAAGACTGCTAAGATCAAGGAGCCCAATCACTAACACAAGACTAGTCCACCACTAAGCCACTGTGTCCCCAAGTGCCACATCTATCCATGATTTAAATACCTCCAGAGGTGGTGACTCAACTGTTTTCCCGGTCAGACTGTTCCAAGGCTTGACAACTCTTTCCACGAACAATTTTTTCCCTAATATTCAGTCTAAATCTCTCCTGACATAATTTGAGGCTGTTTATGGGGTTTTTTCCCATCTGCATACTAGCCAATAATCTGAATTAACTAATAAGGTAGATGAGTCTTCTTGGCTTTATATGTGTTAATTCTTCATCTCGACAGAGTTGTCTGACTTTCAGGACTCAATATTCCTTGACCAGACTTTGCTTGGACTGTATCATCTTCAGTGCAAAACCAAAACTTTATTTTATTATTAATTTAATGTTATGGCCATTTGTATACTCTGGTACACCATTTATACTTACTACCTGAAAAATAGAGGTTCACTTTGCATATCTAAGATTGAAATTATTAATTGAAGCTTATTATCTAGATTTTCTCTCACAACAGAGAATTAGAGACAAAATATGAACAAATTCATTCTGTCCTGAGGTATTTTAGTGACATGATCGGCAGCTACTGCTTGGGGACTGGCTGGGCATCTGTCAACAGCTGGTGGCAATTGCATTGTGCATCACTTGTTTTCTATATTCTCTTATAATCATTGTTATTTCCACTTCCTTTTCTGTCCTGTTAAATTATGTCTCGACTCATGAGTTTTACCCTTTTTCCAATTTTCTTCTCCATCTCACAGAGGGGGAGTGAGTGAGCAGCTCTGCAGTGTTCAGCTGCCTGCTGGGTTAAACCACAACACTGCTCCATACAGAAAATTGAGGAGAATTTGTCTCCGCTGAATATTAAATAATTAAATCTTCATTGGAACAAAGAGACAAACTGGTTAAGTAGTTAATGCTTCTGTATAGATCACATGAAAGATCTTTTAAGTCTCTGCCTTAATGAGTGTTTAATTATTTATAGAAAATGGAAGCACTTCAATGGGAAGTTCAGAGAAGCACCTGCCTCCATACTGTCACTGTCACAGGAACTCAGCCAATTCCCTTCGTTTATGACTCTTATCTGGACTATGTAAATGTGAGGCTGAGTTCTAGACCTCACAAGAAAAGGACTTAAAGTTAGATTCTTTCCATTCTTGGTGAGCCCTAGAAGGCATCATACATGTGCAGGGACATTTGCATTTTTTCTCCAAATTTCAAAACAATTGTCCCAATGTAGAACAGAGAAGAGGGTGTGGGGGGGAAATCAAAACCAAAGATGAAAGATATATCCAGTGTTTTCAAATCTTTCCATTTCAATGTGAGATTCAGTTTTAACCTGAGATTCTCAGCACTACTTTTGAGCGGCAACATATTTTCATAGTGTGAATTCAGCCTCACAAACTACTGAGTGACCAGAAGCATTTGCTATGATTAAAAGAATACTACGCAAAATTACTTAAAGAAAAGGGAAAAAAATATTTTATATCCCACCCCTTCTCCTCTTCCCCGTTTTCTTAAAAAAAAAAAAAAAAAAGAATGAAAATAGAAGAAAAACAAAAACTCAGCATAACTGAAATCCAACTCACCTCAGGAAAATAATTTGGCATCAGACTTTATCGACAGCTGCACTTCACTTCAGCACCTGTGTGTATCATTGCAAGTGATGAATGACTGAGGAGGCTGTTTTGTGTTAGTGAAACACGTTGTGGCAAAGCTTGTATTTATATTTACAGGATAAGTTTGAGTTGGACCTGTCTTATGAGACTCCGATCTTGGTGGTAAAAGTGGGATGCATCGGCTGTGTAGATGTTATTAAACTCAGGAATGCATCCAGATTTTAAGGTCTGAGTAGATATATTGGCCATGTCCCAACTTGGTGTTAGGGTGAGGCCATCTCCACCCTATCCCAAAGTTCTGGTTTGGTTGAACACAATGATTTTGATAAACAGTAAAGTGTGGGGGTCTAGGCAAAAAAGGGAAAAATATGTGGGAAGTAATAACCTCACTGAATAGAACAAACTTCTATAGAAATCAAAAGTAATCATGTTGTTTGATACAAATTTTAAAATAACTTCAGGGAGGATAAGGTGGGGAGTGGAAAAGAAACTGAAAGAAAAAGTAAAGTAAATCATCTCAATATTGTATTTCAAAATGGCATTTTCACAAAGGGATTAACTTGCATCAGGGAAGAATCTTAAAAGGAGGATAAATAATAAACAAGCCAAACATAAGACATTGGACAAAACACTTGTCCACTAAAACCATAGAATTGTTTCACGCACAAAAAGAAAAGAAATTCTTTTGGATTAATCCAAGCTGAAAATACTTTTTCTGGTGATTTTTGTTTTTCTCATTAAATTGAAAGCTCTTCGTATTTGTACTGCTTTAAGATATTTATTTCCAGAAGCTTACTTCAAATCCCATTGAGATCAGCAAAAGACTATCAGGTGACATTAGTTATTGTTCATTTGAAGTCCATGAGATTAAACCTTTTCTTCTTTTTTCTGTAACTATGTGAAAGTTCTGTGTTGTCAAAGCCAGAGAATCTTCTACATCTGGTTCTTCTTTTTCTTTTCTTTATTGCATTTTGGAGAGATTATAAATGTTAATAGTTTCAAATGACTTACGAAAAAAGACAAAACACACAAAAGCTTTCTTCTCTTCTCTCACTGGTACTTATTTTGGGGATATATTTGACTTAAAGTTATCATAATGCTGGAATTATGGATTCTTGGCTGGTGGAAATTGCAACAATCTAATTGATGGATCAACAACATTTAATACTCTTAAAACTCTGCTTCACCATTTCTTCCAAGTCAGATTGTCATAGAACACAGACCAGGCTAAAACAGGACTGAGTGTTATTTACTTATCTGACGTGCACTGATTCCAAGATACAGGAATGAATTTGCTGTGCATCAGTTCTGTTACCCAAGCTGTTTCCCCCGACACCAATATTTACACAATGCAACATCTTTGGTGGAAATAATGTGATCACTTACTAACAGGTATTTATATCATTTTTCTACTTATTGGTGAGGGTTTTGGTTGGTAAATTTTGTTTATCGGTACAGGATAATACACCCATAATAATTACTTTTTTTTCCCAATTTCTGACTACTATTAAAAATGATCATATATGTTATCAAGTACTGATCAAAAAATTCCTGAAATCTGAAGCCCAGCAGGAAGTGCAATTGTTGATGTGCACGAAGCTGTCCCAAACACATCTTGACCTTCACTTATCCTCCAATTTACTCAGATGAGTCATTCAAATGTGCAACTGAGTTTGTCACAGTTAAAATCTTATGCATATAAAGACATCTTTTTCTGCCATTAGAATTTTTTCTCCATCTTTCTCTTTATATGTGTACACACACACACACATACACACACACATAACAGGTATTTTAACTTGAAATTTAATGAAACTCTTTTAAATAAGAAATAAATTTCTTTTTCTGAACTGTAAAGAAAAACCCCCTGGAAAAAAATATTTTAAGCTGACTAAAATTTGGCTTTTACACTCTGTTTTATGCTGTATACTTACAGTATACATATGGACAAGAAATTAAAAATTTTAAACCAATTTAAAAAAACAGAAAAAACCTCTTTTATTCAGGAATGATAAAATTGTTCATATTTAGATAAAAACAATTATTTTAAAAATTCATTTCTGATTAATGTTGCTCTAGTCTATGAATCAATTTTCAGTTTAAAGAACTTCTCATGATGGAGTTACTGTTATCAAATGTAGTTGAATCCCAAGACATAAAATTTATCTTCCTAGATATTGTAGTCTAAATATAATGTTTGTCATTGTAATTTAAGTTTATACTTGAAAATTAAAATAGACTATATTATTACTAATAATGACGACTATACTATTATTTTTACAAATGGTCTTTCATTTTGTCCATTTTTCAAGGTAATCATTGTGTTACACAAATAATTCCTTAGGAGAATGAGATAAATATGCCTAATTATTACAGGTGTGATATTCACAAATGAAGTGATTGCTTTAAAACGAGTCTGATGCATGCCATTGGTGTCAAGGGAATTATCTATTTGCCTGGATCTAATTATGCTGAAGGGAATCTCAAATGCAATTAGCTGCTTCTCCCTCTTCTCATACAACAAGAGAAAATTAGCTGCTTAATTAATAATGAAAGCTTCTTGATTTTAGCAATGAAAATTAAAAGTGTGAGTTGGTGCTTTAAATAATTACAATATTTGAGGTTTGACATAAGTTTATTTGCTTGCAGGCTGCTGCACTTGTTTTTATTAAAAGTCTACATGCAATACTTGAACGGGAGATCATCTTCCCCAAGCATCAGCAATTTGGTCCAAGCTAGTCATCAGACACATTCTTTGGGATTCAAGGAAGACAGGCTGGAATTTACCATGTCAGTGGCTTCTATGCTCTGCTTACAGGACACACAATAATACTTGAGTTAGTGGTGAATTAAATTGGTTTGAGAACAATTTGGATACACTGTTTTCAAAATCTGAACTTAAGTTTGAGGTAATTATGGTAATTCCACCTACTCCAACCTGAGGGATCAATGTGTTCCCCAGCATACTGATACTTCAGTATCTGAGCATCTTCTGTCCACCAAACGACGGGTCAGCGGAGTTGTGATTATTGTTTTATTGCAGGTAAGCTCAGAACCTGGAATTCACATGACATAAACCATGTCAAACCTTCTCTGGAAAAGAGTGAAACCTGGTAAGACTGATCTGCACGTGGGAGAGCAGTACAGGCATAGAAGGAACCACCCAACTCCTTTTCTGTGACTTTTTTGAAATGGTCAGCTACATGGCCACTCACAACAACTCCCTGAGAAAGCAGACATGACAGTAGCAATGCTAATGCAAATTTGTCCAAAATAAACCCTGTTTTTGACCACCAGTTTTACAGGGTTTTGGTCCTGTGGGTTCTTCCTTGGGACCGTTGATTATTTGCCGCAGCCCATCTCTGTCCATCACCTAAAGAGCTTTCTGTGTTTTTCTCTACATGTGCTTTCTCTGGGTCATTCTCTTTGTACACATTTATGCATTAATAACTTATACTATGCAATTATTAACCCTTCTTGTCTTACACTGGAAATTTGCTTTGTTTTCAAGCTGTGATGCCAAGCCATCCTGTCACCTTTTAAATAAAAATCGTGGCATCTGTCTCCTGGAGCACCACCACTTTGCAACCTCACATGAGCAGAACTTTCACTGGGTTGCTCTTGATGAGGAGGCAAAAGGCCTTAGTAGTAGGCTGCAGGTTCTCAGCCATGATTTTCAATATATTCTTTTGTCCCTTTTTTTTTTTTTTTTTTTATCTTAAATATGTCCAGGGTTTACCCAATTCATACAGATTTGACATATTTTTCTCTGACTTAAGTTATATTTCTCTCATGGCTGAAAGAATTATTTATAAAAAGCACATGTCACTATTTAATACAATTACCAGATCTTTTAATGAAACCAATTCTATATAAAAGAAATAGAAAAATCAGATGGAAAACCCGAAAATGTCTGCTATATATCATATATATATTTCTCTGTTACAATTTTTCTCTTCTGCTTCATCTGCTTCATCCTCACTTCAATCCCTTTTGTATAAATTTTCGATGTTTCACTCTATTCCTCTCTCTCTGTCCTGTTATTTACTCCATTCTTAATGATCTAATTATGTTCTACTTTAAGTGAATATACAGTCCTTTATGCGCTCATCAGATTTCGAAGAAGACAAGATCCTTTACTATTATTACAATATTTATTTTACTGCTTCTTTTGAGGATGTTTATTATGTCACATTAATCTAAAAATTGATCTATTAGTATTTTATTTTATAAGCACATCTTCTATTGAGGCTGTTTTCTCATCCATGAGGCAAACTGCAAACAGGTACAACTCAAGATGGTAAAACCAGTCAATGTTCTTTGGGACACTGTAGCTGGTTGCAGAAAACTTTTCAAAAATCCTCCATACCCTGGAGGTAGAATTTTTCAAGATGCTCACGTAATTGAAATTTTCTATGGCTGTTAAGAACCAAGAGAATAGCAGTTCTTCCCTCCAAATGAAATCTCACTGCCAGATTTGTATGACATTTCATGATCCAAGCTTAATTTGTTATACATTGTTCCCAGAAGGTGAGATGAGATTACATGGAGCCATACATTAGTTAGAAGATTTATTTTACACTTACCCACTCAAAGTTCCTTTCTAGTTATTCAAGCAGAATAGAGCAATCTTGATTAGTTAATCTCTCTACATCAGCGTTTTTTCCACAGAGCACTTCACAGAAATGTTTTAAAATTTCACAATTAAAAAAGCAATTAAAAAGGATTATCAAAATCAAAGTTGATCTTTAATTACTGCCTATATCTAGATCTTTATTCCATGATATACCAGATAAAATACTCTTAAAAATGCTTTGTTAATAGCTTTTTATTACTGAGAACATAGGAAATTTCAGTCTTTTGAGGCACATCTCTTTTTAGATCAACTTCATTTTCAGGTTGTCATCTAAAACTTTATTTCCATCAATCTTGTCTTGCTCTAGCTGAGTAAGCCATTCTTTTATCTTCTGCCCACCGTGAGAATTGGCCACCTTGCAATGACTTGGGTAGTGTGGTCAAAGTACTGCTGTAATTTCTCCAGTAAAAAATTGCTTTCTATCTCCATCTTAGTGAGCAAATCTCTTCTGGCATCCGTTCAGTTAGGTCTGCCTCTGCAAATGCCTGCAATCAATTTTTGGACATTTGGACTTTGGAAATATTCAGGGTAATATTCAACTGCTCTTTTTCCTCAGACCAGTGCTGGCATAATGGTTTACTAAAAGTCTTTGCAGGTTTACAGTTCTTGCTGAAAAATAGCTGTTGTTGAGCAGAAGAAATAGCAGAACAGCAAAGGTTCTCTAAGGATGGTTTCAGCTTGACTAGCTGTAGCATTTGAATGAACAGAAGGTCAGAGAATTAAAAATGCTGGTACTCAGGACTGCTCTGTGTTTGAAGATATTTGCATTTAAGAATATTCTGAATAATAAAGGAAGAATTTTGTGTAAGACTGAAAAAAATATTATAAAAAAGAACACATACATAAATAGAGATATCACTATACTGAAAATCTCACCCTAGTGAAATTCCTTCTTAGTTCAATAACAACTTTTTTTTGTTGCCAACCTCAGATTGCCAGTGAATTATGGCTTCTCAAAAGGACCCCATTTCACATACCTTTTTATGTGAAAAATAGTGAGGATGAGGCTCAGTTCACCAAATTTCAGCAACATGAAGACTACATCTTGTTTAATCTGGTCACCTACGGCTTGACTCACACACCCCACACTGTTGAGGGTCATCTGACATGTACTTGGAATCCAGTATCTATTTGGTCTCCAGTTGCCTCTCCAAAGGGAATCTCTTCCAGCCTCAGATTTATGCGGGGCTTTCAAATGGTACTGGACACTTTCTTCAAGCAACCTGAAAGGAGACTTGTTTTCCAAAGTGTGGCATCAAGGATATAAAGTTATGAGTCATTTTATCTAATTCAGCTATCTTAACTACATGCCAGAGCCCCCAAATTTTAGATTTCTATGTATAGATGTCCGGATGTGAGATGAGGGTCTGAGGCCAGCAAAGAGGTAGATAAATGCCAGGGAAAACAAGAGAATGAGGTCAGCATATAATAATAAGGATTTATTCAATATTGTGAAAATTTTCTTAAGTTCTTCAGAGTGGAAAAGACAAAGAAAGCAATCAACTCAAACCCCCTCCTCCCATGCTGAGACCCCAGAGAACCCCCTGAATCACTACATTATACTACATCCTACTATATAGAAGATCAAAAGCTCAACTTTTGCCCTTCTGGCCTTAGAGTTTGTGGGACCCTGAATCCAACTTGTTTGGACTAGTGCAAATTGATATATCCAAATCAATAAATCCCTTGTTGGCCTCTTTAACTCCATCTGAACTCTTTCAGGTCCCAGCCACACTGAGCCGCTACAAAGACAGTACAAGCACAAGGCAAGCAAATCTCAGGGTCAGGTGAGGCTTTTCTGAAGTGACAGCTGGGTGAGGACCTATTCAAAGAACTTTAATAAAGTCACTCTCCTCTCCAGCACAAGCGTTAGGCCATCAGGCAGTGTTTTCAGTCTCTCTCACATGGGAATTTTATGCTGCAGTAAGACATGAAATCCCAATGTTCTCAAAATCTTTTCTGTTTAATATCTGGATTCTTTCTTAATTATTTTCAGATTAATTCCCAGCTAATACATAAGGATGAAATTTGATGTATGACCTATAACCCTAAGCATGTTGTAGTTCTGTTACCAATCTCCTGATTTCATGGGGGGCTTAACAAGCACCATATGTGACGTGCTGTGTTCCTGGGCATTAATGTGGCCTAAAGATCCAGGGAGCCTCTGGCACTATCCTGCCTTGCCACACTGTCAGCAGCCAAACAATGGCAACACCAACTGATGAAATGTTCTTTTTCCTTGTCTATGTCCTCAAGGCTGGAAAGGACTCTCAGGCACCCCACAATGTGACTGTGCCAACCAGTGTGGGATTTGGTTTGTTTACTTCTGGTTGGTGCCTCTCCTCAGGTGATGCACAAGGTAAATGCCATTGTCCCCCAACACTTGTGATCACTGTGCTCACACTGTTCAACTCAGACACAACTAACCACAGGTGCAAGAGCAACAAAATTCCCTGAACTGTTTTAAAATGTTTCACGCTGGAGGGCCAGTCCTGGGGGTACTTTGAAGGCAAGAGCTGTCTCTGGCCTGAGAGAGGAATTGTTAATAGTACTAATGAAGTGGTCAGTATAAAAGATATCAAACCAAAGGGTAGAACACATTTAGCATCTTAGTAGCCAAGTCAGAAAAGAGGCCAGCATTCAGAGATGAGCTGTCTACTGATCTGTGTGCATCCCTGGACGCACATGCTTGACCCCAAGCCCAGAGACATCCGTGGGAGTATTTCTACCATCTTCAGTGGGTTTTTTTGGATTGCATCTCATGGGCATGGCACATTTCTTGCTGCTGGAAGAAAGTTTGGTTTCATGTGGTAGAAACAGCTGTTAAATCACAGGCTGTTCCCCCACTGAATCATAACACAGAGTGATAGAATGGCTTTGGTTGGAAGAGACCTTAAAGATTATCTAGTTGCAAACCCCTACCATAGGCAGGAGTGCCACACACTGGATCAGGTTGATGAAAGTGTCCCAAATAAGCTCAGCCCTATCCTGGACCTGTTCCCTTCTTCAGGAAGGACACCATTTTCTGTGCTTGCTTCAGAGAAGAACTTGTTTCCGCTTTGCTCCTCCTCTGTCTGCCATAGGTTCTCCTCCTCCAAATCGCCTGTCCCTCACACCAACCCATAAAACCTTGCCACATTAACTACACCATTAATCCTTTCTTAAACCTATATATGCAATGGCTCTTATAAACCACCATTGATCTTGTGTATTGTCTGAAAATGAGCTTCAAATCTAAAGGTTTTCAGGCCTGTGGGGGAGAAAACCCATTACATGTGATAGCTCTCTGCAAATGTGGGCAATTACAGATAGAAAAATCCTCCTCACCACTGCTGAAACTCTCTGTGATCAGCTGCATTCACAGTTGCAACCTATAGACTGTAGGACTGAAAAGGCTTCACTAATGATTTCTACATTGGACCAAATTATATCCTCGACAATAACATAATCCTAAGAGCCCTCACTCACTTCCAGTCGTCACCACTGGGGCCACAGGCTGGCACAGATGAGCCAACACACTCCTCCAGACCTGCACTTATGTTTCAATAATAAAAGCCCAAATGCAGAACGTTTTTTTCTCCCTCTCCTCCCTCCCAAATGCTACTGATCGTCCTATTACCATGGCAACCAACTCCTGCTGGCATGATCAAGAAAAAACCTGATTTGGGATTTTAATTAATTGCTTGGAAATGGAAATGTAACAGTGACTGGCAGTTCAACTAAGCACGTTTGCAAAGTGAATAAAAATAGAGTTTCTGAAATACTTGAAATTGTTTCACTGGATATAACCCACATTTTTTACGAGACACCTTAATTTATTCTGCTTCATAAAATAAATCTGCCAAATGTACTAAGCCATTTTGTCAACACAAATCATTTTGGCAAATACTTTAATCCTTCTTCTTAACAAAATGTATTGTATTAAGAAAAAAAAATCTAACCCATGAGTATAAACCCATAGGTTTGATCTGAACGGATGCCTTTTTCACCAGTAGGTCATATTTATAAAAGGCTTTCATCTTGCCTTCACAAAAGAGGATGTTCTTCTTCCGATGCACGTGATCACTCATTAACATTGATGGCAGCTACACCCCTGTATTCAGCAGAGAATGGAACAGAAATGGCTTTCAGTTGAATTTTATGACCCCCAGTCTCCCTGTTTTCAAAGGAAATAGAGTGGTCATTG
Source organism: Oriolus oriolus (assembly GCA_013400235.1). Classification (NCBI taxonomy): domain Eukaryota; kingdom Metazoa; phylum Chordata; class Aves; order Passeriformes; family Corvidae; genus Oriolus; species Oriolus oriolus. Next base: position 978,215 of record VXBT01008729.1, on the reverse strand, counting down.
TCTGGGTACAGCATCACCCTCTCCTGCGTGCTGCCAGTGCTGCTGAGGGAGTGTCATAGGTCCTGCACTACTCAGCCAAGAAAAGAAACATTTCTACAGATTTTTAGGGACAAGAGGATTAGGATGACATCCCTGTTGTCTCTCTGCAGGTCTGGGTACCCGTAGTTTCCAGCATCATGCTAATTTTGAAGGCCTTGTAGTTTCACACTATTCTTTACATATATATATGTGTGTGTGTGTGTGTGTGTGTATAAATCGATATATTTAAAACTTCCATCTTTAAGAAATTAGAAGAGGTTGTGAAGGATTCAGAAGCCCCACATCACACCCGAAAATGGAAGTAATCTTCATCAACTGCATAAAGCCCTCCAGTTATCTCTCCTGAAAGAAAGTTGTGTTGAGGTAGGGGTTGGTGTCTACTTCCAGGTAACAAGTGATAGGACAAGAGGAAATGACCTCAAGAGATGCCAAGGGAGGTTTAGATTGGATGTTACAAAAAATTTCTTCACCGAAAAGGGTGGTCAGGCTTTGGAACAGGCTGCCCAGGGGAGTGGTAGGATCACCATCCCTAGAAGTTTTCAAAACATGTAGACATGGTACTTAGAGACATGTTTTAGTGGTGGATCTGACAGGGCTGGGTTCATGGTTGGACTCAATAGTGATCTTTTCCAACCTTATTCCTTCCTTCTTACATGATTCTTCAGTTCTCCACCTTGAGATGCTGGCCTGATGGGAAAGATGAAACATGGTTAGTGTAAACATGGTGGTATTGTAAACATGGCATGGACATTTCTTAGTGACAGCATAATAATGCAGTGCCACATGGAGACAAAAGATTCCATATTACTGCTAAAGGACTTCCTTATTCACAAGCAAGAATCAGGACACCTGGGTGGAATCAAGAGCCTTCACTACCAACAGCTGTCTTACCCTGCTCCTCTGAGATTTTAGCTTTCCACTTATTTTTATTCTTTACAGGCCCATGGCCTCCCTGACAATCAAAGCTAAGTGTGAATAATTCTACATTAACTCACTTATTTTTCCATATCTACTGATTTTCCTCCAAGCAGATTTTGTCAGTTTTCCAGATGTAAAATGCCCTGCCACTCCCACTGCCAGAGTATTAATTCACATCACAGGATCACATGGCTGACACAGAAGTTACTCAACTTCCTTACTCAGTGACTTAATTATATTTGAGATGTGACTGGTTCTTGCCAGTTTTCACACATTCACAATGCTGCTCTTTAGTGAACACTATTCACTCAGCCCCCCAACTCCACTCCTACTCATGGCAGACAACCTCAGTGAGCAGAGCTGTATTGGATGATCTGAGTTGAGTTCAATCAACTATTTTTAAAGATTTCATAGGGTTGGAAGAGGCTTTGGAGTGGTCATTTTGTTTTCACGCTTGGGCTGTATTTACTCACCATTCCCCACTGCTTTTCGTTTCTCCTGTGACATCTTTAAAATACAGGTAATAATTTCCATTATTGGAACATCTTTTAGGACCTAAATATCATTAAGCTGGTAGAAATTGTGAGACAAAATGAAAACACAAGAAATCTGGTGATTATCTATCTCTCACTCTCTCATCTGTTGGTATTTCTAAGGCAACTATCTTTGTGTTATCTAAGCACTGTAATATAATACAATCACTTGCAAGTTGTATCTAAGTGCAGTGGGTTTTACTTATTAATAACGTAGCACTTATCTTCAAAGTGCTTCACAAACTAATTAATTCTCCCAGCACCTTGTCCCTGTCAGGCAGGTGAGACAACTATTATTCCCATTAAACATATCATTCTGATTATTACTTGAGGAAATAAGGTTAAGTTACTCATCCTATCTCCCAGAATAGACAGCGAGTGTTAGAAAGAGCTCAGTTATAAGAGAACAGGGATTTTGACCTGATTTGAGACCACCTCGAAGTCCCTCATGCCTGGGTAACATCACCGGTAACAAAATAATTATGTGCTTCTTTAAAAATTAGCACGGCAAAGCAGAACGGCATTCTTTGTCTGAGACTGACTATTTTTTGTTTGTTTGTTTTTAAAAAGGGCCCTGTCCAATCAGCTCCATTCTGCTGTGTGAGTCATCCACATGCATCGGGCTTCTGAAATTACTTACACTGACTTGGCTGCTTCAATTTTACCTGCTCCATTATGTTGGCATTTTTCCCCAGCCCAAGCAATTCCTTCACTCAAGTTTCTGCGTCTTCCAGGTAAGGAAAACACATGGGAAAGATATTTAACAATCATGGAAAAGAAAGAAATTATAATAATAGGGCCTACTTGTTAAGTTATTCTAATTCCTTTGTAGTTCAAAAGCATTTCTGCCTCATCAGGCTGTTTAGAGCTCTATCACTCTGGTTTATCTGAAGGTATGGATATCTCATGCCGTGTGAATACACATTTAAGAACTAATTCCACTCCTCAGAGCTTCAGTGGTTAGCTTGGAATTAGGATAATGCCATGGCATATTGTATAACTATTGGCAATAACTAATGACATTCATCAGATGAGGTAGTTCCAGGAGGTAAACAGAGATAAAGGCATAACAGTTGCCCAAGTGAAGGAGCTCTTATATTAATTAGCCCCATAAAACACAGTAGCCTTATCAAGCTGTAGGGTGGCCTAAAATCTACATAAGCTCCCACTCATTGTGGAATGATGGCACAGTGGGCAGAAGTCCACCAGCTGCCTCCTTAGAGGAGAGTACCTTCCTCGGGGTCCCTGCCTTCAGAAATATCATGCAGCAGGATTAAAATGCATTTTAATTATTTGCTGAAGGTCAGTTTGACAGTGTAGCCATTAAGTATGTACATACACATACAGACACACTTAAGTTTATTCCTATGGAACTGAAAACATGAGAAATTGGATATTGGCACACCTGTGTTCCATAAGGATGAAGAGGGAACTTCAAAAGGCTGGTTTGAGTTTCAGGAAAACACTCCAAGCCTTTGAGGTAAAATTCATCTGCCTTAACTTGGACGTCTTAAAACTAAACAACTAAGTCTGAGCTTGTCGCTCCAAGCTCCCTTCTTGGGGAGAAATGGGCATCTCCTGAGTGTAATTCATCTCATCCCATCATAGGTGTCTGAGATAGACTGGACGAGTCACTCCATGGAGGTCCCCACCTGTCTCTGCTGACTCTGAGGAGAGCCTAGCTCAGATTTAGACATTTAACTTTTTAACACATAACACTGGGTGAGTTGAATTCCACCCTTATATCCTCCTCTCAGGCTTGGTTCCAGCCCCTTCACAGCCAGTTGGTGTTGACATGGAAAATGTAGAACAGGGTGAGTGAATACCTGGGACTTTTCTGCTACTTTTTCCTCCACTAGAACTGAGTTCCAGAAATAAAGTGGCACAAGAATAGGAAGGAAAACAGCAACTTCTTCCGCCCAAAAATCAAGCACAGTTTGTGACATTCTCTAATTTAATAAATGAGGTGCTTGCTGGCAGGACCTTCTCCATCTGATATTTCCTCACTGAACCTCAGTTCACAGACCTCTGTTTTAGCAGGTGAGTAATGTCTTTGACTCCAAGAAGATCACAGTGCCAGTGAAAGTTGAGTACATACATAAATGTATTCAGGATCAGGCACATATAAATTAATTAGAATTACGTATTTAAATAGCTTTGTGGATCTTGGCCTTTGTTCATAACCTTCATCATCTGAGGCTTGAGTCTGCAACCTTCACAGAACACGATACCAGACCTTCATTTTCTGTTTGGAAGGGTGATGCTGAGGAGGAATGGGAGAAGGAAGCAAGACAAATTTACAGTTTTGACTGGACAGTGTGATCATGATTTTAGTGGCAAGATTTTTAGATTGTTCCTGAAATATTTCTATTTCTGTAAAAATGCTGGAAACCTTATTTCAGGGGGAAAAAATATTGCAAAGTATTTGCCAGAGGATGTCTGAGCTTTGAAAGGAGATGAGGTTACTCTTTGGATTTCTACGCATTTATTTGCATAAATACACAGAAGCTGGGGGGAACACACCGCAACTTTCAGCCTGTTTCTAGTTAGGCTGCTAAGTCACTCATGAATCTGCTTTAACTGCAATAAATTTTAACTGTATGGAATTAGCTTTGTATAGACTTTTCATGTAAAGACTATTTCTGTTCTGTTTGCACAGCACTTAGAACAAAAAATAATAAAAGCAACAACACAGGCACAAAAAAAAAGCAACAAAAAAAAATCTATTTTCTGTGACCAAATCAATGGAAAGTAGGGAAACCACAATAATTCCAATGTTCATCTCATGGAAAACCCTCTTCTCCACAATTCAGAAGAGTTAGGTCTTGAAAAGAGTCCCTCTCTACAACTTTCCTATGTCTCAATTTAAAATGAGAACTTCAAGGTCAGTGGAAAGCAGTAACACGAAAGCACCCAATTCTTGTTAACGCAGCCTGGAATAGTGGGTGGGCCATCTCTCAGGTGAGAAAAGGCAAGCTGCAAAGCAAATACCTGAGGTGACTTCTCCTTGTTTGAGTCTGCTACCCTTAGGGCTGTGTTCTTTTGGCTGGGGATATCTGTTGATCTTACCTCTTAACAGTAATTATGCCAGACAGCTTTTTGGCTTTCAGTTCTGCTCCATAGGTAACATAAATCATACAAATTATTACCACAATGCTAAACTATAATTACCCACAGACCCTGACATGCTAAAAGGTGTATTAATTTGATAATATAATAAATACGTTACTGCATAAAACTGTAATTATTACTTCAAAATTGACACTTATACCAGCTTGATTTCTTTTTCCCAGCAGGCAACTCAATCGTACATTGACCAATACCAGAAATGTTATTTGAATTCAGTGAGACACGTTGAAATGTAATTTGGTAACATGTAGGAGGACTCTCTTAAAGGAAAATGTCACTAGAGTTAGTTTGGGTTTTGGAAGTTATAATTCCATAAAGCAATAAATTACTCTGTAGTTCAAGGGGAAAAACATATCTGACAAATAGCCCAGGAAATGAGAATAATATCAACATATCTATCAAATAGCCCAGGAAATGGGAACAATATCAACAAAATACCTAAAATATTACCAAGGGGAAAATAACTCATAAAATAACATAAATAAACACCCTTATTTATGTTGCTTCAAATGCTGTTGGGAAGAAAAAAAGAGACTGACACTAAAGGAGAAATTCTACTTTTTTTCTGCTTGGAGAAACTGACAAACATATCTGTGGGAAAGACCGAGGTCCCAATTCTGCAACTGTTTGGGTGCGGACAACCCCTGGCGCAGCTCCCAGGTTTGTTTTATTCAGTGACTGCCTAATGTAAAAAACATAAGCAAGCCTGGGAACATAGGTCATAATCCAGACCTGCTCCTTCTCAGCTCAGCAGCCCAACTGCTGTAATACCAACTCAGCATCCTGTTTCCCATTTTCCTTATATTTTATGCCTTCCACTTGGTCAATAGAAACTTGTAGAAATGGAGTCTTATATGTTCAAGTCCTCTTAAACTCAGTATAAATATGAGCTCGCTTCTCTTTCCTGATTGACCCTTTTAGCTGGTGAATATGCAGGAGTCAGTCATACACACCTCTGCTGGGCTATGTGGAATTGATATCTACACACTGAGTGGTTTTTATGACATTTTCTCTTCGAGTTTCTTATTGTTATTTGGATCTTAAAATATGTAGCTAAAGGAAATCTTCAAAAGTATTTGTTCCCCAAGTTTTCTCTAACAACCTGAGTACCAGTGATTTTTCAAGTTCTTTCCTCATTTTTTATCCCCATTTATACTCTGGCTTGCAAAAGGAGGGGAAAAAAGTATCAAAGGAGAGGGAATATCAAGTTTATTTCAAGTTTTCATTTCTGGGTGGTATTGCTATCATTTAACTTCATGTATTTACAGTTACACCAGTTGCCATAGGCGTACTCTGTATTCAAAGGACAGCTATAGGCATCTTTGGAAGAGCTAAATCAGAGGATCTTCCTTCTGCAGGTGTTTCCACTACAAAAAAATAAGACTATGATGATTCACTCAGTAAACCTCATCCAAAGTTTTTAGGTTTTTTCACCATTACCAAAGTAGAAATAAAGGTAGGGGAAGAATTGCTCAGAAGGAAGAAGTGAAAAATGGAGGAGAAATGAAGGAGAAAAATGTTAGAATATTAACATAACAGAAGTACCTGAAAACGGCTTAGTTTCTTTTCCTTGATAAAAAAAATATGTGAATGTGTTTGTTGAAAAACCTTAAAATGTCCCCATTAACATTTTTTTTATAATATTTGGGAAAAAAGATCAACAATAAAAATTTATAGGGGGAAGGTTAATTTGGTATCAAAAACGTTTGCCACTGAAGCAGAAAACCCCGTTTCAATATCCTTGCCTTCTTTCAAGAAGGGATTTATTCTCTACCTACTTGCAAGATAAGTATATTTCCAAATGTGAGGGATGTTGGGAAGATACATATGGTGGAGAATCTTCATTATCATTCTTGGGACCATACAAAGGAGTGAAAAGACCCTGAATCTCTTTATGTAAATACCTGTTCGACTTCTGTGTAAGTAGTCTCAACAAGGTGGGTTCCTGGGCTGCACTTAAGGGCCAGTGAAAATGAATGTTGTGCAGCTTTATCATTACCTTTCGTTGTTGCTCCTCCACTGATCAGACAGAATGATGCAAACAGGTCACTGAAACTGCTTGGCAGACACTCTTCACCTGACCTAGTGCACGTACTATATAGGGCTTCATTGACATAGCTCTCCTCAAATGCCAGTTTGGAATGTATTGGTAGCTTTGGCAGAGCTTCTGGTGACTTTCATCCAGTTGGAACAAAAGGTGAACTGTGTGAGGGGAGCGGGAACAGAAGATTTCCACAGTATCATCACTATTTTCAGTGAAACATGAGCTGAAAAATCACTATGTTGATGCTGAGATCTGGGTACAATTATTGACCAAAACTGAAAAAACACTGGGGCAAAAGAAAAAAAAATAGAAACAAAAAGCCATAAAAGTATATGGTAGTTTGGTAGAGAAGATGTGAAACAGGCTGTTGGAATATGTTGCCTAACTTGGAAAAAATACTGGGACCTAAACCAAGAGCTATAAAGACTATCTTTGTTTAATTCCTAGAGAACAGCTAGTGCATGCTGGAGCCTGGAGAATCCTGGAATTATAGAATTGATTAGGTTGAAAAAGCCCTCTAAGAGTCCCATCATTAACCCTTTGGTACCTTTAGCAATGTGGAGCCTTGCCAAGCCCACAATGTCCCCAAGTGTCACATCTACGTGTCTTAAATACCTTTGGGGATGGTGACCCAACAGCTTCCCTGGGCATCCTGTTCCAATGACTGACAACCCTTTTGGTGAAGAAATTATTCCTATTATCCAATCTAAACCTCCCCTAGTACTACTTGGGGCCATTTCATTTTGTCTTACAGCTTGTTTTTTTGGGAGAAAAGCCTGACCCCCGTGTGTCTGCAGCTCCCTGTCAGGTGGTTGTAGAGAGCAAGAAAGTTCCCCCTGAACCGCCTTTCTTCCAAGCTAAACAAGGTGAACTCCAATAATTTTCCAAATTGCAGGGTACATGAGTGTGGCTTTTTTGACTGAATTTTTTAGTCCTTCTGCACATAGATATTCTTGGTCTCAGCAAATTTCCTCTTTGAATCCACATGCTGACAGTAAATATGTTGTTACAGAAAGCCTTAACCTATTTACCTGTCTTAGATTTTTCCTAAGTAAGTGATTATTGCAATCATTTTGATGAATCATGTTGTTTGATAGAAATAACAGCTTACATACACAACTGGAATTTCCTTTTCCTCTTGGAGTACTTTGGGGGAAGAAGGAAAGAAAATAAAAAGGTAGTCGTGATTACTTAAATCTATCTTTTTAATAATGTGGTAGACAGTCAGCAATGATGATGTGATTCATCACTTGCCTATAATGTTAATTATACATTATTAGCTGTTTCACTGTATGATAGCTGGCAATTGGTGATATGATTCATAAAGTGCTATTGTTAAGCCAATCTGAAAATCTGTTTGATTTAGGTTAAAAGAAAGGGCGATAGGTCATAAGAAGTTGAAAAAAAAAAAGAGAGAGAGAATAAAGAAAAGACACCGACATAATTTGCGGTTCTATTTTTATATGAACAACAAGGTTTACAGTGAAGAGCTGTTGGATACAGTTTCGGTGAGCAAGGATTTTGCAGAGAGATTAGATCAGTTACAAATTGCTAAATCTGATGACTTAGATAAAAATTTAACCAGAGGCTTTGAAAGAGGTAGAACATGTTTCTGTGGAGAAGTGATTGCCCTGTACTTCCGAGATAGAGCTAATCAGAGAAGGCCGCACTGGCTGCACCCTCAGTGAAAACGTAACAGGGAAGAAATCATTCATTTGAGAATGGAGATCATTTCTAGGTGTAGCAGGCTGAAAACTGCATCTCACTCTCCAAATGCACCCAGTATTTTTGGGAACCCCCAGAAGACAGTCCTGCAACTGTACTATAATTTGTTCCCTTCCAAAGTATCTCTATCAGATCTGTGTTCCCAGATGAATAAACTGAATTGTTCCCTCCTCCACCGTCTTTGTAAGATTCCAAAACCTTTTCCTATTTCCACAGAAAAACCACCAACTTTAACCAACCACTTAAAAAACCCAAAGAAAACAGAGATTGCCCGGAGATAGCAAATACTCCCAAGGTTAAACATTCATTCCAGACTGGTTCATATCCGCACTTTATCTGAGCTAGGGAAGGGAACTGAAGCTTCACCCTTCCTGCTCTGGCAGGCAGCAGCTCGGGCAGAGTGGACCTCATCCTTTCTCTCATGTAAGTCAAAAGTGAGTTATAGATCTGAGCTTCTGCTTCCCAGTAAGGGCACTGTCCACAAAGGCCCATCTCACAAACAGATTTCAGTTCCTAGGAGTAAATACTACCTGGTTAGAAACAATTTGTCAAAAAAGTAATAAATCCACTAAAAAAAAAAAAAGAAATTAAAAATCAAAGTCAAAAAATAATTCAAAGAAATATTTTTCCTTCATTAATTTTAATATCCCTGTAACTCTTAGGGGAAAGAGTAAGAGTTAAGATGAAAGTTATATCACATTGTTCTCAAAGGGATTTATGTCTGCTCTTATCCCAGATAACACTCCAAAGGAATAAGATAAATCACACTGACCACACGGTTTTCTCATCCATTTCCTCATATACCCAACTCTTCTGAGAAGCAACAACCCTTATCCCAATCTGTTCAGAGAAGGCAAGAGAAGAGCTGTGTTTCCAGAACTTCAGTTGCATTAAAATACACGACCTAGAAATGCTTCATGGAAATTTAAAGACTATTTGCTGTATGTCTTAGCTCTTAAGGCAATAGTTTTGTGCGACAAAGATAGGCCTGGGAGCTAGGAATTCCTGAGTACTGTCTCCAGCACTGTCTTGACTGTCTATTGCCTACATATCACAGTGATAGTGTGATTTATTTATAAAACATAGATTAGATTAACTCAAACAAGATTAAATTAGATAGAACAAGTCACTTAAACTCTCACTGACTATTTCCTCATCTGTAAACCAGTGATATCTGTATTTACCTATTACATGGTGACTGTGAGGATTACTTAATCTCCCTAAAGAATTATCATGATTATCATTAATCTGGAACACACAAAACAAGTCCCGATAAGGAAACAAGCTTGTGATTCAGCTGAGGTGGAGTAAAGGTACCAAAGCAATTCTTCCACTGATCTGATAGTCAAGCATTCTTGATAAAGATTTTGGGATGGCTTCATTTCATATTAGGCATCTAAAATATAATGATTAATATAAGATAGCTGTCTAAATTCCTTCCGTAGTCCAAATGTGTGTAGATGGACGTCATGCATTAAATGAGTCAATAACATCCTGATTCTGGGATGAATCACCTAATGGATTTCTCTTAATTATCTGTAGAGGGAGCCTGGACAACTAGGCAAGATATATTTTAGATAGTTATGGTTATGTGAGACCAAACTGAAGAATTTAGTAACTTGTTTGAAGGACTCCAGCCACATGACACCTTCTGCCCACACAGGGGCAGAGTAACAATCAGTACCAGCTTCCTCCCAAATTCTTGTCATCTCATTCCTGCATCCTAAAACTTTACCATCCCCTTTGGAGGCCACAAGACCCCGTGATAACTTTGAGAAATATAATTTAAAATTTCTGTTAATTAAGATAACATATCAAAATGTTGTCCCATATTACAGCATGGTTAAGTATTTTGTACAAGGAGCCCCTCTATTTGGCAGCCGGGAGGACAGAGGGGAACTGTTTGGAATAAATTGTGTTTCCTAGCTGATCTGTACTTTTGGGAAGGGGCAGGAGTTGCTCCTGGAAGAAGCCACTCGCTTTTGGAGTCTTTTGCACAACAGGTGATTAAGACTCATTTCTTCTGCCTGGAATTTCTTTTCTACTCCACAATGGAGTGCAGGTACTCCCATATGACTGTCCACCCCAACTCTTCTCTTCTGAAGACTAATGCTCCCTCCCTCTTCTGATGACAACCCGGGTTTGTTCCAGAGTTAACCTAACAGCAGAAAATCCTACCTCTGCCAGAAAGAAGGAATATCTCCCACTTTGGCTCCTGCTCTAAAAGAGAGACCAAAGGACCCAGAAAAAAAGGTAGAGGATGTGAGGCTGCCATGGGGGCAGGCACAGAGTGGGGCTGAGGGGAGCCTTGTAGCACAGGTTGAGCCAGAGCTGGGCTCAGGCTGGTGTCACAAACACTTCAGTTACGCCAGAGCCTGAATTGCTCGTGAGTAGTTTGGTCTCATACAAATGTAGAGCTGCAGCAGCGTCCTGGTGCAGCTACATCACCCCCCAGGTCTGCTCAAAAGCAAGAAGGATTTCCTCCTCCAGAGCACTTTAACAAAACCTGATCAGGCAGCTGCTGCCCTGGCGACACATTTTTGTTCGTGTGTTGGGGGCCAGAAGGGAGAAGTACCCTCTTAGCAAGGGAGGGGGCTGGAAGAAAACAGTGAGTATAAGCAGGTAGGAACAGGCTAAGATTTACCTCCCCTTAGCAAGGCTCAGCTGCAGAAAGGCTTTTAGGTTAGATCTAAAGCTTTTCTGAGTCAAGAGGAAAGCTGCTGTTGATGTAAAGCAAAATACGTGGGTGAAGGTTATAGGAATGTTCCTCGTGAAAAAAAAATTATGCAAAAACCTACATATATATATTTGTGCAGTGACAAGCTCTTTAAAAGCCAGTGTTTCTTCTTAAGAACAATGGGGAAAAGAGCAATAGGATTGAGCAGACTTTTAGAAGTTTTAGAAGCCAAAACATGGCCGGCTTTTAATTTGCTATAATCTTAGAATAGGGGAGGAAAAATCTTTCTAAGCCTAAACTATCTCTTTGTTTTTCTTAGGAAAGGGAAAACTGTTTCAGATAAAACAGAAACCACCCTGAAAAGCCATCTGGAATTTGAAATTAATCCAGACTACCTGTGAGTAAGATGTGCAAAGAAGGGTCTGCCTTCAGTCGTGTCTTGTACGGAAATAAGAATGCTGTCAGCACTTAATAATGTTAGTAGTAATAGTTCTTTTCACACACCTTTTCACTTCTCAGTGTTGGCTGGGACTGGAAAGAGCAGAGCCTTTCCAAATGGAAACAGAGCGCACTAAAAATTACATTTTAAAAACAAAAACAAAAGAAAATCAAACAAACTGAGGCTATGCTGAAGTTTTCAGTCCTTCAGTCCAACTTTGAAAACTCATTAGTGGTAGATAGTTCAGATAAGGTATGAATCCAGATGTTACTGTGTTTATCTTCGGCAAACCCAAGTCCAACATTTTACTAAAAAAAAAAAATGGCTAGGCTCCTATATCTGAATTTAAACATGTAAGAAAATGCCTCGATGGGTAGGAGCATGAAGACATGCAGCTTTTCTTGACCTTAATGAGATGTTCAAGGTACTTAACACTTTTGAAAATCAGGCCACAATTCAGCAAAGCATTTCAACATGTGTTTAACATTAAACACATATTTAATCAGATTAAAGCATATACTTAAGCACATTCCTGAACCAGGATCAATTTAAACATGTGCTTATGATCTTTGCTAAATAAGGTTCTCACTTAAGTTTCTAAATAAGGTTTTGAGAGCCTAAATTTAGTTTTTTGATTTTATAAAAACTTCAGTCTGTTTTGAATGAAATAAAAAAATTAAGTGAAGGGGAAAATTCTTAATATCCTTATTTGGTTTGCTAATCATGTTTATCAGTGCTTGACAGACACCAGGTAACTAAAATTTTGAGTCATTAAGAAGAAGTAAAAATACATATTGTAGGAAAATGTAGATTTTTCACATGCAATCTAATTTTGATTCCTTGGAAGTGTTTTATATCAGATATTTTGACCCAATATTATCCAAAATAAGAGACCAAAATGAATTTTCACTGTGTTTTCTCTAATTTTATCCATAGTATGTCTATAGCTAATATTGGCACAGGGAACAAAAGAATTTTTTTTCTCTCTCTTTATTTAATTTTTCCTCCATTTTCCTTTAACTTCTCTTTTTCTTTACTTATTTTTTCTTGCTCTTGTAGCAGAACAGGCCACATTCCATCCCTTTCTGTTAACACCCCTGCATACATTTGAGTTTCCATCAACCTCCTGTCACTCTACCAGTTGTGCAATTACATGTGTTAAGACAAAAGCAGTGTTGATGGCCACAATTTTGATTAGGGTAAGAGTGACTCACTGGGACAACAGCAATCCAGAGCATGTCCATGCACAGGTTTGCATGGATGTGAGGCAGCCAAGGCAGCACGGAGACACACAAATAAGATTGAGCAAGAAGGGTGAATCTGAAGTTTGTTAGCAGTTAGACACACAACATTCAAGCTGGACGGTAGCCAACCCCCCTCCATCCTCTCTGGCATTCCTGCAAGGTAGAGGACTGCAGTCCAAGCTGTGGGATAGTCCTTCCCTAAATATCTTCCCTCTTCCTCCACTTCTCATTGGAACTATATCAAGTCCTGACTGCTTCATAGGCTGGATGGAGTCCTGAGCAACCTGGTCCAGTGGAAGGTGTCCCTGCCCATGGCAGGAGGGTTGGAACACAATTATCTTGAAGGTTCCCTCCAAACCAAAACTACTCCATTATCTCATGATTTAACACGTGCATGTTTTCACCCTGTTTTAAATAGGGTGGTAATTGCAGGTAGGTTTTCTCTGGATTAAAATTAAGTTTTTTGGAGAGGAGGTGCTCAGGGTTAAGTGCATTAGCAGGTAGTGCTTAATCATTTGCAAGCTGTAAATTCATATTGTAGCTTATGCCACAATAACTTGTGTTCAAATTCATAGCTTTCCTTAAACTAGAGCAAATCCCTGTGTGGACACACTAATTTGAGTTTCAGAGTGGCTTATCTCAGTTTATCGTAAACTTGTTCTGGATCAGCTTATGCTGAACTGGAATAAGCTTAATTTAAAATTGAAATAAAAGGATTAGGATAAATGAAATTGGTGTAAAATCACACCTTTATTTAAGCCAATACAACTCTGTACACAGATAAAAAACCTAGGATTTGTGTTTATTTAAAAGTGAATGTTAAAGAAAATAGAAAAATACAATGAATAGGGTAAATATTTCCAAACCCTGTTGAGAGGATATTAGAACGACAAAGAGTTAAAAATAATGCAATTTGAAAAGAACTATTCAAAAATTGCCTAATCTCCATGGTTCAGAGCCTCTCCCATTCAGCCACATTAGACAGCAAGACCCTGCAGGCACTTAATAATACTTTTATATAGTAGCACTTTACATTTTCTGTGCTGTAAAAGCATTAACTAATTAATCTTCACAACAGCCATCTGAGGTTGAGAAGTGAGGACTAATATCCCTTCCTTAAAGATAGAGAAGATAAAATACCAGGCATGTCAAGGGCCCCTGTTCCTGACTACTGTGTGTTTTGTTTTGCAAGTGAGAAGGACTCTGATACCAAATATGATGGGATAAAGTTGGACAGTCAGAGCTGGAGTCTCCCTCTCTCCTCCATGACAGGCTGCTGTGAAAATTTGGCTTCAGGAGATACATTTTTCAGACTCCAAGCCAGGAAGGCCCTTAAGCGTATGCTTAACATGAATCACAAATAACATGGGAAAGCCAACAGTCTCCTATAAAAATATGTATGTAGCTCAGTGCTTTGGTGGCTCAAGTCCAGAGACATAGATTTCTAAAGAGGCTTAAGTTCCTAAGTCCCACTGAGGAGATGAAAAGTCAAAATCCCAAACTCCTGGGCCTTGATTTCCAGAGCCTGACTAGAAACTCAGCAGATCCTGGTTCACATTTTAGTTTGCAGAATTTGGATCCTATGAACTCACATGGGGGAGGAGGCATTCACAAAAGCCCCTGGTCTCCTAGAGAGGTCAGGCCCTCTAAGGCAATGAAGATATCCTTAACCACCTCAAGGGATTCTGCCCTGAACCATCCTCTGGACAAATTAGCCACTCAGCCTAAGCCACACAGTCTCAGAAATATAGAATCATAGAATCATTAAGCTTGGAAAAGACCCCCAAGATCATCAAGTCCAAACTTCTGCTGGGAGACATATGCAGTTGCATAAAATGGAGAATTTTCTCAAGTGAGTGGGTGACATTTGTTTATTTCTTTACACAAATATTTCCCCAAGCTTCCTGGAAGGGCACATTTACCTGTGTGTTTGTGCTTCACTGAAGGGAATGGGGTATTCTCACCATGACACTGCATCTGTCTCAAAATTTAACAGCTGATTTTTCATATCTGTACCTTCCTGGAGGTGCTGGATCAAGCTCTGAGCAACCTGCTCTAGGGAAAGGTGTCCCTGCCCAATGCAAGGGGTTGGAACAAGGTGATTTTTAAGGTCACCTCCAACCCAAACCATTCTATGTCTCAATTAGCTCAGCTTCAAAACTAAGCAAATTGAATTTCAGAGCTTTTGTGATGGATACAACTTAGAATCTTAGAAACTTAGAATGGTTTGTGTTGGCAGGATGGTTAAAGATCGTATTGTTCCAACCCCTCTGCCATGGCCAGGGACACCTTCCACTAGACCAGGTTGCTCAGAGGTACAACCACGCTGTTGCTCAGAGGTACAACCTTAAACACTTCTGACTGTGGGGCAGCTACAACTTCTCCAAGCAACTTCTCCCAGTGTCTCACCACCCTTACAGTTAAGAATTTTCCCCCTAAAAGCTAATCTAAACCTACCCTCTCTCAGTTTGAAGCCATTGACCTTTGTCCTGTCACTCACTACATGCCCTTGTAAAAAGTCTATTTCCATTTCTCTTGCAGGCTCCCTTCAGGTGCTGGAAGGCCCCAGTCAGGTCTCTCAGAAGCCTTCTGTTCTCCAGACTGAACAATCCCAATTCTCTCAGCTTTTCCCCATGGGAGAGGTGCTCCATCCCTCTAACCAATTTGCTTGTCCTTTGGTCACCTCAGTGCAAGGGGTTTAGTCAAAATAGCTGGTTACGGTCCCTTGTCCTTTGAGACACCTCCAAGACAAGCCCAGCTGAAGCCACCATCTGGATTGCCAGCAAGGTGCCTCTCTCTCACTGTCTCTCCGCTGTAAAGGCACTTTGGATAGCTAGTTTAGATTAAATATCCAAATTTAAGACAGTCAAAATTAGATCAGGCAAATGTGCGTGTGACTTGTGCATTACTCTGTCTTACAGGAGGCTGAAAAATCACTCCTGATAAACTTACTTGATGGTTTCTAGTGATAGTAAATGGTTACATGGCTGTTTCCAATGTCAGCTGGAGTAGGTCTGACTTGAAGTCTTGTTCTTCTTGGAAACAGGAACATACCTCAGCCTCAGCTTAATCCTGGGGTGTTATTCCAGTTACTGTTCTGTGAATTTCCTCGTCAGTATTTATTTTAAAGCATAGTTTAGATACAAAATCCTCCTTTTTTAGCATTAGTTGAATACAATAGGAGAACCTTGTCCAGCAAAGCAAAGGTGGCTGCAAGGAGAGCTCTGATCACGTTCTAGCATGCCAAGTTGAGATTTTGGCTGGCACTAACAAGCGTTGCAACATTTATTAATTCATTACTTGGGAAATTGTCTCACCCAATTTCTTCAGGCTGCACCTCACTCATTGCTACACGTTTGGAGAATAAGTTAAAGATGCCTCATGTTATTTCAAAGTCTTAGTCACTGTTGTTTGGGTGTGGGCACTCCTTACCCTGGGCTTCAGAAATTGAAAATAAATGAGAGGTGGAGGTACAGAAACTATTCTCATCAAAACCAGAGGGAAACGAAGAAGCAGAAAGATGAACCCTCAAGTAATTAAAAAAAAATAAAAAAAGAAGCTGTCTCCTTAGTTCAAAAGGTATAAAAAAATCTATATTGGATACTGAAAATCCTGAATAAGTGATATTCTGTGAGGCCACTAGTAGTTACTGAAACATAAAGCAGTGCAGTGCATGTGCTATCTGAGGAACATCATATCACATAATCTGATATGCATCAGTGTTTTGGTGTTCTTTTAAATGTATAAAAAGGCCAATGGAAAATAAATAGGTAGTTAATAAGGCAGACTAAGCCTTCAATTTGATGCAGACAATTTCATTTTTCTGTTCTTCTGGTGTGTCTTCTTTTACCAGGGTCCTACAGATCTGGGAACATTTTATCCAAACAACTACTTCTTTCTGAAAGTCTGTGAGCATTTTTAGGGTTCACAATCTTGACTCACAAATGTAAACATCTTAACTTAGGACAGATAAAGAGGAAATTCTTCCCCATGAGGGGGGTGAAGGCACTTGCTCAGGTTGCCCAGAGTAGCTGCGGATGTGAAGATAAAAAATGTGACACATGGAGAGATATGAACGAGATCCACTGAAAAAGTTTCAAATCCTACCTCCTCAACTGCAAGTCCAAGTCCTCCCTTGTCCCCTCCCTGGGTTTTAGACTTCAGAAGACTGAGATTCCTTACTGTTATCACAATTATGAGACTCAGTATAAAAATAGCCAAGGAAAACCCAATAGTCTACATTATACAGAACTTCAGTACAACATCTTGTCCTCAGTTCTACATTGTCTCTAATGTTTAATGAACCTCTAGGGTTTCTTTTTTTAATGTGATTTCACAATATCAATAAGATTTGGGGAGTCTGATAGCAATCTAAATTGAGCATGTGCAGTATTCTGAAAGTAAAAAGAACCTTAACAGGTTAAAACATAAGAATAACTAAACTAACTTTCTTTAGCCAAACAATGGAGCATGTAAATTGCAAATCTAGACTTAGTCTAGGCTAGTCCATATTAAAAATAAATTGAAAAACATTGCAGACATTGTTAATTTAACATGAAGGCAAAAACATTGCTGAAAGATTACTGTAATGGAGTATAGTAAATTCCATTCAATTCTTTTTCATGGTTCTTAAGGATAGGTCAGAATAAATATTAAATCCACAGGAGATTTATTGCTTCCTTGGAAAATCAATATGCCGTGAATCAACATTAACATGAACTTTGGACATTCTGTGTGTTTTCTTTCCTGGGAAATTTTTTGTAAGTCTGGCTGAATCCATGGATATTCTCACCACGACTGATGAAAAACTGTCTGCAGCATCATGCCAGCTAACTGTGATTAATACATGGATTTAGCTAGGTTTGAGGCTGGTGAGATCTGAGAACATTCTTGCGGAAGGTGGAGAATCGAGAGCTAAGCCTTGAATGCAACTGAGCTTGGTTTAAACTGACTTGAAGTCATGGTCAACATTGTGCAAGAGCTTCAGACTTCACCAACATGTTAAACACAGCCAACATTTGTAATGGATACTGCCCCACCTGCCCAGCCTTTGCTAATATGGCACATAATTATATGTCATCAATATTACCACCCTCCTTTTCTGGTATCTCCCTTTCCATCTACTCTGTCTGTTGCCATCACTGATTAAAATTTTGCTTAGCTGCTACTGGAATGTAGGTTGGGTTTGTGTCCAACTCCCCAGCACTTCATACGAGGTTGGTATAGGCTGGCAACCTGTTTGGACCAAAAGTCAGGAATCTGGAGCAACATTTCACCTTTAGTGCAACCTGCCTGACTGAAGTGTACTGTTTAAATAAAGTTTGATTTTGTTTTTGTTTGCTTGTTGGGTTTTTTTGCCCAGCAAAATCTTCTGTTGGAGGTCAGTTCAGCACAAGGCTGATGTTGTGCAGCTTTAGATTCAGACACCTAAATTTAGAGATACAATTACACGAATATAGATTTGACTCAGTTGCCCACACAGCTATTTAGTGCCATTTGAGAAACCATGGCATACCTGATAGATGTTTGTAGGCCTTGCATATTTCACTTGGGATTTATAGGAGACCCTTGGGCCCTCTCTGACCCTTTCTGGTTCTCCAGGGTATTGCCAACGCCAGAAAAAGCCCATGGTTAGGAAGGTGGACCACACACTTACATTTGGTCTGTTGAATCTCTCTCATATGGAAGAAAACAGGAGTTTAAACACCAGCTGATATAGAAACCTGAATGGAGACACCTAATTTGGGTAAGGGAGCCTGGAGTCTTCACCTGGGCTGGTTTCTGTTACTTAAAAGTGTCCCACTGATGCTTTCCTGTCTCTCTGTCTTCCCCATCTTTTCCACACAAGATACCAGTCCATACAACCTCCATCCTTGTTTCTGCACTACAAGGCTGGCTGGGAAGCTTTGTAGACCTTAGGCAAGGCTGATGTAGCCTACAGGCTTTTTGAGCATGCTGCAGGTGAGAGCTCTGCAAATTGGCTCCAGTGGGAAGAGGTTGGATCTTTGATTCTTGTTATCAGAGGTAATGCACTGAAACCCTGCAAGCCTGATGAGGTTCCTGAAATAATCTCGCTGTTGTATCTTGTTATACAGAAATGAATCATGTTTAGGAACAGATTTACTTGCAGGTGAAGTGAATAAGGAGGAAGGGAGAACTGTGAGATATTTAGCTCTTCTAAATGACACCTCTTACTCGACCACCAGGATATTAGTAACACTCATGTTCCTAATCCAGAGCAGCACCAAACTTTCAGGTGCCCTCACACAGCTACAAGGAGCTAGGAAAAAAAGCTTCTTATATAAAAATGCAAAGGATCTGCCAGCGGAGATGGAGTTTCTAGCCTGGTTTCCCACCTGAAACCTTGGCCACCTTTTTTTACCCCCTGAAACTCTCCTCTTTCTACATGTTTAACTTTTTGATTGTGAAACATGTCAAATTCATTCAGGGTTAACAAACTGATTATGAAACAGATATTGGCTTGAATGGCAACTAAATAGAAATAGTTTCTACTTAAACTGGAATGGAATTGGAAAATGCTCTGCTAAACTCTCTGGGGCAGGGTTTACCTCTTACCACCGAAATGGAAATCATACAACAATTGGACTTCAAGGTGTGTCCACATTGCAAGAAATGGTAAAAATAATAAATACAATGATGTTTATGCTGTTGACAATCTAATAATGATAATAGAAGATATTATTGTATTAATTGAGGACACCTACTGACTGAAAGTACAGAGCATGACATTCCGGTATAATTTTTATTTTTTAATATAATTCAACATTTTTATAATTGCTAATGGCTTTTTATTTGTCCATCAGCACATTGTGGGTGGAAATAACTTGGGGTGTAACTGATGGAGTTAGTTGTGGGGAATTTTTTTTCCTTTTCTTTTTTTTTTCTTGCTGAATTTCTTGATGTGTATGCTTTTCCACGCAGATGGCACCTTTGGCAACAGCCTACCTGGCAGGATTTCAGGGCACCATTAATCTATCAAAGCAATGCTAATGAAGTTGGACTCTTAACAGTTTACTCACCATCTGCTTCCAACCGTCATCCTTCCCTGTGCTGTCCCTAACGCTCCTCTCGAGGAGGATGGGAACTCTGAACAGCACTGATTAATGTGTTTTACTGCTACAGCTACCAGCTTCCCATAATGCTTTTGCTGAAAAAAAATGTTAAAGAGTCAAAGCCACAGCTTTTGAAAAATTTTGCCGAAGCCAAAGGTCAAGTTTTAGACCCTCAAAATAGCCAAATTTTGCCTGCAGACCCTGTAGACACCTAGATTTCCATAAGTTTCTGCCTTTCCTTTAGACTAGATAACACAACAAAAGTTATAACATGCAGACTAACATAGAACACCATAGTTAGTTATTTACATGAAATATTTCTGAGTATACTGCAAGACTGAAAAAAAAAAGTTTGGGGCTCATTTGTCTAAAACACCTGTCTGTTTTATCCAGTGATATTACTTGGTCTAAATAAAGGCACTGACTGTCCACAAACCTCACCTCACATTATATCTCTGGACCAAAAGAGTTACCACAGCCACCATTCTTCCAGTAAAACCCTCTTCTGCAACAGGCTCATGTTGCCAAGGTGTTCCACACCTATTCTCATTCCACCATGGACTGGATTTGCAAACTAGGTGGTTTCCCTGCCTATCTGGCTCACAGGACCCAAGCCAGAAACATTCTCAGAGCATAGAGAAACGCATCCAAGAAAAGGAGATTTATAACTCTCTTGCTGACTCGTTTATACTCAAAAGTCTCATGGCTTCACCTGGAACAGGGCAGTCCCAGGTGCAAGTTTCTCCTGAGGGTGTTTGAAACCACATCTCGATTTCTCTACCTCCCAGGAGAATACCCTAACCACCAAGAGATAGTCCAGGAGATTGTGGGTCTCACAATCTCTTCCAGTAAATCTGTTCCACTTTAATTAAATATTCATTGTGCTTTTGGAAGAGATAATAACTCCAGACACAGGCAGAATGGGAAAACTTGGGTTTCTAATCCCATATCTAACAGATATGCTCAGCATGATGCACTGGGTTTGTTAAAATAATTTTAGGAGCTGCATGCCTTATTCCGTGAGTTTGCCCAGGGAGAGCACAGACTCCGTTTGAAGCTTCATACCCAGCCAGCAGCCAAAGTCAGACACTGCAGCAATGAGCAAAGTTCTAGTCTTTCTGCATCTCTAGTGGATAATACATCACTACCTGAATTATTTACTTTTAATTAGAAAAAGGAAATAATAACAACAACTCCCCAGTGTTGTAATCATAGACACACAGTGATTTATTCACAATTGCTGCATATATATGGGCTAAGCAACTCAGAGCAGTGAGTAAAACCATCAATTATAACTGCTGCAACATTTATAAGACTAGCCAATGACAGTGACAAGTTCAGCATTACAACTTACATGATTATCAATAAAATGATGGGAAAAATGTTAGAATTCTGAGCCTAACATTGTCACCATCAAAACAGAGCAAAGAAGGGGGTTGGCGATGGACAGTAGAGAAGTTTGAAGCACTAAAAAAATGCTCATAATGAAAAATAGACCAGGAAAAAAAGAAGATAAACAAACATGAGGGATGTGATAGAGATCACAAAATTGGTTGTTCCCAATTACCCCGTTTCATATTACAAGAATAATGAAGCATCCTATGGAACGGGATGGCAAGACATTGAGAGAGGATAAAGGCGAAGACATTTTTTCACAATAGATAATTGACCTGTGGAACTGATTGCCACATGATAGCTGCAAGTCCAAGAGCTTAACAGGTTTTAAAAAGGATTAAACATGTATAAGGATAATTAGTTCATCCATTATTAAACAAGATAAGTTTTATTAGTCACTAGTTATATTAAACAAGATAAAGACCTTGTAGGAAACTTTAATTCTTACCCAGTGAGAAATTCCCGAATATCAACTTCCAATGGCATTTTCAAAAATAAATATTTTTCTGCCCTATTCAATGGGAAATTTTGAATTTTAGTTTCAAAAAAGCCAGCATGCTTCCGCCTAATATAATTAGCAAATAATGTGATTTCATCTTGTCTTAAAGCTGGATTAGCACTGACATGTCCTGGCTAATATTTGGTATCTGCACTGAAGTAACTCCTATAAAATGAAATTAATATCAAGGTTTTTCTGAAGAAAAGCAAGAAGGAGAGCTCAAATATCTTTTCAAAGTGTTTCCAACTGAGCTTAATTTTAGTTTCTAGAAGGCATTTCTACCCAAAGAAAATCACATCCTATATACTTTTAGGGTAATTGTATATCTTGCATTCTAGAGTGACAGTGCTCACCTGAGGACTCCACCTATGTGCAATCAACCACTTTTCTTTGTCACTCATTGTGAAAATATTAATTTTTCCTGGCTCAGGTTCTATCATATGCTGGAATTTATGAGGAGTATCTGCAGGAAGTTATTCCTCCTTAGCTTTCCAGTCAGTGGAGTGAGTGGCCACATCCAGATGGTGGTTTCAAGAATCATGGGACCACACAGACACTTAGTCTAGAAGGGACCTTTGGAGGTCATCAAGTCACAGCAGAGTTTACAGTGAAATTACACCAGGCTTTGAAGGCCTTTTTAGCTTCTGAATCACTCTATGGAAGTGGGTATCTCACTTCCTACAGAAAACTCTGGTAGCAACAGAAGGAACCCAGAAGAAGAAGAAGCCTAAATGAACAGCTCAAGAGTAATTGGGTAAATCCAGGCCATTCTCAGATTTTCACCTTCTCTCCCTCATGTCATATCCTTTCCACACTCCTTGTTCACCCATCCAAATGTGTCATTAACCCCTAAATGGTCATTTTCTAATAGTTACAGCAAAAGAAGAGCTGTGTCCTGAAATGGCTGCTATATTCCCTTCTGGGTCTATTCCCTGGTGACTTTTAGCTCATTCCTGAAATACATCTTGTCCCTTGTACTTCTTTTCTCTCTCCCTCTTACTCAGCTGATCACATTTCCCTCCCTTTATCTTGCACAGTCTATTGCTCATAACTGGGGCTGAAACAGGTTTGGAAACAACACGTACCAAAGAATGATCCTTAAGAGAAGTAAGCTATTATTGAGGAACAGTATTCTCTTTGGCACTTTTCCTACTAAAGTAAAATTTTTTCCACAATTTTTCACCTTGGTAATACCTTGCTTAGAGTTGTATGTTGAAATGGTTAGGTCAGTACTCTGCTTAAATCTAACACAGGTATCTCAACCCTCTGCTACTCTAAAGTGTAGACATACCTTATACACAGCTCTTGATGGCAATCTTGTCAACCATTAATGTAAAAGAAACCAGAATCCTGTTCCAAGAATTCATGAGATTGACATCAAATTGTTTCCTTCACTTGGCTTTTCATTATTGCGCCCTTAGGGTTATTCAGGTACAGGCACATCATCAAACTTCATTTCATTTGTCCTGTATTAATAATTTTTTTACGGTAGGCAAGTATGCCATGGATTGTTGGAGCACTGCATGTTTTTGAATGTATTTATCTTCACATCACTCTTATGAGGAAATCGAGTACACTCATTCCCATTTCACAGGTTAGGAGCTGAAGCACAGAAAGGAAAAAGTAACTTGCTGAACAATTGTGTCCATGGCAGAGCAAGGACTCCAAAAACCAAACCCACCCTTCACTTCAGAGATTCCTTTCTATTGTACTGAAATCCGAGATCATTCCATAATCACATGCTTCCAGGACCTGAGACAAAGCACACACTATAACAAAAATTCTCCTGAAAACATGAGAATTTAGGTTTCTGTAGGTTTCTAGGTATCTATAGACTGAGACACCCTTTTAAATTCTCTTTTTGGTCCAACTCAGTATTTCCTTTTAAGAATCAAATGCCTCCAATCATCTGTCCCCAAGACATCAACGACAAAAGGCAGATGTTGCTCTAAAAAATGCTTTGTACCTCAAAGTGTCACTTTTCCCCCACTTCTTAATCTGACAGCTCATTTTCACAGAGAAGTATCTCTTGTTCATCCTTATTGCTTTATCCATATAATCTCATTACCCACCTAATTCCTCACTCTCTTTTTCCCACTCCACTTCATTTCTTTATTTCCCTTCCCTGCCCCATATATAATTTTGTTGCACTTGTAAGGTTGTTTTTTTTTTAAACTTACTGCTGTGGATTATTCCCACAAGCTCTGGAAAAATCAGTCCTACATTACAGGATGTGTGAGCAAACTGGCCAGGTTACAGAGCAGCAGCTCTAGCTTAAGTCACATTGCGTTCCCAAAACACCTGTTAGAGCTCTCCAAAACATTTCACTCACAACACCTTGCTGCAACACATAGAGACCTTTCCAGAAACATGTTCACCTGGGAACTTCCTGGTGCCTATGCTGTGGCTTGTCTAAATAATAACCAGCTCTCTGCAGTGTTAAACTTTATCTCTGAATGTTTTGACAATGATGTACAATACTAAAAAAAAAAAAAAAAAAGGTTAAACAGGCTGAATTCTGTCTTTGAGTTTTAATTTATTTTTTACTATAGATGGGCTGTGGATAGGTGAGTTAATCTGGAGATATCTCCAGGCAGTTGGTAATACCAATTTAACATAGCTCTGTCTGCATTTTATCTCAGCTGAGATGCTAAATTAAACATGCATTTAAAAATAATGGCATCTGAACAGGATGTATCATTCTATTTTAGCCGGCTGCAGTATTTTGTAATGTCTGCATGCTACTCTGTAAATGTTTGTGTCCCTTATCCTGATTACAGATGCAATTTTACAGCCTGTTTATTGATTTTAAAACTTTAGAATACCATTGACATCGGCCATAAGGAACTTCATTTGTCTGGCAAGAGATTGCAGAAGGAATTTTAGACCTGATTAATTTGGTCTTGTGTTGCTTTTCCACTTGAACTTGTAATAGGAAGGCTACATATTCATTGTATTGTTTGTATTTGTAAAAAGCCAATGCATCACATTGGTGTATTTAAGCACATGCAAGATTTCTTTCTTTTCGTATTCATTTTAGTTATCTTGTATAAACAGTTTGAAATAAATAAGTGTACACATGAAAATAGATAAGAATTCACAAGGTTCTGTTAAAGAAACACACACAACTAAATATGTACTGTTTTTCTCCCTGTAAATATCAAGTCCAAATAACAGTGCATTTTTGATATTCATTCATAACCACAGGAGTGAGGTCACTTTAAATTTTGCCTGAGTAAAGAGTTAATGATCTGACCTAAGAATTAGCATAATATTTAGCACTAACAGCACAAAAAAAAATAAAAAAGAAAAAAAAATGGAAAGACTTCTTCAAGGACACCTCTCAGTCTGGAGTCTAAGCCAAGAATAACAACTGATTTAGACTTCACAGCAATCCTGTGGACTGAGAATCATCCTACTTTACAGAGAAGATAAAGCCCCACAGCTAAAAACTCCTTAGACAACACCTACAATTTCACTGTTACCATTGAAAGAATGAAGAATTCACAAATTCTTTACAGGGGCCACAAAAGCAGAAAACAGCACATCATGCCCAAGGATATTGTCCAATGTTAAATTGTCATTGCAGGGTATTTGATACAATGTGTGACAAATAAATATTTATCTAGAAAACTTTTATGTTGCTTTAAACACGTCATTCTCCAAACCACAGCCTGGACTACAGCAATGTTACAGGTAAATAGACTTGGAAATTTATGGGGTCAGGGAGTGCCTGTGAAGTGCAAGGTCTCTTGGCTACTTAATGTTAGACAAGTTCTCCTGGGGCTGAATACATCTCTCTTCTTAGTTCAGTGCTTATGCCCTGGAAACACCATTACAGGATATATATCAGGGATTAGATCTTCTTCCAACTTTTCTTAAACAAAACTGACTGTTTTTTAAAGGATTTCATGTTCACCCTGGACAAGTTGGCCAACTGCAGTTGTCCAGGGCAAGAAAATAAAAATTAAATAATTTCAAGAACAAACTCTGTTTAATGATTGACAATATTTTCAATTAACATTACCTAGAAATGTTTGAATTTTTTATATTAAAACTGTCAGTCACTATGAAGAGAAATAAAATTTTCTGAAGGAAGAGAAGAAAACAGGGGAGATTAAAATTATTTTGGAAGCTGAATTTGTTGTAGGAATTACTGTAAAAGTTAGAGAAATATGTTCACCTTTTATCTGAGAGCAATCATAATTTCTACAATGTCATTCCAGATTTCAGTCTAAAATGGATTGATATTTTTAAGAAAAATGAAAATTTCCTCTATTACTCTGTAAGGTTAGTGTGTTTTCTTTTATTATAGCAAAGAGGTAGGATTCTACCTTAGCACGGTCTTGGAAAACTGAAAATCACTCTACTGAGCAGCAGTCCGATGTGTCTGGTTTTCAAAGATGAGATAACCCACGCTTCGGCCATTTTAGGACCTGTTTTGAAAATCATCTTATCTGACAAAATCCTTACTCAGTGAGCCTTCCATAAAGTCCTGCTGGAGATCAGAAAGGTTGAAGTGATCAGCTCTGTGCGAAGAGAGTTCACAGACTGAAGAGTCTTCTGCTTTCCAGTGGCCAAGTGTGCAACCTGAAACAGCAGCAAATACATCACCGTACATTGATTTGCTGTTGCTCTCTTAAGTGACAGCTTTAACGAAGGGTATAATGTGAAAACTCCGGGGTAGTTAGAAGCCAATATCCTCATTTTGTCAACAATTTCTGTTTCTGGATGGATTCATGTATCAGCTTCACCTTGAGAAGAAGATCCCTTTGAGTCATCTCAGAAAATCATCAGGCTGTAAACAAGGGTCAGTGAGGTGCTACCATGCAAAACAGGAAAAATTACTCAAAAGGGAAAGGAGAGAGTGCCATAGAGAGTGATGGGAAAGAATAAAATTATAAATAGTGGGGAAAAGTATATCCCAGTTCCGAAAAGTGAAACTTGGTTGAAAGCTCTCTTGCATGAAGGAAGAGCAGAGTAGCGCAGTAAGTAGAGGAATCCTCCATAATTTGGAATATACCTATGAGCCTAGAGAAAGGTCTACACCCTCAGAAAGATGAAAAATTTGGGTTAAGCTTACATGTGGTCAAAACCAGACCAAAGTCAAAAGGGATCTAATGGTTCTGCAGTCTTCATCTTTGGAGAGTCAAAACCTGACTGGACACAGTCCTCAGCAACGTGCTCTGAGTGTGAAGCTGGATGGGAGATTTCCAGAGGTCGTCTCCAGCCTCAGCTACCCTGGACTCCTATGACTGACCTGATAACTCGACACATGCTACTTTTGTTTTGTTTCCCATCAAGATCAATCTCTCCACACTGAAGATCTACATTCCTTTTGGACAAGGATGTCCATCCGCCTTTAATTGTATGGCTAGGAAGGGTGAATTTCCTTTAAAAGTCCAGTGGCTCTGGCAGCACTTATGCAGATGCACATTTTGCACGAATACAGGCTGTGGAATTTGATCAAGACATTCTAGAGGTAAGCTTGGCTTCATTCTACTCTGGAAATGGCATGAGTGACACCAGTAGATAAGTATCAGGACTGGCATATTTTCAAACACTCTGGTAGTGATAATGAGAATGTAGTATAACCCAAACCTCCTGGTATAACTGCACTGAAAGCGATGAGATATATAATACAGACACAATCCTGGGAGGAGGAGCCTCAAACCTGTCGTGTAACTTAACATTCCTGACATAAAGAATTAAAGGAAATGGGTCCGTTTTACTAGAGCTCATAGGCAGAGCTTCCCCGACACAGAGAGTGTTTCACTGAAGATGATGCTGGACACTACCCACCAAAATGCTCAAGTTCTGTAACTATGGTTCAGTTTTAAAATGAGACACAAAATAATGTTGCTGTCACCATGTATTTGCTATGGTGGTATTCGAACATCAGATCATTTCAAAAAGGAGATACTGCTACATTCCACATGATGGCAGGAGATCTGTTTTTCTTACTGCAAAACCAGAGCTTACAGTTTAAGATTGTCCTATAAAATATAGCAAGATAAGCAATCTCCCATATTCTCCAAGCTGTTTTATAAAAATATGTTCTCAAGACATAATCAAAAGGGACAATTCTTCTTTGTATATTAAAAAAAAAACCTCAAACATGCTAAAATAGTTTTAAAAAGTTTACCTAAATGGTTAAATAAGTGCTTTGTAAAATAATACATACAAGTCAACTGGTATTTCAGGGCAAATTTACAATGCTTACCTTGTTTTTGTTGTACATGATTAGGTTAACTCACTACAGGATTTCCTATATATTGTTCTTTATGCTGTCCTTGTTTTTATCAAGAAAGAGGAACTTTCGGGAGCAATTTAGTAAGATTGATTTTAGATTTTTTTAATACAAGTATTTTCTGCTTATTTGTTTAACTGAAGAAATGCTGGAAACACTAGGATTTTTTTTTTTCCTGGAGATTGATAGGCTTTAGCATGTCTTTTCTGGAGTGCTTTTGGAGCCCTCTAATTAAAACATCAAACTTGGGATTTGTTCTAAATATATACCAAAGATGTTCAAGTGTTTAGTAGGCAGTGGAATACTAAGAAATGTTCTTCAAAACATTAATTTAAAGTGTTTATCCTCCACTTTCTTCAGTCTGTGTTATTATTTCTTTATATTCCCTAACAGCCATCTGCTATTTACATATATGAAAAATAAGGACAAAATCAAAACTAAAATTATGTATTTAACAACATGCTTCATTATTTGCTCATATATTATAACAAACAAAGCAGGAGAAAATCTCACATGATTTTTCTTGTTTTTCTCTTGTATGTAGCTCATCTTTAAGCAATATACATGAATCATTAAATACTTATGCAAGAGTATGTTCTGCTGAAAAAGTGCACCAGGTTCATCCTGTGTTTTTCTCTATCAGGGAGTGCCCAATTCTTTTGGCACATTTCTCTTTATTAACTTGATTTTCGGGCCAGAAAACAATCATAATATGATATCTTGATATCACTTCATGCTTCCATTATTTGTATTGAGCTTTTTACAAGACTGGTTAATGAGACAACAAAATCACATGATGGGCAGCCATTGGCAGAAGTTATTTAGACACTAAAGAGATTTAAGAGACAGGTTAAATGCATAATTCCATCATTTTCGTGTATGAAATCAATTTTTATGGACTTTTTTCCTGCTTCAAATATCAGCCCCATATGTGGCTGAGCTGAAGCAGTGGGTGCAGCAGAAGCAGTGGTGGTTCCACAGCTCCTTCTGACATGATGAGGGGGAGGAGCAAGTGTTCAGCGAGTGTCCTGGTGAAACACCCAGAATCGGTGTCAGCAGCAGTTTGGGCAGAGTGACATCCCTCCAGCAGGCAAAGGAAGCCAGGACACAGAGCCCAGCCTGGGAACTCTGCTGGGCTGTGTGTTGGTCAGGAGCTGCACAGTGGTCACTCCTCCCTTATGGTATCCCCAGCTTTTAGGCTATGGAAATGAACAGAGTTCTGGGGATTATTTGGTGCTTGGGAAAACACAGAGCCAGTATTCTTAAAATTTACCTTTAATGGCTGTAAATTTATCCTCTCAAATCCAACAAAAGAGGAGATATTCCCCTTTGGTTTTATAACGCAGCCAGCAGAGAGTGAAGCACGCTGCTTAAAGTATAAGTCCATCAAAGGCTGGCACCTTCTTGCTTAATAAACCTTTCTCTTTGTGTGTTTGACTCATACTTGATCATTTTAACTGCATTTTAGTACTGTTAGCTCTGGGGAGACAACTCAGCTTTTGGCTCAGAGATCAGGAACAGAACTGCAGGATAATTTTCAATTATAATATCTCTCGTATTGATGATGAATGATACTCAAGAAAGAAAACAAAAACCTGAGCATGATAGCATAGTTTTAACTTGTAACCTGAACAGATGTGGTCTGTGAACTTTGAGACTTAATAGCAATGGAATGCCACATTATTATTTTCCAATACTTTCTGAAGAAGAATTTCCCTAAATGAGTGCTGATGACAATTTAGAAAAACATTTTTGGACTGATCAGTGCTTAAAATGCAGTATCAGCTAGCCAAGCACATTCACTTTGCAACTCTTCTTTGTTTGGTGCTCTGTAGCTTTCTTTCAGCACACCTTTTTATTTGGGGAAAAAACCAGTTATTATTTTCATAATAGATTCTAGTCTGTTTCATGTCCCTGCACTCAGGAGCTACTACAAAATTTCTGTGATTAACTTGTAAACACTTGAAGGTAATTTTAAGTTTTGAACTCCTTTTATCCCCTCATCTCCTTTGCTTCATGTATCTTTACATGATTTTGCTTTTGAAAAATCAAACCAAAAAAACTCCCCAGCAAACCCCTATATTTTGAGCAAAAATTGTCCCAGCCATGTCCCTTTAGTAGAAGTGAGGCTGAATTTTGGAGAAACTGGAGCAGCTGCTTCTTTTTTCAGGACAAATGTGATCTGGAAAATCCACAAATCAAAATGCTTATCTTGTGTTGGTGCCAGCACATAACGCATGACTCCTTGGTAGATGAATGTCTACCGTAGGATGCATTATTAGTCTATTTAGCCTCATGTGCTGTGCTGACCTACTTTAACTTATTCTTAATAATGCACAGCACTGAAGCAATATTGACTCATACACTCATTTCTCATATACAATGAGGCATTAATAATACATTGGAATTTTTTTTCCTCCAAAGCAAAGATATGGTTAAATCAAATGGATCCTAATGTGAACATCAACAAATGAAACAGATTGGCCCTGGTACAAGCAAAATGGTGTTTTATAAGGATGGTATTTCATTCTCCTTCCCCTGACAGATGTTTCCTTAAATATGTTACTGCTATTTTTATGCTGGGCAAGGAGGAGTTTCTGGTTTTGTTGGGTTTTACTATAAACTTTTCATAGCAGTTTTTCTTACTTGCAACTAGAAAGAAAACCAAAATAAAAGAGAAAAATTGAGCATGTTTTAAAATACATTGACAAATCTTTCCAGAAAAAAAACCCCTACAAAAATCCCTTTAAATAAGTATTGTTAAAAGAGACTATGTGAAAAACAGGAGCTGATTCTGAGACAGTAAAAGCAAAAATCAACATCATTTATGTAAAATGAATAAATTACTCCAAGGAGCTTGTTACCTCCTGAGCCTAATGAGACCAAATTCCTGATGAGGGGAACTAAAGAAGAGACCAAATGAATATCACTGTCAAATTTTCTTTGTATTTATGGCAAACTACAGGAAAAATATTTTTCTGTATTTAAATCTTGGAAGTGAACTTGCTCATTTGGGTGAATAATTTTAAAAAGTTCCCTGTCCCTTGCAATATTGCTTTTCACTATTTTAATTTTCTAGGGTGAACCAGCAGATTCTGGTTGATGACTGGACACACTGCAGTGCTAAAATGCAAGAACTCAAATAGTTTCTACTTTCCTTCTGTATCAGGAGAACATGCACCTAAAAAGTAACAGCTATACAAGCCATCAGTCCCTGGATATACAAAACTAAATTCAGACATTTAACACATAACATTTAACTTATGATTTTTCGATTTCAAAGCAGGCTGTGCTTGTTTTGAAGACATACACTGCAAATGTCAGTAGCTGCTCTTCTTGCACTATGAAATTCAGATGTAAGAAGTTATATTAGCATCCTGAATTCCCATCTTTTTATTATTTTTATAATTTTGAAGTACAATTCGCTCCAGTAAAAGAGCAGTATTACAGTAGTTTCAAATAAGGGAATCTGGGGTAAGAATCAACTCAGATAATCTAAGTTTATATTGACTTATTTTAAAAGACTTACTGCTTTTTATAATTAATTAAAGGGTATGACAGTCTGCTGTACCAAAATAATTAACAAGCTCTGTTAAGTGTTAATAATTTGGCCTTTTTTAATAAATGAAACCTGCTCCAACTTTTCAGCTTTAAGCTTTGGATAATACTTCAATTTGCTGTGGAGTTTCAAGAAAATTAGCTAATTAGTTTTTCAGAGATCTAATCAGTTGGATATTGGCCTTCAAAAATGTTTGTACATGTACTATCATGACTTTTAAATCTCCATCAGTTTTAAAAGCAATCAGTAGCAGAAATTTAGTTTTTTTCAAATACCAGAATCAGACCTTCTTACTGAAATACGTAAATATTTTGTTAATATGCAACCAGGAAACAACATTTCTAGTATTATGGGAACATGAAATTCTCAAACAAAGGGAAACTATTTTGGCAGCTTTCTCCAGCACTGTATAGATAGATGTTCTGAATGTTTTGAAAAGACATTTTTTAAACCTGTCTTTCAGTATTTTCCTTCACTGAAGTTTAAGGGCATAAAAAATAGATGTGGATGATTTGCAGGAACTTCCAAAGATAGGACAGGGTCTTTATCAATTATCCTTTATTTGATAAGCCCATGCCTTTGATTTAAATGCCCAGATGCTGAAGTAATGGCATAAATACATCGAGGGACCTGTGCTTGTGCATCCTTGCCAAGGGCATGTAAGGAGTCAGATGAGTGGCCATTCTCTGATCCACTCAGGAGACAACACTCAGGAGCTGGAAGTCTCCTTGAGATTCAATGGCCTTCTTCTGGTGCCTCATCTCCTTCCTCAGCGGACCCAAAATTCAATAAAAGAGTGTGAATGTCCCTGGGCCTCAAGGAAGAATTGTCATGGGGGACTTAAACCTGAATGGGGGACTGGGATGGTCCCAGTGGGAACTGGAGAAGCTGTTAAAGGGCAGGAGAGGTGGATTGTATGAGGAATTTGGTCATCTTTTAGCCTCCAAGGAAAATTATGCCTGGCTCTACATTAATTGTGGAATATAACAATACTACCTGTAGGATGCTTTTGCACATGCTCACAGGAATGTGCAATTATAGAAAGCACCTCTCCCTAATGTCATGTGAAAAATATTTGGAATACTGGGGAGGGGGGGCTGTGTTTTATTCCACAACAGAAGTGTTCAGTTTCTGTCTCTTTTCCAAAAAGTGATTGAAAGGCCTGAATCTATTCCCATTTTAGAAAGTTGCATCTCTCCGTGACTCAGAGCAGGGACTCAAAAAATCTTCTTCCCAGTTTATTGTTGTGAATTGAATGTGATAGACATTCTCTTCTCTATACTCCATCTTCCCTTAGCCTAATAATTCCCTAGACAAAAATAACTCCTTAGGAAGAAAAAAGCACTCACATGAGTTGGCACTTTTTGCACTGTAGAATATCCTACTGGAAAAATTCCTAAGCAGCTCCCCCTATAGATGTTTGTGCTATCAGTGCATGGGTACAGCTTATTTCATTGTACCATTATTGACAAAGAATTTCTTATCTCTAGCTTCTAAAAATCAAGCAGACATCAACAATGTTTCTCTCCAACGAGGCACGCTAGCACATGATGAAGTTAGTTTGCACCTTGAGAGCTCATTAAAGGTGCTGTTCCAAGAAAGATACATAGCCAGGGTTTTGCCAGCTAATAAATGACCTTGGATTTTTTACTTATTGTTTATTATGTTTGGAATTGCTGCATAAATTGTGAGGACCTGTTCTTATAAGATTTAAGCATGTGCATTCCTATTCTCTGTTTCTAGCAGACAATATCTCCAGGTCAGTCTGTGTTACAGGATCTCACAGTCTCAATATTCTTTGAGATCCATATAATCTTTACCTTTCCCATCATCATGTGCAGTAGCAAACACAGGATTTGCTGACCCTGGGTTTTCACAAACCAAAGGATATGGGGAAGGCATTGGGGAAGAGGAGTTTTAAATAAAAGCTACAGCATCAGACCCATTTTTGTTCATATGCCTGTAAATTGGTGCATTAGAGACGGATTTAACTGGATGTGGGGAGGACCATATGGTTATTCCCACTCCACATGTCCCAGGGCACATGCACTGCCTTGTTCCCCTCTCTACAACTATCCGAACCTGAATTTGCACAGTCCTCTAATACAAAACCAAAATAAAAGGCTGACATTGAAAGAAGCATCCACACTTCCACTGCTCTAATATAATACTGCAAGTTCTACCTACAGCGCAATCTTATAAAGACCAGGAAAATCTTCCAGTTTAATGACTAAATTCATTTTTCCTTCCTTGAACTAAATGCACAGTTATTTAAGCCAGAAGGATCACTGACAGTTTCTCCCAGCTTTCACTGTAAGCCTAAAATGGCATTCTCACCACAGAATTAATTAATGTTCTTGATGCAAAGAGATAGAAGATAGATTTACGTTCCACGTGTTATTGAATAACTCCCACACATAATATTGCTTTGGCACGTTTTATGTTCCTGGAGTTAAAGTGCACATCAACAGCTCAATGCATCGATAACCTGAGTGTCAGTGCAGCTATAAAACCTGATTCTCCTTGAATTTTGCAGTTTTCAGTACGCCAGTCTCCTGGAAAGGGGTCCTTGTTGATGCTGTGGAAGTGGCACACTGATTAGAGAAGGTGAATGATATAAACCAGAATTTTTTTGTTTTGTTAGCCGAATTTCATCTCACTGAAGAAGTGTCTTCAGAAGGGTTAAAAATTACACTTTGTTTTCATTTTTCCACTGCTTGGAGTTTGTCCCTTCTTGGGTAAACCAGCATCTTCCAAACTCAGTTCAGGTCTTTATGGGGCTCAGTGAGACACCACTGCTTTTAAGGCATAACATTAATTACTGGAATTGAAGTTTTTGAATAGAACAGAATAGAATAGCTCAGTTGAAAAGGAACTACAATAAACATTGAGTCCAACTGCTGTTACTGTCCTCTGTTTTCGTTCAAAGGGTTAGAAAATGTGCAATCACTATTGCACAACCCCTCAGAGTGGTATTTTTTCACTAGAGTGATAAATGCTTTGGACAGCACAAAAAAAGGCATGTGAAGGTGTTTGGAGGTGTCAGGTTTGGGCTTTTGTCAAGGAATTACATAGGACAGATGGAGAGATTTGAATGTGGTTTTGACATTGCTCAATTAATCTCACCACCAGCAATTTTTATATTTACAGCTTTACAGTTAATTATTTCCTTTACTCTCTTTATTTCCTTCTTTCCTTTCAAACTGGAAGATATTTTAGCACTCAACAAGCTCTCAAATAGACTTAATGCTTTTTCTGGAGAAAGAACAAAGATATGAATGTGCATCTAGCTCTAGTTACGGGGTGATAACTAGAATCTCCATTCAAATTTTTGAGCTAAATGCAGTAAAACTGGTGTGTCATCAGTCTCAGTTCCACACTTAACCAGCCCGCTCTCCTGGTAAGATAAGATCTAATATAATTTGAAAAGAGATAACATCAACTGGGAGGAAAGTTTGTGTCAATAAGCTTAGAAAGGGGTTTTGTTTGCCTAGTAGCACATCATTTTACTTGTTATTTGATTTGTAAAATCAAACAGACTATAGTATGAATTGTGGTTTTGTAGCAGCAACAACAACAAAAAATTTAAAATACAGTATTTTCCAAGTAGTGAACCTGAGTGATAAGGCTATACTGATACCTCCTTTTTACACCTCAGACACTGAAGAATGGAAAATATAACAGGGTTCAGTTCAGCAGATTTCAGGCATACCCATGCATTTTTGACTGGACTTTCCTGCTCTGGCCCTCTTTGCAGTTAGGGGAGAAAAACAGGCACTTTCTATGCATGCTTCATATGACCTAATTGAGAGGAATGTTTGAGAATGACATCAATAGTGCTGGGCTTCACAGGATATATCAGCCAGATTTCCTCAGTCTGTAAAAAGAATCTGGACTGACTTTCACAGATGTAGATGCCTCTGTTGTCAACATATATCTTTGCTCAGATGGATCCTACCCTTTTTGAGAGACAACTCAGGAAGTCTGCAATGGAACAGCATTTCTCCAGGGTGAATATCACGACCACCTCTCAGAAACCTGAAAATCAGGTTCTGTCAAATGTAATGCTGGTATAATTCTCCCTCCATACCTCCCAGCCTTTATCCCAAGCTATCCTATTTATCATATGGCCTTCAGCAGAGCTGCTAAAAAAATAGATGTGTGCTGGCCTGCAGACTTGCATTATTTGCTACCTAAGCAAAAGGTGCTGCATCACTCTGTTGAATGCTTAAAAGACCAACAGAGCCCTTATGCCAGAGTCCTTATGCTAAAAGCTGAGGGCAAAAAGAGTTAAAACAACTCCAGGTCAGCTCAGAGCCTTCCTCTACGTGAACTTAATCTCTGTTGGAATCAACCTGACTCATTGTTATGCATTTAGTCCATGATGTGCATGAAGCAACAGACGAGGATGTCCAAGCTGTGGCTCTTGAGTCACAAGCGGCTCATTGGCCGCAGTTGTCACGTTGTGCCAGGTCAGTGTCACGGCTGAGGGACAATTTGCACCTTGGGCAGGAGTTTACAAGCTATGCCAAATTCTTGGATAAGGGAGGAAGTCAGGCAGGGCTGCTAAGGCAGGGTCCAGCCCCCATCCATTGGGCAATGGCGTGAGTTTGACAAGGCCAGCGTCTCTCCCTCGGCTGTGAAACACGGCAGGAATCCCCTGCATCGCTGGCACCACGTGCTCCCTGCCTCTCTCCCTGTCACAGAGATTTTGGAAGGTGACCCACAGAAATGGGGAGGTAGGAGGAGAACAACAGTATCCAAAGAACATGTATAATTGCTTACAATTAATACTGACAATTGCACAATCACATGTGAAAGAGTTGCATTACACAATCTCTTACATAACACCTAATCTTAACCTAATTCTGCTCCACTGCATATGCCTTGTACTAAAATACTGTTGTCATTTAGAAGAATATCCCCATTTAAGTAAAATTTAAAAGTGGATGTTACAGCTGTTGAATTATTCAAGAATCTGATGAAAAAGCAACATTTCTGGTTTTACTGAGGTTTATTTTATTTAAGACATTTTTGCCATAATATCATTTGCTATCTTAACTCCTGGGAAACTGATGTAGATTATTAAATTGTGCCAGAAGTAATTTTGAATGGTTCTAAAAGGAGGCAAAAAATGAGCTTCTTAACAGAAAATGACAGTATATTTCCCCTTCCCTACTCTTTGATTTTCTTTTTCAACAGCATATTCCCAAATGGCTTAAAGGCATTTTATATTTCAACAGGCACTTTTCCCAGTTTCAGCAACCCCAAGGGTTATCCTACCCTTGTTAAGGAATGTACCTCATTTTTGAGTGTTTTCATGAGCCCCAAATTCTGTGTATGTGAAATATAACTGGATGTTTCAAAACAACTAAGCATCTCAAAATTATGTGCCTGGGTTGGATACAAGTTACTGTTATTATTACTGAGTGTAACTGTTAAAGTGCATTATTGCACAGGTTTCATGAGCACTCATCCCTTAAAATCTGGAACCACTTATCTGTTTTTAGTGGAAACCAAGGTCTGCTCTAACTTCTGGTGGCAAATTATCAAAGGTTATGAGGAAGAGAGGTGGGCTCCTTAAGAAATTGCCCATAGGTCTCACTAAAGAGAGAGTTGTTGAAACAGATTTGCACACGATCAGACTTAGCTGAACAGATGCTGGGAGGTCAGTTTGTGAATGTGGTCTCTAGAATTTTACCCCATGTCCTACAAAATACAACCCAGAGGAATACTAGAGCATCCTCCTGAAGGGTCCTGCTACATCTAACTTCTGCTCCAGAGTTTAGAGGAGGCACCCAGAGGGACACTGGGTTTCTGTAAGCCAGGACACAGCAAACAGTCCTTTCAGTGCTCTTGTCACAGGACAGTAAGCATGAAGGCTCAGGATAACAGTCTCAGTGTTTGTTAGGCTGGGTGTTGATTTCTCTAACAAGTTAAACTTCTCCCCAGCTATCATTAGATATAATTTGGCCTGGAAGTGATAACAAGGTAGGTCTTTGTGGCTGCAGCACCCTCTTCCTTACAGTTATAGAAACATAGCACTGTCATCAGCTGAGGCTGGAAAATTTTAGGAAGTACAAAAGCAAATAGGAATCTGTCTTGGAAAACAATCTGCTGCTGATGATTGTGAATTATAGGTTTATGAATTGTATGTTCCTCTAACATTACTTTTTTTTCCGTTGCTACAGAACTTACTGCTGTGGGATGTTTTAAAGGCAAAAGAGATAAATTAATCAAATTAGTAGAATAGTCTATCAAAGTTACCACACATTGTGCTCCAAACAGTTTCAGCTGATGTGATGTAAATCACTAATTATCAAAGCATTAATTATTCCTTTTCTCTTTTCCTCAAAATCTTCTATCATTCACTGTTAAAACGGGATTCCTGGGAAAGATTAATTTTGATCTGATCCTGGATATTTGACTCATGTTCCTGTGCTTTAAAACACTACTGTCATCTGAGAAGATGACTACAGAAAGAAAGGGGTCCAACATACTGGAGAATAAGGTCACAAAATCATAGAATGATTTAGTTTGGAAGGAGACCTTAAAGGTCTTCTTGTTACAACCCCCTGCCATGGGCAAGGACATCTTCCACTATCCCAGGTTGCTCAGAGCCCCATCCAGCCTGGCTTTGGACACTTCCAGGGATGGAGCAGCCACAGCTTCTCTGGGCGAACTGTGCCACGGCCTTGACACCCTGACAAGGAAGAATTTCTTCCTAATCCAAACCTACTCTCTTTCAGTTTGATTCTTCTTCAAGGGACCGTGCACCTCAAAAACAACAGAGCACCCTTCCATTTTTGGCTTGCATTTAAAAAAAGAGATGTGAGCCTGGAATGCTGAAATGGCTTTTATTGTGGAAAAGTAGTTTCATATGAAACGTGACAAGTGAATATTGCTCAGCTCTTTTCAAATGAGAGTGTGCTATACCAGGTCTTCAAAGTCCTGTGCTTGACATCATCACTTCCTTCATACTTATATGGCTGCAACTGTCATTCTCACAAGCATCCTACAACATCTACCAGAGACCCCCACACTGTTCTGAGCTAAAATCTGGAGTAATAAGAATCTCCATATCAATATTTTACCAGTAACGGAGTCATCACTGGAGGGCTGAAAATTATACTGGACATTTCTTGGTTAAATGTACATTCCATGACTTATGTGAATACAAATTTACTTAGTTTCACTCTGTGTAATTTATGTCACTCAGTTATGGGAGTAACATAGGCTTTGGTTAAAAAATAAAGCATTGGGACAGCAGCTGTTAACAGACACACACACTATCTCTGTGGCTTGTAGATTTTTCTAACGTAAAGGCAAACTTCAATTAGTTCAGCATGATATTCAGATCAGAACTCTCACAATGAAAGGATGAATCATTTTCCATTTCAGGGAGAGGGTAACAAAAAGAGTCTATAATCAGTGACGTAAGTTCAACTTGTTGATATATTGAGAAGGACTTTTATTTGAATTGTTTAGGTTTCAATCAGCTTTATTACTTTATTAATCAGACTAAATCGATGTTATTACCCTGCCTTTTTAATCACTGCTGTTCTCATGGTAGCTGTTGATGGAGGCCATGCAGGAGGCAAAAAGGTGGTAATTATAATATTTTTTTTCAGTCACAATCAGTCCTGAAATTATTCAAATCTTGTTGCCAAGCTCTGGAAATTTGAATTCCCAATTCTTCAAGAGCCACCCTGTTTCACTGTTGTAGGACTGTATGAGGACACTTTCTATCACTCTAAAGTTTACCCCATTTGGCAATACAGTGATCGTACACCGTTGCCTTTACACCAGCAGAGGAAAGGGGGGTATGCTGTAGCTCTGAATTAAACCCAGAATTTCCCTTTGTGAAGGCGAGCAGAAAAATACTCCTTTTCAGCATGCAGAAAAGCTCCTCTTGCACTGAGGTGCTTCACCTGTCACTTGTGATTAATTTCCCATTCTGCCCAATGTCTCACTGTGATTATTAATGATAATGCTTTGATGGATGACGGGTGTCTGCTAAATACTTTATTGCCAAACAGGCAACAATGCTCTTGTTCCAACAGATACATGGTGGAGGGGACCAGCACAACAGGCAGATGAGCCCATATCCTCTTGGGCAAGGGCTTGAATCCTGCTCATGCCAAGACCTTTACCTCCCAGCAGATGCCTTTGGTGGTACCTTTGGAATGGGCTACAAATTCCTCATGGTAAGCAGGAATGACAATCATAAAAGAGCTCATCTTCAAAGTCAACATGTGTGGTGAAGTCCATGGAATATCAGACCAAGGAAACAACTGATAGCCTTCTTCTCGTCCCTCATTGAAACACTCCAGCATTGTTACCAGTGAATAACTAACACATGTTAATTTTCCCATCACAAGGCACTGGTGGGACCAGGCATTGCAATTTTATCTGGCGTTAACCAAGGTGAGGTCAACCCTGGGCCGGAGGGAAGGGAGGGGAGAAAGCTTAAAGTGCTGACCTCATTTAACTACTTTGCAGAAAAAACAACAGGTGTCTACTTTCCAATCAGATTTTACACTAAGATCATTATCACACATTAAGTATATCATTACTAAAAAATAAAATGCACTTTAAAGGCTCCTATCTGAAAACGAATCAGTATCTTACTATTGCCTCTGCTTATCCCTGATGTTCATTATACTCTTACCTTTTATTTTTGCAGAAGAGTCTAGAAGCTTTAACTGGGTCGTACTAAGGCATTTTACAACGTACACAAAGTAAACAACGTACCATCCCCAAACAACTTGCAATCTAGAAGGCAAGATGCAACAGGTGGGTGAAGCAAAGAAGCAGGTGGGAGTGTAGAAATCATAATGGTAGGATGTGTTAACACTTGTACAGTTCATAGATGATTCATCAAAATAGTTGAATTACAGCTGTCTTTCCTTTCTGTCATATAAGACAAATATTGGAATTAGCATTCTGTTTTGTTTTGGGTTTTATTCATAGAAATGTCCTGTACAGTTCAAGAGTTGATTGATTTAAATGAGGTCTAAGCCTGTCCAAGGAACAATAAATTGAATACTTGCAATGGATAGGTGAGTCCCTAAGACGTATTTCCACAACTTCCTAATTCATCTGCCCTCATACCAGGACTCTCACAGATGATTAATTATTCAGCACGAGTTTGCTGAAGAGCTGTGCACTGATACAAAAGTGAGAACCTAAAGCTATGGCAAAAACACAAACCACAGCAACTCTTAAAGGAGAGGGAATCCAAGTGTCCACGTCTGAGTATCAGACATATCTCAATTTCATTAAATATTGCTGCTGATGGCCCAGTCATAGGGGACACCAAATCAATGTGACCAGGAAACAGAGAGAAGGATCACAATGAACGAGAGGTCTAAAAAATGGGGAAATGGCAGGGAGAATGGAAGGAAGCCTTGGCAACTGAAGGAACTCCGAAAGTGCAAGGATCCTGCAGAGCCTTGAGAATGTGGAAGGAACCTGATAAGGGAGTTGTTTTGGTGCTAAAATATGGCTCTGCCGAGAGACATCTGACCACATAAAAGAAATATTTGGTGGTTTTACACCATCTTTTCTCAGCATAGGGGAAGAATCCCAGTGCCTTCACCTCCCTTCCACTAAACAGTGAACATCACCTGGCCAGGGTGATCCTGATGCCAGTACCTTTTATAGGAGCTGAAGAGAAGCAAATGCCTAAAAGCCAAAGTTGCCCTGTTTATTTAACCCTGACCACAGCATGCCACTCACCACATCTTAGTGTAGCTAATCCCTTAATGTTGTAGAGTCTTTGCTGCTGAAAGTCTATGAATCAAGAGGTAAAAAGATCTGAAATAAATTTCCCTTTGACACAGTTACAGGGTGAATTCTCCAGCTCATGCTACACGCAGGGTAAAATCAGTTAGTCATCAGCAGGTGTTTTTTGACACTTTGTGATGTAAGAATACAATCTGTTCCCATAAATAAAGACTAAGCTTCAATGACTCCAGTGGCATTATCCATGAAGTAAAAATTGATGCTTGTTTCTGTGTTTTGTGTTTTAGAGCTCTGAGTTAGCAAGCAATGCCCAATAAATAAACCACTAAGAAATACTTAAATTAAACCTAACCACATCCCAGATAAACATTACAGTGGGGACGAGGGAAGAATTTGGGCTGAGATTAACATGAGGATCTGTGGGGACAATAGGGTTTGCTGCAGCTCAGAACAGCTCTGCAAAGCAGAGAAATCCCCATCATATCACCTAGACAAAACCCTTTTAATTATGCAGTGGCAGATGATGTCGCTGTGGGAATCAGATGTCCCATCTTTGGGTTTTCATCTTTTACAATGAACATGTCCAGTGTGAGAAAGCTGTAGATTTGTGGGCATGCATGTAATGAATGACAGACATATTAGAAGTAAAAAATTAGTACCCTAAAACTCTCAGTGAACCACAGAAATGCACAGATACATTTAATAAACAAGTCTTTTGTAGTTATGTGTTGCCATAGAAGGAAACTACACATGTCATCAGAATTTATAAATGCAGTGTTCAGAAATGGGTTGTAAGATTTGAGATAACTTTTGCGTCTCAGAGAAAAAGAAATTCTTTGAAACTAACCCACAATTTAGTCCTACCCTGATATTCATATTTTATCGACAATCTCACTTGACGTACATGTTTTTGCTTGGGATTTTGACAAAGATAGTTATCATTCTTGCAGCAGGCTTTGTAGACCTTAGTGGGTTTAATCTCAGTTTGGCATCTTGTGCATTGAGCACATCTTTTTCTTTTTGGGTCTGAATAATCATGTGTTTCAGAAGCAAAGCTCTAAGCAGTGTGGATATTTTGGGGCCAAATGAAACTGTATTAGTAATTAAAGGTTAACCTGAACAAAAGTTTGCATGAAGAGTTTTAGGGAAACAAGGCAGTTAAACTCTGTCACATCATACAATTAAACTACTGTCATCCTAGATATTATTGATAAGCTTTCATCATTGCATTTCATATTTCAAGGGTTAAGTTCCAAATATCTCAAAATAATAACGGATTTTTGCAAAGCCTTGAAATGTCCCAGAGAGATACGATGTGCACTGGCCTCTCTTCAGAGCTGCCAAAAGTATTGGTTGGGGTGTCAGAGACAGGAAGAATGTGAGGAAAAAATCACTGTATGGATGGCTAAAAAGAAACAAGAAAAGCTGGTAAATTACCACAGCAAAAACCTGCATCAGCAGCTTATTAGTAATTAAATTGAAAAATATGAATGTCCAATAACCTGTTATGAACATTTAACACTGCCCACCAGGAGAACCTGCAGGACTTTTTGGTCCCACATGAGAAATGATCAAGTGAAATCACATAGTCTGGTATTCTCCAGCTATTTACTCCAGCTATGAGTGCAAAAAACCTCTAGTCCAAAGACTGCTCCAGCTTCTCTGTTACAGAGAACTGTGGTGATGGATGGTACTTAGCACCATCCATAGGCATCTCTGAGAGCCAAGGCTACCTCCATAATCAGGCTGAAAACAAGCAAAACACAGGAACAACCACCCCAGTTTGGTTCTTAGAATGTATTGAGAGTTGTTCTAAACACATCAGAAAATGTTTATGTTTGTTTGATATACTGAAAAGTCTAATTAAAAACTAACAACGTGAAGAAAACCCAAAGCAGGTCTGTCTTTGAAAGCCAAACATTCTGGCTGAAAACTGAAGAAAATGTATTTTCATGTTAAAATGAGGTGTTTTCCTTTAAAGATATTGCCTCATTGTAAGCGTGTTTTCATATCCAAGCTCATTTTGACAGGAAAATTTTAGCCAAGTTGCAACTTAGAAAATACTTTAGTTCACTGAGGCGTAAGTCCTAAAAACAAGTGAGACAACTGAAATCACAAGGTTTCAATTTTTTTCAGAGCACGGTCTTTCACCCCTCAATACTTTCAACATAATTTTGAATGAAGTCTAGCCTGGACAGCCAATCCTTGTGTCCTTTCTGTGCATCAAAATCATCACACTGCCAAAAGCCACCCAAGGTAGATCAGGGAGGAACAGCTGAGAGGTGACAACTGCTCCCAAGGATCCCACCTCTCCCTCCACTATGGGATTGGACTGGGACAGGCAGTTTGGTGCACCCTGGGACACCTCATACTCTGTAATTCTGGTTGATCACTCTCTTGTTTGCAGAGCTTAGCCAAAGCCTACACATCAGAGAACACATAAATAAAGGATCTGTGTTCAAGTGCAATGGATGCCAATGTAAAGCTCATAGTAAAGACTTCGTAAAAAACGAGTGTGGTTTTATTCTTTCAGTAGATTTCTATGGAATGCTTACCAGTGAAAGAAGTACCTGTATGGCAGCTATTTGGTTTTAAAGTAGCAAAGGCGATGTTTGTGGACAGGTTTATATTTTGGACACAAAACAGCCTCCATATATCCCGGCTACATCAGGATTAAAACTCTCAGACATAAGCTTTTTCAAGTGCAGGGGACAGCATAAATGACTGTTGATTCATATTCTTTTAGGCCTGTAAAGTTATAACTATGTAATATGAACACAGGCTCTTTAGGGTAGTTTAGAGCCAACCTGGAACCCTTCCAGCCTGCATTGAAGGATGTAATGGCATAGTTTTTATTTTCTGCTTAGTGCAGTGTACCATTAATTGAAGGTAATTGTCAAGAGGAGACTGGCTTTCAAAAACTACATAGCTCTCGACTGTTCTGGTGCAGAATGGATGCCCTGAGTTTAGGATCACATTTCCCCTGTGCTCTACATTACATTTGTCTTGTCACACAATTGTGTGATTGTGTTCAACTAAAGAGTTATTCCATGCTATTACAGCGTTGGAAAATGAAGACTCAAGTAACACTGCAGGAAAAGACAGAGAGAGGGGGAAAGCCAGGTTTGTGCTGGGATGAGGACTTGTCTGCTTGAACTAAACAAAAACCTGAAAGGTATCGCAGGTCTGAAGCATTTAATGGAGCAGCTCATTTGATTTCCTGAAGAAGGAAGCAGTTTGTGGCAGAATACGTTAAAGGGAAGAATTAGCTTGTTTGCAGCCACAGAATGTGCTCGTCTGGCAGTGTTTCCCCGCTCCCAGAATGACATATGAA
This sequence comes from Oriolus oriolus, assembly GCA_013400235.1. Lineage (NCBI taxonomy): Eukaryota > Metazoa > Chordata > Aves > Passeriformes > Corvidae > Oriolus > Oriolus oriolus. The sequence goes on along the minus strand of VXBT01008729.1, from coordinate 933,610 downwards.
CTTCATCCACTTCTCTGCACCCGCTGCTTCTCTTTGCATGAGGAAAGGAGAAAATCATAGTGAGCTCCACCAAGCTGTCCAGCTTAGACAGTCAGAAGAGCAGGGCCACAGGTCACTGTGCGGTATAGACACAAATTTGGCCTGCTGACCCCAACCCTACTGGTGTGTGTGAAGGAATTACCATCATTTACTGAAGGGATATAATATTGCTTTTTAATTATCTTTACTGCAGCAATCCCCAGGAATCTCAGGCATGATCCATGAACCACATCACGCCAGGTACAGCACAAATGAAGAGAAGAGCCCTTGCCCCAGTCTGGAGGCCATTTGTATCTCAGGGCGTAACTTGGCCCCAAACCTAGAACTTAATTAACATTGATGTTGATGAGGTGTGAGGGAGAATGGAATCTGGTCCATCCTTCCACAGCTGCATCGGCTTTGCAATGCGAAAACCCAAGATGAGCCAAAAGTGATTAAGAAATTATTTTTGAAACTGGAGTCAGCACATGTAACCACAGTTAGACAACAGGGATCAGCAGATCTGCAGTGTAAGGAGGTTTGAGTCTTACAAAGCTGTTTTAAAAGTAAAGTTCCCCTGTGAAAGTCCCTCCCGGTTTTATCAGCAAATTTATCAGCAGCATCAGCTGAGGAGTGTGATCAGCCATCAGGGAAGATCTGCTCTCTTGTATCTCTTTTCTTAGAAATCATTTATTTGGGTTTCATAAAAAGCATGTTGTTTCTCAGAGGCATTCTTTGGATGAATATGGGGATAGTCATTTGATTACAGATAGTATAAATGCACCTATTCCTAGCAGGAATGACACATACCATAATTTAACTAAAAGTATGAGTGCTCTCCATTAAAAATCTCACTGTGTGAGCTTCCTAGGTGGTCTCTGTGCTTGTGCATGTACAGGTGGCTAAATCCCGAATAGGATCAAAACAGAAATTCCAGTTGATGTTTTCAAACGCTACCTGAGTGAGCAACTGCTCTTTATATGTTCAAACTTCTTGAACATATAGAGAAACAGTGTTTGTGTGTGTGTGTGTATATATGTACGTGTATATATAGGTATACATAATTAATTTCAAGGGACTCATATATAGATGCTGCACAATCTGTAATTCATTAGTGAATAACCTCCCAAAGTTTCCAAGGCACTCACTAGTGATAGAAATAATACTTTGCCTGGTTCGGGCTACCCAGAATGGAAAGAAAAATTTTATATGTTTTTGAAAGGAAGAAAAAAAATCAAGTTATGCTGGGTGAAATATAAGACTTCCCTGTGATGGTTTTGTTGTCCCCTTCACTAGACTCAAAACCTCACTCTCATTACAAAAACCTCTGTGTTACCATCCAAGGGTCCCCCAAAACCCATTACTGATCAAGCATGTAGAGCCAATGCATGCAAACAAAGACTGAAGGCACATTTGCAATTGCATAGCCCACCCAAACACAGGACACTCATTAGCTTCAGAAGGGCTTCATCTGCCTTGGGTGAACTGTTGGACTCAGCAGAGAAGAACCTGAAATGTGGGGTTTTTTTGGACATCCTAAAGCAACAGCTCTCAATCACTTTTACTTTTATTGGACCATCGTGGTCATATTGAGGCAGGATGAGCCAGTATTTTCATCAGACAAACACACAGAGATGACCATGGGACAAAACAGAGAGTTCCGTGGAGCTTCACAGTGCACTGATCTCCTAAAACTCAACACGAAAGAAGAGTTGTGTATGATTACACGTGTGCTCTCACACGTGATGGAAATGATGTTGCACTCTGTGTATGTGTGTTTATGTATAAAATTATCACCACCAGTACCTTTCCTAGATGCATTCTGTGCTATTCTGAAAACACTTGGATAAAATGGCACCTTCAGAGCTGTTCTGACCACTTGCTCCCATGACACTGAAGGGGTGTATGTGAAAACAGCTTACCTCTATAAAGAGTTATTTAATACAGCCTCATAAATCAGTGATTGAAAGATGTTGAACAGATTCTTTATATATCTTTAAATTAATTACAAAAAGAAATCTCCATTTCCTTCTGATGCCCTCAACCAAAACAAATGGTGCCAACCAATAGCTTTTAGTAATGTTTAGAGCTGCCTATCATTTGGGCTCTTTGGGTGATTAATCGAAGCTATAGAAGTAGGTAAACACAGTGCTATTAGCTTGTCTCCTATTCTGATACAGACCAAGCTTTGCATAACCCAAAGGACATGAAACTCTTAAAGGTTCAGTATTTGGGAATTTAAGTTACTGAGGAAAGTAATAGCTCTAATGCATTTTGCCACTTGCCATGTACTTTTGAGGAAAACATCTACAGTCTGGAAAAATCCTCAGAAGAAAAAAAATGTAAGAATTTGTACTGAGGCAGAAAAAAGTACAGGAGAGAGAGGGGCTCTTTTATAAGGACAATAGTCACCATAAGCTTTTATTTGTACAATTAAAAGAAAAAAAGAAATTGTGGTAAAATGATTTAGCAAAATGTTGCAACTCCATTCTGACTTGCTTGTCTGCTGCATTTATAAAACATACAGGTTATGAAAATAGGAACTCTCTTGTACATCTTTATAGATGATTCATTTACTCTTTCTGAAGAAACTGCAATTTATTCGCAGATTATGTAGTTCATTTACAGAATGTTTCCACATTTGTAACCTACCAGCCTCTTTCTCTGAAAAGCAATAATGGAAATGGAAATGTGAAAAGAACCAGTTAAAATCAATGGAGCAGAATCAGAAAAAAATGACAGTAAACGTATTGAAATAGGAAACAGAGAAGATGCATGTTTATCACTTTAGCTGGAAAGAAACAGCTTATATATATATTTGTGTGCATATATAGATGTACATGAATAAAAATTTCCTTATTACTTTTTTTTAAATGAAAGCAAGTGGAGACATCCAGAGATTTGTGCTGATATTCCAGTTTTTCTGACATTTCCATTCAGGACACAACTTTGTAAGTTCAAATACAGACTGAACACCTTCTTTTCTCTTGGTGTGTACATGATCAACCCTTAGAAGGCCCCCCAGGCCAGCTCTTTGAAGAACTGCACTGTATCCTCATCCATACTCCTTTGTGAACATGGAGAAGCCTCTTCAAACTCCACCATCTCAAGGCGGCATGGTAAAATTTATATGCATTCTCCAATTAAACTCTAAGCTTTTTGGACTGTGAGTGCCTATGAAGCAGAATTCAGCTTTAGTGGACTCTTATCTGGGGCCTCTGTATGTTGATGAATGCAAAAATGAGGAGAGCAAAACAAGTCCTTCACTCTCCCTTATACCCTGCACCTCCCAAGCTCCAGATTATTGTCTGTACCCCAGATAAGCATTTAAAAAAGATAAGGTTTTTTTGACATCTACTCCAGTATATTACTAAGCAAGTGTAATTGTCACATGCTGGTAAGTTGGTGAGATGTAAACCAGTAAAAGAAGAAAATAAAATTAAAAGGAATTGCAACAAAATAGAAATAGTGGAATAAAACCAGTACAATTCTGTAAATTTTACGTAAATGAATTAACCTCCGGAAATTAATGGTGATCTTACTAGCCTAGGTCAAAGACTGTAGGAAATTATGCTCATGTTTAGCATTTTGCTGCTTGTAGCCAAACATTCCCAATATGGTTGGTAGTGTGAATATGTGAAACAAACAGTTTCAAATGCATTGCTGAATTGGATTGAATATAATGAAGTGTGGGGAAACTGCAGCAATGGAAAAACTGACTCAACAACTAACAAAATCAACAAGACAGACAAAAATAAATAAATATCTAGATGTAGGGTTTCCGTTCGCTTCATTCTCAGAAAAGATGGAACATCCGTACTAAAACAAAATTCTTTGAATTTTGACGTGAGATCTATTGTATGTCTGATCCATTGTCAGCTGGAGTAAGTAGGGGCTTTTCCACTGTTTTATATATTTTTTGGAATGAGACTTAGATGTTCAGGTGTGAATGCAGAATGAAGTATTGCTAAGGAAAAAAATTTTGGTGTCCAAGAAAAGAATTGACCTAATGGAAAGGTTAGTTAAGAAAGAATATAGCTGGCCAAAAAGAAGATTGTACCTTGATATGAGAAATATAATGGAAAGGGTCCCTGAAGAGATTTTCAAGCAGCTCTAAAAAACGGTAATTAAGTCTGTGCAGGATTTCCAATGAAATATATATTTTTTAAAAAACAAAATAAAAAGCATCTGGTATATTTCTGATATTACAGCTATACTTGAAGAAAAATGGTTATGAATCAGGGCCTGTTCTCAACTTATTGTGAATATATGACTCCCATTGGTGATAAAAGGAACTTCTTATGCATTCCAGAAGGAAATCAATGGCTATTACAGCTATGAAAGATGAAATGAACTCTCTGATTCCATGCAAGAGGAATAAATAGAGGAAAAAAATGCCTCTTTCTGATATCATTAGCTCAAAAATATCTTAGTGGATTGGAAGGAAAATTTTCTGAGTTATTAATAATGACTTCAATTAGTAGAGTATCTGAAACGTGTATTTATCGGTAGGAAGAAAGCACGCTGGGAGAAAGAATTGAGAAGTATCATAACATCTCTTTGTATGGGAAATACTCATCAGCTATTCTTCATGTACCACAGCTGTTGCTAAAGATATAATTGGAATGTGTTCTGGTTTAGGAATGGTATTCCCCAATTTAGTGTTCCCACTGAAACACACCAAACCATGTTCTGCTTGCTCACTCCCCCCTCATCTTCCCCCTCTTCCTGTAGTGTGATGGGGAGGAGAACTGGAGGCACAAAAGGTAAAGATCATGGTTTGAGATAAAAAATTTTCTGGAAACAGCAGTGAGATAAGAAAATGAGCAGTGACAGCAACAATACGAATAACAGAGTGTACAACAAGCGAGTGCTCATCCCTGACAATACCCAACCACTCCCTCCACCATCCCTCCAACCCACAAGAGCCTCCCTTCCTCCCAACTGACTGGAACCAGGACAAAGAGACGCTCCCCATCCCTGGAGGTGCTCAAGGCTTGGCTTAGTGGGTCTCTGTGAAACCTGGTCTAGTGGAAGGTGTCCCTGACTGTGGCGTGGGGGTTGGAAGGAGATGATCTTTAAGGTTTCTTCCAACACAAGCCATTCTTTGATTCTAAAAATTATGATTTCCATTAGTGGACACAAATATGAATTTAGTATTCCAAATCCTACATTAAGCTATGACTTAGAAGTAGCTAGATATTAAAGAGCAGCATAAGGCAGCAGGGATTCAGTGAAGTGAGTGCACAGTGAGGTCCACAAACATTAACTTGTTCAACTCACAGGAGAGAGTATACATGACATGATTCTTCATGGCAAAAACTTGTCAGTATATTGAGAATCTAATTTTCATCCTCTGTGCAGCAGTGTGAACCTTCAGTAAGATGGCTAAAATCAATGGATTTATACTGGGGTGAGAGTACAATTGGATTTATCCTCTGCAAATGAGCTGCCTTCCACCATTGTATGAGAGTAAAACAACTCTCTGCTTTCCAGTTGATAACAACTAAGAAATAAATTTCAAAAATGTTTATGAAAAGTTCATCTGAACCCAAACCAAAACTCCAAAATAATCTTGAACATGAGCACAAAATATTTGTTTCCAAACACTACTTTTCACTTTTCCTCTTAAAAATGATACAAATCTTATCTGTTTTGTAGCTGCTTTTTCTATTCCAATGTACCTGCAGGGAGAAAATTCAATGCATGCAAGCAAGAGTCAGATGGATATTATCAAAACATATTCTACTCATTCAAGGACGAATTTAAGCTGTATCCAACATAATATCTTTCATGATCTTTTTCACATGCTTCTTTCTTTTTCTCATTTTTATTTTTTTGACAGAGACTGTGCTCCCAGTCATAGCTGTGCTTCAAACCTACCAGAAAAGTCTTTCCCTCACTGTTCAGCATCTCTTCTGGGAATTCAGAAGAATGGCAAAAATCATTCCAGAAGGGAAACTGCATGGAGACTTGCTGCTTGAGGACAAGGAAAGATGATCACTCATAAAACACAGGTAGGAAATGAAACAGGAAAGCTATCAGATCCAGACTTCCTCCAAGAGTAGAGGTTACCAAAACAAGCACTCCAAAATAAAAAAGGAAATCATTGACATTTGGTCAATTGGGACTGAACTGGCTGGAGTTGTTCCGGACAGAGACTGATTTGCTGTGACTCAGACAACCAGGCAGGAAAGTTGCTGAGGGCCAAATGCCAGCAAAAACATGGGAAATGTTTTACTCCTCTAGCGTTAAAGCAACTCCCCACCCTTGATCCCCGTTACCGCTCCCCTCTTCCTGGTGAAACCAGACTTGGGCAGTGGCAGAACTCTTCAGATGGCTCCACTGAAGGCCTGAATTTTCCCTCGTGCCTGGCCATCCTTTCCCATCCTGTCAGCCTTACTCCTTCGTTCAAAAACACACTTTTTAGAAACCACACCAGCTTTCCACCATGCCCCTGTGGAGAAAATCTTGCCTTACCTCCCTTTCTCAGCTCCATCACACAACTGTATTGGTGTTTCTAAGACTCCTTAATGGAACAAATGAGTCAAAAGGGTTTTAAGAGGCCAGGCCAGGGTGATGGTTTCACCTGGACACATTAACACTCAACAAGAACTATTATTATCACTTCATCTGACCCCTGCCTGATGTTGCCTATGGAATTCCAACAGTGGTAAGTTTACTGAGCCTCCCTGAATTGTCCTGAAGCATTTTTCACAATGATATTTAGCCCAGATTTTACAAGTGAAAAGGGCTGAGGCTCTACTCCTCTTGATACACTTCAAAAATGATTAATTACTCACACATAAAAAAAAAAAGAAATAGAAACTCTACACACACACTCACATGGCTTATAGGAGGAATTTTGGAGTTCAGAAATTCATCTGAGGTCATTCCTGTGTAACTCCCTTAGTCCTAAGAAACATTTGCGGATTATTTTAAATCTTTCTGTTTCAGAGTCCAGCTTTTATGTCATTCTTAAATTCCTTCTCAAAAGCATGAATATTTCAATGATACAGAGTTTGAGATCTGAGTTGTGTGACTACAGTTTTTTATAATAAACAGTAGACACTGACAGACCACTTACATGCCCATATTTTTACCACAGAGCTCTTTTAATTAAAGTTATAGTACTATTAATGTCTTTTTAACTACACATTAATGCAATAAATTAATGTAATGTTTGTCATGTTCCGACATCAGTTATGATAGAGGAGTTTTGACTGAGCCAGTCTCAGAAAAAAAGAACCACAAATGTGAAGTAAAATGAATTTTGATACAGATACAGTTCAATATTGACAAATCTGAAGCTGGAACACTTCACTGAAACTGATTCAGATATGAAAGCATGCACACCAGAGTCAGAAGGTATAAGTAGTTGATAGAAAAAGAACACTTTTAATCTTCTCTGTAACTATGGTTTTAACACAGCCATTGACTCACACTTTCCTATGTATATATTTAAGATCCTAATCCTTAAATGTGGAATGCAACCAGAGAAGGGAATCAGGTGAAATGCATGTATTGCTATTCTGGGCATGTACTGTGCATAAGAGTATTCATAATAAAGGGAGTATACAAGTTTGAGATAGATAGATACATAGATACGCAAACTGATAAAAAGTGGATTCTCATTTGCAGAACTCCTCAAATAGCTGCATTATTTAGTTCTCTTTTATCTATTCAGATATCTCTTTTCAGGAGGAAAAAATTGCCTAGGAATTCATTTCCTTTGAAAATTTAACTCTTTCTCAAATCTTATCCAATGGGAAAAAAATTTACGGAAAAGTTCATAGGTTGCTGTGGGCATCTCACACATACACAGTGGAGGATCACAGAGTCCTCATGTCCTTACAAAATCAGGCTTAAAAGGCCACATTTGTAAATCTTTCTACAAAGCTGACTCAAACATGGATGCAACAGAGATCAAGGAGAGTTTCATGATCCAGAGAGTAGCTCCAGATTTTAAGGTTAAAGGAAGAGATGTGGACAGGCTGTGGACCTTTTTCTCTCTCTTTACCATTGGGATCTGACCATACTTTCTTCCTGTCCCTGGCAGCACTGGACATTGTGGTTTTCTCCCCAGAACAGAGCTATAACAACAAGATGTTGTATTGCATGGATGCTGCCATGTCTGCCACGCTCCTCTACCTAAAATCATAGAACTTTAGCATCAGTCAAGCTTCAAGTGACCTCTGGAGATCTCCAGTTCAATCTCTCGCTTCTGCATAGAAGAGCCTTGCCCATAAAAGTTTTTTAAATCCCTAAGTATTTAAGAATATCCCACAGTCTCTCCAGAGAGACTTCCAGCTCTTAGCTACTTCCATAGTAAACGTAGTCCCTGTGTTAAAAGCCCTGTCTTGCAACGTCAGCACTGGCTCTGAACTTGGCAAGAGTCTGGGTTCATCTTTCTATGCCATCCTTTAGGCAGTGGAAGAGCGTTTTATCAAGCCTCCCCTTCTCTTAAAGAAGTTTTATTCACTTTATTTTTGTGAGAACCTATGTGTAAAGTTACGAGATGGAAACACATAGCCAACACATCACAGAGGAAGCTTGTCTGACCATGTTCTAGGCAGTCATGTGGCGTGCTAATCCTTTGACAGAGGAGAAGAGGCCATCCATCAAGCTTACATGGGGAGTGCCCTTTCTAATGGGGTTCCTCCCAATGCAGGATCCCACTATGTGCTGTTGCACCCACTTTTGCAGGCAAGAGTCAAGCAGACCTGATCCTTTGTCCTCATTCCCCATGACCAGACCATGAGAAAATACAATATACACATAAAATCACTCTCCCCTAATGAAACTTGTCACAATAGGGATCTATGTGACTCCAAAGGGGTGTAAAAGGCACCTAAGAGAGCTGATCACTTTGAGCTCTCTAATATCAAGAGAGGGAGAAAGAAGCATGTGCAGGGGATGATTCAGATCATCGAAAAGCAGCCATCAGAGTTGGGGCACAGAATTTTCCCTCTAAAAATATTTTTTCGTTTCCACTGAGAGCCTGATGTGATTAAAACAAGTACAGAGACAAACTTTTGGATATTCAAAGTGTCTGTGAGATTCTTTTCATGTGAAGACATTATCTGCATCACAAGGAAGCTCAAGAATTCTTGAGTCAGAAGTACTGATTTCTGTACATCATCAGAAAGTCAGCTTTGGTAGTGGTTGATCTGATCTGTCAAAAGACCAATTGCAGCTTCTCCCAATTCTTTGTACACTTGCTGCAAATTATTTGCCATGTGTCTTTTTTAAGACAGATTCTGTAGCTGTGACCAACTATGTTACAATATTGTCCAGGGTTGAATTTTTCCTGTGAAATGAGTATTTCAAATAGTAAATATTTAAGTAACATGTAAAAAAAAACCCAACTGTGATACAGCATTAACAAGAAATAAACCTGTCCATGAACATAATAAAGTAAAACATGAAGTGTTTGAAGCAAACTTGGGGGTAAATGGTTTTTATCTAGCCAAGCTCTGTAAATATTCAAATCTTGCTGAATATTCTGCCTTTTCTTTCTGCAGATGGAAAAAGAAAGATATTTTTAAAGAAGATCTGCAAAGATGTTGAGATGGACTTTTAAGAACCAGAAGCTCTGAAGAGTTTAAAAAACACTCCTGAAACTCAAAAGTTTTGCCTCAGGCTGAATTCCAGAGCCATGTAAGATTCATCACTGACTGAGCGTAGAGGTGGCTCTGCCCCAGTCACGGTCCTTGGACTGGACAAAAGTCCAGGATCCCTTTGAAACCATGAGCATCATATTATTGTGGTGCGGAAGAGCTGAAACGACTCAGAGGCCGCATCACCCAGCACTGAGCTCAGAACTTTGCAAAGCAAGTCCATAAATCAGGAGGTGACAGTAAATTTTTAACAGTGTACATACTCAGGCATGAGCAAGAGCCCAGTTTATTTTACAGGCATGATGATAGTGGTGAAGAATGCTGCAGTGATACGGATAACGTGGTGGCACACCTGTAACCTCCAGGTCGGAAAGAGAGAACTGTTTGCACTTCATCATCCCAGGAAGAGAAAAACACCCAGACCTCCTGCCACAACACACCCTAAATGGAGCCTTACTGTCCCGAGGAAAAAAAAAAACCATAATGTACAAAGTATACCTTGTCAATGTTATTCTCAGTGATTATGTACTTTCATGGTATGTGGAAGTTTTATGGAGCAATTACATCCATTGTGACTTTGTAATTACAGTATTGGGAGGTCACAGACAGAGAAACTTTGCCAACTCTATTGATTTTTAAGGCTAGCCTGAACAGGATATAGATTTGCTCTGGACTTGTGAGATTTCAATATGTACACAAAGTGCTGTACACTCAGGAGACAAGCAGTGGTAAGTGATGTTCATGCCAGCCATGGGCCAGAGTCTGATCTCTAGTGCTCTTTCAACATAAATCTGCATGATCAACCTTGTGAAAGAGTGTCTTTGTGGAAATAAGTAATCAGGGAGAAGTTCTAGAAACTGGAGGAAACAGTTAAAAGTAATTTAGCAAATAAAATCAACCTTCCTGACTAGCAGCATGGTCTGGATTGTGTTTATGGACCTTAACTATATACTTTTTAAGTTTTTACTTTTTAAACTATTTGATTTCTGAACCATTTGCTTTTTGAACCATCCATCCTACAGCAAAAATTCCATTCTGGACAACAGTGTAACAGAAGAGCTGATAGATTTTTTTTAAGCTCTACAGTGAAGTTTCACTAGAGAAGAAAAGCTAAGAGAGAAAGAATTTTTATCAAATAAGTGACAAAATTGCTTGAGTTATTGAACTGAATAAGATTGGACTGATCTTACTTAAGTAGATAAGAGCTGTGTTCACAGAGCATGGTAGATCCCTACCACACCACTGTTTGTGAGGATAATGGGAAACCTCAGCCATTCCACAGAGCACACATTCCTTAGTATAAATTTAGGCACAGAGTTTCTTGTCAGTAGGGACACCTGCAAAATTAATTTTCTGAAAAATGTAAGAAACTATTTAAACAAAAATTGTGGGAGTTGGTGAGGGTTTGTTGCTGTTGTTGTTTGGCTGGTTTTGTGGGTTTTTTTCAGGGTATAAAATCAAAATTAAATTCTTTATTTTAAACCAAAGGAAAAGTTGTTTTTTTTAAAAAGAGGGACTTCAGAATGTTTCCCATTCATTGTGATATGATGCATTCTAGATTTCCTTCAAGCATGAAGGATTTCTTCCATATGCTGTCTTTAATAAATATGCAGAACACTTATAGAAAAAAAATGAGCTCTCTGAGAAGAACATTTCCATAGAAAATATTGAAACGTAGTGCTCTATTAAAGTAGTGACAGGACAAGGGGGAAAGGTTTTAAGCTGACAGAGGGCAGGTTTAGATCACATATCAGAAAGAAATTCTTCCCTGTGAGGGTGGTGAGGCCCTGGCACAGGGTGCTCAGAGAAGCTGTGGCTGCCCCATCCCTGGAAGTGTCCAAGGCCAGGCTGGACAGGGCTTGGAGCAGCTTGGGATAGTGGAAGGTGCTCCTGCCCATGGCAGGGGGGTTGGAATGAAATGGTCTTTAAAGTCCCTTCCAACCCAAATCATTCCATGATTCTATTATGGGATTTCTGTCTTACTAATCATCATTTTTTTTCAATTGAATGAAAATTTGGCAAACTGTAGGTGGCACCATTGAACATTTTGGTACAATGGATTGCTTTTTCCACTGAAACAGTTAGACACTCCAAAGTGTTCAGAAATATCAATGTTAAAATATTGTAAAGTCCCAACACTTACTGAGAAACTTTTAACAGCCTTTTGAACAAACTTCCTTCACAATGCTCATGAAAAGTCTACGCTTTTTTCAATTCTAGTTGGGATTTTTTTGGATTGGTGAAACGAGGATCAATCTGCCTTTACTTCCTTACTGGCTTCCCATTCTGGCACATGCATACTCTAGATTGATCTGAAAATTACCTCTGCCTAAAATCTGACCCATACAAATGAATTTTGAAGTTGTTTGAAAAAGATAAATTACTTTCAAGGAACAGGAATATCACAATGAATATAATGAATAAATGAAATTTCCTTCTTTAAAACAGCAGAGTTTAGGAGAGAACCTTTAACTGTGGACCAGACTGCCTTTTACACCAGGGTTACTCAGTGTAATATAATGAGGACATTAAATAACAGCAAGTGTAATTAATACATAACATTAGTAAGAGTCAATTTTCATTCGCTTCTTGAGGCCGACTGGCATTATCATTATTTTATTTTTTAATTTCCTGGTGATATCGCCTTCTTTACCAGCCTTCTCATATGACTGAGATAAGCTGTTGCACGTTTTGATTAGAAAGCAAGAGGAATGGTAATTAAGTAATTTGAAAATGAAAAGAGCTTAATCAAAGGGGCTTGTACAGTCTGAAACTGTGCAGAACCTCCATCTACCTTTGAGAGAGACCCTTCTTCAAAATCTCTCCTGGCAAAAGAACCACATCCTGATCCTGGTCTCATTTATTTCAAGAGCAAAGCCTCCACAATATGTCTAACATGACACCTCAAAATATCGTTATTTCAAGGGGTGAAAGTCAGTTTTAAATGGATGATTTATGGCTTGGAATACCAAAGAAGCTCAAGTCACTCTGAATCCAAAGTGTGGATTAGATCTACAGGGCTGCCCAGGCACACCAGGTTGCTCGCTGAGGTGGCCACACCATTCACATCATCCAATGTGATTCTGTGATCATAACGAAGAAGGCTTCGGTGGCACTCTGCAACACAGCAGTAACAATATTAAATAAAAGAAGGGAAATTGCATTCTGGTTTTAACACCATAGAGTTTGCTCACCCCATAGCTTATAAAAGAATAAATAATACTGAACTGTGCACCAAAACTCAAGGCTGTTCCCTTTTATTCGAATGTCATGACACTCAAGCCACAGGCACAGAGAATCATAGAGTCCTCTTAGCATGAACACCCAACTCTATTCTCCACAGCAAAAAATCCATTGCTTTTTTCCAGCTCTGATATAACCTGGTGATTTGGCAATGCCTGTGGACAAAAGATGATGGAAGTCTGAAGACCCTATGCATAAAGAAGTATGGCATTTGGGTCATCCACACCCTGGACAAACAATCCTGTATACATAATGCCTAGATAAGGGAGAAAAGAACCAGGTCACGTGTTTTCTTTCCAGCTAATATACATGTGTATGTGTGTAGAGTGAGATACAGATTGTCATGGCCATTTTTCTCTACAGATTATGGTAATGATTAAATGAGCATGAATACGGACTTCTGAAAACGATAACAAGTAGGGGAAATTCCATCCTATTTTGTATCTCTATCTTTTCTGTGAACATTACTTTGTTATCTGCAATATGCAAGTCTTTGAATAGGTGCTATTAATTTAATATGCATTTATTCTTTCTGATCTCTCTTTAATTTTAAATTAAGTGAAGTCAATGATCAAAGAAAGGCCAGAATAACAACCCTGTAGGATGATTTTTTTTATCTTTTCTTTTGGTCACAGAAAGCAATGAGAAGTAGCACTCTCTGTTTTTTCTGGGCCAGTTCTGCAGTATGTACCTAGGTGACAATGTGGCCTGCAGTAACACTAAAGTACATGGGAGTCACCCAAATAAACAACTGCCAAGTAGAGCAAAGGCCTATGATCGAGCTCTAAACACCCTTATTTACCTTTTGTGTTTCAGCAGTTGCTAAGAGCCACAAGCTTATTGCTCCAAGCCATTAAACTTGGAGCAGAAAGACTATCCCTGCCCCAAAGAATTTGCAGTAATAGGTTGTTTAACTCTGTATAACTTAATCTGCTTATGAGTGAAAGACATATACTCACACACCCAAACTCTCTTCAACAGAATATTTAACTATGCTCTTTAAAAAACATGACAAAGATTGGAACCATCTCTTAGCTACCAAATATCTTTGTCATTCTGCAGAAAACAAAGTCGGGTCCATGACAGAATCAATACCCAAGCATTACTCAGGAGGAAGAGGGTTGAGAACTTACCAATTTATTTCTTGTAAGCCATGACTAAAGCAAATTATTTTCAGACAGACCTCTCTAATATGTTTACAGTTTTATACAGAAAGATAAGCTCTGCAGAGAAGATATAGTTTTTGTTAGACCAACCAGTATGGCTGGGGAACAGAAACAACAAAAAAAACAAGCTCTGAAGCGCAGCAGAGCTTCGTCCAGCCAAGGGGCTCGTGCATCCAAAAAACAGGGGATGTATTTAACCCTCTTTCCCTCACTTAATTTCATCATCTGTTTCTTCAAAACTTTTTCTTACATCCATAGACAGTATCAGTCAGTAATTCAATGAGCTGTAAAACATCCAGTTGCAGGACACAGCTGAAGATTGAATCATTCTTTTGAACACAAGTGCCTCCATGGCATCAGGATTTAAGTTCTGGACTTTGAAGACCAGAAGTGAGTTTATTGGGTGTTTGAGCTACTCTTAAGTTGCCATTAACCTGGCAGTTAAAGACACTAAATAGCAAGCCCTAATATTTTGGTTCTGTGTGTTAGAGCAGCTGAGGAGGCCTAAGATGCTCCTTATCCAATCTGGACAATATGGGGGAAATGGCATAGTGGACAGCAAAACTTCTGAGCATTTTTTTTTCCTTCACATTTTGAGTTTTGACATGTACTAACCAAACATGTCTAGTTGCAGTTTTGCTAAATTGTTCTGCAGAGTGAAAAATGAAAATTTTGTTGAATTCCTTATGGGCTTTAATAACTAAAAGAAACTTTTTGTTTGAAAAATTCTGCTCCTATTTCTGTTCCAAAATTTAAAAAAAAATTATTTCTGGGTAGCCTTTGCTCTTTGGCTTGCACCTAATGTGGTCAGAATTAGTTGTCTCTACATTGGACCAGCCGAATCTGCACAAGCATTCAGCTCATTCAGCCTCTTGTAGCACCTCTACCTGGATCAGCAGGTGGGTTTTTTCAAACTCAGTGTCTGAAATAATAAAAATTGTGTAATAGTTGGGGTTTTTTCTATTTATGACCTTCCCAAGTGGTGGTTTTTTAACTATTGTGTGGTTTGGTGCCATGGATTATATTAAAGGGATTGTTGGTAGGGCTTCAGAGCAGTATCTTCTCTGTTAAAGAACTGGGAAGGTGGAGAGAGACTTCTTCATATGGCCTCCTCTTCTTCCACCATATGAGAATAATCCCAGGGAGTGATCCAGCTGCAAAACTGAACCCAGGTCTGTGTTACGCTTGGAGCATTTTTGCATTTTTAATCTGAGGCCACTTAGAACTTTAGCAGAAAACTGGATTTTCTAACAATTCAGAAGACTTAATTCCATAATGAACTATTGGCAGAACCGAAGTGCTGCTAGGTTTAGAGATATACAAATCAGTTATATCCCTTCTCACTTAATTTCTTTATTTCTTGGTTGGATTGCGTGAATTGCTCATTCCACTGGTACTCAACAGGTTAAGGTGGGAAGCCCAGGTTACTGTTCACAGCCACAGGAAGGGATGACCTGGGCAAGTACAAATTCAGGCATGAATTTCCATTTCTGGAAAGCACTATTACCATATGGAAAAGTTTGTTGGTTAAATCACACACAATGTACAGATAAATATCACATCTTGGTATCAGTGGAAATTATCCCCGCTATCAACAATAACAGCAATTACTTATGAAGAGAATCATCTCACCTAAATGTAGTCATCTACAAGTCAGGTATCTAATCTAAGGTAACCACCTAAGCTCCCTCTGTGGTGAACAGACAGAATTAGGCAGTGGAAGAGAAGGAAATTCGTCCTATCCCAAGATAAACGTCCTGAGATAGCTAGAGAATCACCTTCCAGAGGTGCTTATCTCTCTTCATTGGCTACAGAAGGAACACAGATAATTAGCCATGACTAGACGTCTCATTTTTAGATACCCAGGCACCTAAACTTTGGCAAGATGTATCAGAGCTGAGTGATTCCTGCTAGGTAAACTTCCTCCTTCCCATTCTTCAATGAGAGAATGTCTGACACGTGAAACATAAAGCTTGGACTGCTTTCAAAATCATGTTTTTCCTTTTCACTTAGAATTTTTTAAAACTCTTTTCTGTATTGCTTTACCTCATAATACCTCATTATGAGCATATTCAATTTGCTGCTTTTAGAGTGTATACAAACTACTATTTTTATTGGAATACCTACAACAATGTACTTTCAGACAGGAAAATGACAACACATGATAAATTCATATTTTAAAACATTATAATAGAATCATCTGTATTTTATTTGCTTTCCTTCTAAATCTGGTTTAATTTTATGTACAGCTTCTATTTCCCACAGGATTTTAAAAATATTACAACTTTTTAAGAAGATCTGTGCCTACAAATACATCCAGCTTCATTTTATTGCAATGTTTGATATAATTTGTATAAGTTACAGCCTAAAAAAAGATAGAGGAGCAAACTTCAAACCACATCATCTGTTTTTCCCCCCAGTAGAGATATAAAATTATATTTGTTCTGGTTCTTTTTGTGTGGTTCATCAGATTAGGAAATTTTATTAGACCTCCTACTTCGGGCTTGTAACAATAAGATCCTTCCTATGCCAATAAGTGAAGCTTAGAGAAGTTCTGATGCGCTTATAGGCAAAGTGAAAAATATAGGCTGGAAAGGCATCTTCATTTATTTAAGCACATACTTAGTATAAGATTAAAGTTATTTGCTTACATGCTGTCCTTAATATGGATAGGCTTAAAGGCATTTCCATGTATTTTCCTGAATGGGAAACACATTCTCAGATGTGCAATGAATTTTCATTAGTGTTTATTTGACGTTAAGTGTCGGAACATTAGGTGTGCTAATGCACACAAATGGAGGTAGACCCTGGTAAGTAAAGTTCACAGGGCTCAAAGTAGGGGCAAAAGGGCTGAATAAGAGATGAATAAAAAAATCATACCTTTGGGCTGAGATTTCCATGTCAAATTTTGTTCACATTTCAAATGCAACAGCACATACTTGTTACTCCGGATTTTAGAACATTTTGCCTTATCCCTGTCTTTACTTGGTAAAAGAGATGTTTAGGTAGGGGCACATGTGTTCTTCAGTACCAACATTTCTCTAAGATTCACTGGGTGGCACACAAATCCATATGCTCTCACAGGTCTAGACTAATGTTTTCCAAGTCTTGTGAGAGGAAGTGATTTTTTTTAAAGGAAATCTGGATAAGTTAAGAGACTCAACAGCAGTATAGGGCTTGCACTGTGCAAATTGACTGCTCAGCCACAGGTAGGGAGGAGTCAAGTGGAAGTATTACCACCAGCCAATCAGAATCATTTAACCCTTTGGAGTTCTCGTAAATATGGACATTGAGACCCCTGGGACAAATCACAAAGGGAGACTCTAATGGAATATCACATTTTAAATTATCACAGACCTCAGGGAGCTAGTTTCTGTCTTGCCAGCTCTGAGAACAGAGAAACCAAACTGTAAAATCACTGTGATAAAACAAGGTGAGCTTTCTGTCACAGACAGCTTGTTATTATTTTCTGTTTCTGAAAGGCCTGAAGTCTTTTCTTTCACAGAAAGAAAAAAAAAAACAACAAGAAAATGTGGTTTTGTGGTTAAGGCACTGAATTCAGACTAGGCAGTGCTGGATTCTTGTCACAGCTTTACTTTGGCATGAGGCTGGGAAAGCCTTTCACTTTTCAAACCTGCAGCAATATTGAGGTGCACACCTGAAGCTAACCAAACCAAAGATCACAGAATTGTAAAATGGTTTGTGCTGGAAAGAATCTTAAAGATCATCCAGTTCCAATCCCCCTACTGTGGGTGAGGATACCTTCCCCTAGACCACCTTGCTCAGGGCTCCATCCAACCTGGCCTTGAAAAGATCCCACAGATCATCCCAGTTAGTGGGATGCAGGGCCAAGACCTTAAGTTCTCTGTGACCCTTCCAGATGTGTAAATTTAAGTCTAATATACTTGCTTTGTTTTCTGTACTGTATATGTAAACGAAACCTGTGAAGCAGCCCTGGTTCTGCTGGGACTAATTCAAATGCAGCTCTCAGTACTGAGGAAATTGGTTTGAAAAACAGGTGAGACAGGCGAGATTTTGGAGAAACAACAACATAAATGGCACAGTGCTGGAGGAAAGACAGCAAAACGGGGGCTTGCTGAAGGCTGAGAAGGGAAGAAATACAATATAGAGTCATAGAATCTAGGAATGGTAAGGATAGGAAGAGACATTAAAGATCATCTAGTTCCAACCTCCCTGCCGTGGAGGTTTGGAACTACTGTTTATCTTGTAGAGTAAAGAAAAGGTAGGTGAAAATGTAATCTATTCCCCTCTGCCCTTATCAGCAGGACAGGGAATGATGAGTTGCACTGGATGACCCTCCCAAAGTCCCTCCAGCCCTTTTGTCTGTGTTTTCTAAATTTTGTCAGGATGCAGGATGTTATCACAGTTGGTCCTGAGCTTCATGCACACCTCCAGCGCTACTGCAGGATGGAAAAACTGGGCATAAACAAACATCTTTGTGTCACGGTAGCTTCTGGCCAGAGTTTATAAGAAGCCATCCATCAAAGAGCAAGAATGCTTACAAGTTTTGAGTTGAGAAAGTGCAGCGGCAAGCTTTTGGGGGGATTTCACAATACTGATTTCTTGGTTTGAAGCAAAATACATTTACAACAGCATCTGCTGGTGTGAGTCTCTTAAATATGGCATATACTCTGTGTTACTGCTTCATCATCATGTATAATTGGCAATAAACCTATTTAGAATTCAAGATGCATAAAACTGAAAGTCTTTGAAGGGAATAGCTGCTGAGATTATATTTATTGTGCTTTCCCACAATATTTTTCTATGCATAATGTGATAAACCTCCAAGGTGGTTGTAGGCAAAGCTGAAATATTCACAAGTATGCAGTTATTATGAATTTAGACAGGTTGTAAGACATTTTGATATCAAACTCTTAATGAATGGCAGTAAACATATTCTACATTACTTTATTAAAATGCCTATTAAAACATACACATCCACAGAATGATCACTGGATGTGTTTACTTGCGAGCAAAAAGGCCATGAAGAAAACAGCATGGAAATAAATTTTCTTTTCCTGCACCACTATGATAAGAATTAGGGCATGCATTTAAAGTTCATATTATTTTCAGTGTGTTCACAGTACATCCAGATAATCAGATATTCAAAGGAGGATTCCCAGTCGGTTCCAATATGCCACGACTCAGTAAATCGAGTTGTGTAAATGATAGTTCCATATCCAACACTGTTGTTTTGAGATTCCAGAAAAACTGCTACCTTCCAAAAAAACAGAAAACAACCACAACCAAACAACAAATAGCCAGCAAATACATTCTTGTTATCTTGATGCTTTTCAAATGAAATTTGTCAATGTTTTCTTTCTATTTGGCTTAATTTTTATTAGCAAAAATTTAAAACTAAAGAAGTCCTGTTGAGCTAGAATATGGGGAATTTTCTTTTTCTTTTCAACATTTCTGAGTACACAGTCTGAGGGGAGGAAAAATTCAAATTATGTGTTGAAAACATATGGAAATTTATTCTTTCTGAGTAAAATTTTTATTTTCTTCGCAAAGTCCTGATCAACACCCGCGACAAACACAAATACTGAAGTCTCCTGTAACATCCAACAGCAATTCCATTACTCCATACCATGCTGTTAATCTAGAGCAGCTTTTAAGGGGATTGAATATGCCACATTTTCTGTGGCTGTGGATAGGAACCATCCTCCTGATGGAAACTCCTCTGTGGGACCATCCCTGCCCCAGTGTGAAGTAAGTATCAGCTAGAAAAGAGCTACTATGCTATAAATTCACCCAAAACATGGCTTTGAGGTGAAGTGTGTGTTGGATCAGCACATAGTGCCCTGGGACTGGAGACCTGGGAGGGGAGTGGGGAAAGGCACCGTGGCGCAGTTAATGCCTTCCTAAGATAGACTGAGCAAAAGTTAATGTCTGGAGCTTCTTGCCTGCTACCAGAAAAAGAGAAATGATCTTTAAATGTTGGTGTCTTCCTGATATATGCAATTTCTGTAGTTATTTGCCCTGAAAATACTGGTGTGACCTGGTTGTGAGAAGCTTTGTATGCTCACAAGCACAGCCAGCTGCTGGATTCTGGGAGTCATGCCATGGGACCCCTGCATAAATGACAAATAAAGTGGGATAAAACCTCGACACAACAATAACCAGCACTCATGTCTCTCTCCTCTTTGTCAATGCAGCTATCTTGCTCTTGCTAGAGCAAGGGGGAATGGCTTCAAGCTTAAAAAAGGGTGGGTATAGATTAGATGTTAGGAATAAATTCTTCCATGTGAGGGTGGTGAGGCCCCAGCACAGGTTACCCAGAGAAGCTGTGGCTGCCCCATCCCTGGAAGTGTCCAAGGCCAGGTTGGATGGGGCCTGGAACATCCTGAGATATTGGAAAGTGTCCCTGACCATGGCAGGGGGTTGGAACTAGATGGTCTTTACGATTCCTTGCAACCCAAAGAATTCCATGATCCTTACATTTATCAGTCAAGAGAATCCTGATTGCTTTTATAGGTAAACTGAGTCTCAGCATGCTGAATTAACAGTGGGAGAGGCTTGCAAATTAAGGAACTGTACTGGTGTCTTTGCCTTTTCCTAGAAGCAGAACTCCATGGAAATAACCAGTACCACTCTGAAATAATATCCGGAGGGAGTTTACTATTTTTCTGTGCCATGATTATACAATAGTACATTTCCACTTGCCTGTTGGAAGTGTTTTCTCATTCAAGAATGAATTTTTTGAGAACGTAGAACAGTAACATACCCTGCAAAACTCCTATTTATACAGCACTGCTGTTGTTATAAGAACTGTTTATACAAATAAGTAACATAGCCCACGGTGCAATATATTTCACTTGCCTAATGTACTTTTTTGACATCTGATGAGAAACTGCAAGCCTTAATCCCCAAGCCCAGGTTAAAATGACAGAGCAGTGCCCCATCCAAATGAAAGGCTGTCATTGTTCTTGCTGGAAACAGACACACTTATTTCCATGTCTGGCACTAACATTGTTTTAAAGCAAACTGTGAAGAAGTTATCCAAGCCGAGTCAAAAGCTGGAATATGCATTTAAACCTCCTATTAATAGGCTTGGAAGAGCATTTAAAAAAAAAATCTTTATGAGGAACTCTTTTCCCTAAGAAAAATCTACTTGACATGTCTTTATTTACTGTTCAAGACATAATACAATGTTATAGCCCCACTGATATCACTGATAAAGGCATTATGGGATGCCAGATGGACAAAGAACAGAGTAAGAATGGAGAAAGAAAGGGAAAATAAAGAAACAACGATGTCATGTCACTCTGTCTGACACACTGGGAGGTCAGCAGCCTCCCTGCCGTGAGGGGTGTTTTTATTCTCAGTGCATCATGAAAAAGGACATTATCAGGAAGGGTTTGAAAGGAAAATATGTGACAAAAGGAGTCCAGGTGTTTCCCCCAAGCACAGGCACAGGCAAAATGATGTGACAGAAGAAACAAGGAGAGGCTGGAGGAGATGTGTTAGCAGTGAACAGCAGGACATAAGCAGATACCACTTGCATGGAGCCATGAGAAGCCACTGCTCCATCGTGCTCTCTGTGCCCCGCCGGCTGCTCCACTGCTGCATGCAGAAGTCCCAAACCTTCCAAAAATTCCCAAATCCCCAAACATCTACACAATAACAGTACAAACTCAGCAACTACTTTTAAGAATTTCTCAAGGCAGCTCAAATCCCCCCTTTATATTCTTTTAGAACCACCACAAAAGTTGTTGTATCCTAGCGAATTTGCATTAAAGCAGACATTTTTTTATCTCCCAGGAATGGGGAAAAAGAGCAAACTCTTCCCAGTGTCCACCTCAGTTACATATTTCACCTCTTCTTTCTGCCCTTCCCCTTCCCCCCTGTCTCCGGCACTGCGGCTCAAAGGAGAAAGTAACAAAGATATTTGAGATTATAAGGGGTTTTGGATGAGTGAACTTGGAGTGAGTAAAGCTCTTAGAAAAGAATTTAAAGGATCGCAGTGGCATGCAGTCATGTTATATAAACATATTCTGAATGGTACCATCGTACGCCCAGCCCTGGCGCCACAATTGCATTAAGTGAAATTTTATACAGAAATTGTGAAAGTGCACCGGGGTTGGCTGATTATCTGCTCTCTCTGTTCCCTTTCAGACATGAAGCAAAAAGCCAAGGTGCTGGAGAAGAATGTGGACAGTGCCAAGAGGTTTCTGACCTAATTTAAGCAAAAGGTTTTCTTTCTTTTCTCTGTTTTTTGTTGTTTTGGTTTTTTACGTCTTTCCCCCTCTCTTTTGGTTTCCTCCACAGGGTTCAAAGCTGTCACTCCTTAGAAATAAACACCTGAAACTGACTGTCACTGGGATTTAAAATTTTCAAACACCTAAGGAAAGAGAGAGTAGAAACTGGAATAAGGTCATGGCGTAAAAGCTACTTCCTGAAGTGTCCAATGAATACTTCCCTTATATATCTTGACAGTTTTGAAATGCATGTGGAGGGAGGGAATTTACAATACTATTCAGGAATTGTTTATTCTTGTCAAAATAAGTTAATTAAAATGAGGCTCTATTAAAATGAAAGGGTCTGGCTCATTTGAAATATTAATTTAGGCCTCTATTTCTGCAATCTGCCTGCAAGGGTCTCCGTGAGAGAGCAGGGCTATGTTTGTTAAGCAGTAAAGCGTTGTTGCAAGTAAAGCCAACATTTTCTTTGCTTTTAATGTTGTCTGATCTCTTTCCCTGGGTTAACCTCTGTCTGTTGACCTTCAGGGCAAACTGCAAAGCCTCACTTTTACTTGCAATAAGGATGAGTTTATGGCTTGTGTTTGAAGGGGGAAGGGAGTTGGGATAAATCTGTTGTGTGGGGTACGGGGTAGATTTGTTTGGAGGTTATCTTTCCTACTGATGCTCTTACTGGCACTACCACTCATGTAGGATTTCCCCTCATTAATCTGTGTTACCAACAGACGCTGCTCCAGCAACGAGACCAGAGAGAGCCTCTACCCAGCCACATAGAATCTGGAGTGAAACATTTCAAATAAAGAAGGTAATGTAATTCCTAAGACTCTTCCCTCTCTCCCCGCAAAATAATTTATTTTTCCAGATAAAATTTTCAGTCCCTGAGATATGTACCATTTTGAATTAAACACTTTTTCTCACTTCTAACAGGCATAAATAAAAGAAAAAAAAGTATGCCTCCCCTTTTTTTCTCTATCAGCTCTAAGTATAAATATTAACCTACGTACCTCTGGATAAGGAATTCAATAGCGGGATAGAACATACCCCAAACAACAGAAGAACCCAAAATGTTCTGTCATGGTTAATGTCACAACCTTCTGTCTGTTTAATGGCTCCAGGAAACCTGGGAAACTCCTTCACCCAAACCCCATACGAGGAGTTATGGATGAACAGCAGAAACTAGTTCTTCCCATGCAGGAATTTAAAAACTCCATCAGCCACATGAAATAATGACTTTTACTACAAAATGAGCAGATACATGGCATAAAATTCCATGGAAAGCCTGTTGTTTTACTGTCTATACTGACGCTAAACCAACTAGAAGAGAATCTCTTCATTTCCTCCTGACAACCCTGGGTAATGCTGGTGGTGCAGTGTGTTTCAGAAGTCTGGAGGATGCCCCATTGTTTCTATCCTCACCCAACACTATTTGCTGCATTACAGATCCCAGTAGGAAGGAGGAATTTCCATTTGCTCTGGTGAAGTCACTGAGACAGAGGAAGCTCAGGTATTAGACTGTTTAACATTGCTACCATTTCTATTTGTCTGCTGACCTGAGAAACTCAAATACAGACTTTACACCAGGCTGTAAGGAGAAGCCCTGGCACAGCAGGGAAGCAGGTTTCCAGAAACAGAGACTGGCACACATTAAAAACTGGTATTGCCAAAACATTCATGGAATGAAAATGTTTTACCCAAACAGCCACTGGGTTAAAGAACACCCACAACAACAAGGGGTTGCTTACACTGTCTTCCTCACTTCTGCCCCGTGTGCCCCATCAGAGCTTGTGTGAGAGTGCCACAAAAAGTGTCCTTGCTCCACTGCCACGTTAAGAGTGGGAATCCTGTGGGATGCTACAGTGCACAAACTGAGCAGGCAGCAAACCAAGGCACCTTAGCACTGTCTCCCTGCATTTTACACCTCTGCAACTCCTTTGCTACTCAGCTTCCCACCCCTTGCCATCACCGTGCTGCACTGCCTGCAAGCCATTGCAAAGGTGCAAGTTGAGTTTGTGCTGCAGGGAATGATATTTTCTACAGATCTGTCTCTAACCACTAGGTACTTTGTCCTGATCCAAGGCATCTTGATATTTGGTTTGTCTGTTTGTTTTCCTTTGTTTTGTTTTGGGTTCCCCCCCCACACACACACATTGAGTGGACCATTATCACAAGAAGGTGTGAAGACCATGCTCCTGCTCTTCCAAGAGTGTGCATCCTGAGCAGTAAGCTCTTTGCTTCTCTTCTTAGGAGGAGGAGGGCCCCACAGAGAATGGAGCTCTCAGATTAGAGCCTTTCAAAGAGATGCAGACTGTAGGAAAGGTTTCAGTTCAAAAGCAAGACTTACACAGATAAATTTCCATATGACGTGTGCAGGGAATTTGGGCTGTCATCACACTCCAGAGATATGTTGGGTTTATCTGCTCCCACATTGACATTTGCTGCAATTGAGAAGCCCTAGGATATTGAGGCACAAATTAAACGTCCCAAGCATGCCATATGACCTGCTAAGTATGTCTAACTCCTCAGACACTAAAATTTTGTTAGTTTAATTCCTCCACAGGCTCCATTCAGTTATCCAGTTATCAATATCTATGACCTCAATATTAGCTATCTACATCAAAACACTTACACACTGGTGTGTCCACCCCCGACTGAATCCCAAACCTGTATTTCAGTCGAGTTTACTTATGAGTTGAGTCCTAGAAGCCTGTATCAAGAGCACAGTGATACCACTACGTTGTTAGGGGGTCACTGTTTAGGCCTGGGGCCATGTAACCTCTTCCTCAACAATTACCAGGCATAGTCTGGGACTCAGCACAGACCAGGGACCAACCCCAGTCATGAATTTAGATGCAATTAGCCCGTTTTGAAGGCTGAGATTTATACAACATGGATGTGAGCCGCACCATCTTCATCAGCCTCTGTGCCACTGAAAGATCCTGAAGTGTGCTCCCGCACTCTGATCTGTGCATGATGTGGTTGAAGGCCAGCTAAATGGGATTTACTGGGATTACAGTTCTAGATTTAGATTCCAAAATCTTACTTTATTTATTTTTAACACTTAGACCCTAATTGGAGTTGGAAAAAACCCCAGGCTTTGATAGTTTAAGAATAAAATTAAATGTCTATCAAAAAATATTTGCCTGATTTATTTCAGGGAATATTACTTAAAAATTCCATTATGTAATTTAATATTTCTGTGGAATTCTTCTATTTAGACTCCTGTTAATAAGAGTCCTGGGAGCAATGGAGACCCCAGGTCTGGCAGGTTTGGATCAGATAAGATATTATTTACATATAGGTTTATATACAGATCTGATACCCAAACATCTGGTTGGAAATGAAACTTTCCTTTGTGCTTGTAGAGTTGTTCATTCCACCTTCAAGTGAATTTCCAGGGAAAGTTAGGGCTGCATCCTCCTACTTTTGGCATCCCACATGCAGGAGCTGAGCACAAGACAGGAAAGAGCAAAGTCCCTCTCCTGAGTCTAGCTCAGCTCACCTGCTTGGCCTCCATAAAATATGTATTCCCTTATCTATATTTCCCTTCTGAGAATGTTTATATTTATTTTCCTTACACAAAACATCCCCACTCAGTCCATACTTGCACTCATCCCCATTGGTGTGGATCTTTCCTTCTATTACAGTACAGGCATTTGGCAGAACAAGATAACAGCAGAGAGCTTTGTTACAACCCAAAGGCTAAATCTGAAAAGCCTGTAAGTGGGAGAGTTTTTCTGATGGAAAGTGAGGCACCAGCTGCTTCTCTGGGCTAAAACCTTTCCCTGAACCAGTACCTCTGCACTTGTGTTATGTGGATCCTCTCCTTATATCTCTTTTAATTTTCATTTACATCAAGATTGTTTTCTTAGAGTTGTCTCACATAGTGAAGAGGAAGCAAAGCATGAATAGACTATTGATGGTCTAGCTTCATATATAATGCATATGGCACTCTTATCTGTGGAAAATATTATCTTTATAGCAGAATATATTTAAGAGGTCAGGGTACTCAGTTTGTCTTGGCAGGAGAGAGGCCACATCTAGCAGTGCTGTAAGAGTCAAGGTGCTTGAGTTGTGTTTTCCCCTCTTCCTGTGTTACCTTAAGGCTCTTGTGTTACCACAAGGCTCTTCTCTGCTTATGTATGTTAAATATCTGTCTCCAGAGCTGCAGCAGCATGTTCCTGCACTCCCTCAGAGCAGCCTGTTTTCCTCCACACAAGCCCATGTGGATGCCTCTCCTCTAGTTTCACAGGAGGAAAGAGAGAGCGAGCATTTATCAGCCTCACAGTGCAGCCATTTTATCTCAAGCTCGTAGCTGCTTCTTCCAGATTTCCCACCACCACTTTAACCTCTTATGGGTCCCTTCACCATCACATGGCTGTCTCTGCCTTAGATTTAAGCTTCATTCAGAAGTGAAAGAAGAGTGGAGAGTGTGCTGTTCTCACCTTGTACAGGGGTTGTCCCTTCTGCCAATGAGAAGAGGTCAGGCAGCACAAGGTTATAGGGGAGAGATTGGGATAATCCCTCCACCCCCAGATTTGCCTGCCTCCCAGTGCACAGCAATGCTACTTTGCTTAAATTCTGTCAAATCTTTTGAAATCAGCAGATGAAAGATAAGGCGACTGCACTGTTCTGGATCTGTGTGACTACAAAGGAGTAGGATTCTCTTCACAGAAGCTGGGTAGATTTGTTGATTTTTTAATTTTTTTTTTTTCACATTTGATGGGAATTTCTGAAATCCATGGCATAGAAACTGTTTTGGTTGTGTGCTGAGAGATGTTGAGCCAAACATCTTGAGAGAAGTTATCCTATCCATATAAATGCACGCAGAGAGCGGCAGGTAGAGAGGAGAAAAACCTACTCCTTCCAGCTTCACATGCATTGTCATGAGAGAAACAAGTGAGACAAAAAGGAAGAGAAACTTTCAGAGGTCCAACTGAGACTGGAGTCCAACCATGAAAAGTAGAAGCAGTTCGTGAATGAAAACACAATCCCTAACCAGGCTCTCAGCCTAAACCAGGAGCACCATGGAGCAGGAAGGGAACCAAGGCAGAGATTTGCAGGTTACACACTCGGCGATCTGTTGGAGAGTATGTCAGTCATTTCCAAAACTGAGTGTGAGTAACCTGAACCTCTGTTCGAACACGGGACCACGGCTGCTCTTAGTACTGACAGAATGACTCAGTCTGGCTAAATGAGGAAAATTATCCCTCTTCATGTCTCTTATGTGTTGAAACACAGCCCTTCAGACCAAACCAGTATGGTTATTGACACTAAGCTGTTTAGATTCCCAGAAGAGACGAGCTTTCAGTACAGAGTACTGGCATAGCTACACACAGATGAAGGATAAATTCGCCGTAGCTACTCACCTGATATGCAGGATGTGCAATTTAGCAGATTTGTGTACATCTTCAGCAGCTTGATGATCTTCAGTGGGGTGCTTGCTTTGAAATGCTTGAGCAGTGGTTCATGTCTCCTACACTGTATCCTGCACAACAGGAACTTTGGTACTGGCAAAGGAAGGAGAGGGAAAGCACATGGCGGGAGCTGCTCGAGCTTCCTTCCCATGAAACAGATTCACGAGCCCATTTCGCACAACGTGGCGTGTTCCAAGGACAAAAGCAAAACAGCTCTTCAGAAATTTCTTCATGAGCTGGAGATAAAAGCAATC
The DNA here is from genome assembly GCA_013400235.1 of Oriolus oriolus. Lineage (NCBI taxonomy): Eukaryota > Metazoa > Chordata > Aves > Passeriformes > Corvidae > Oriolus > Oriolus oriolus. The sequence continues at coordinate 905,673 of VXBT01008729.1, read as the reverse complement.
CCTGCTAGGGATGGTTTAGCAGTATGCATATTTGGGGGAGGAATTTCAGAGGAAGGGAAATACCCCTCCACCCCATCCTGAGTTTTTCAATAATACTTTGTAGTTCTGCCCACTTTTGAAGTAGCTTAAAAGAAATGGAAGTATTTGGAATGTTTTTACACAAGAAATACTTCCTTTTGTATAATTAAAATTATTGTGGTTGGCTCCTAGACTGAGAGGCTCATAAATTTGTTTCCAGTAGCAATCAGTATAGTTAATACCCATCCTATCAAACTGAGTAAACTTGTGTTCATTTTGGGCCTCATCCAGAGCTTATTGATGTCAGAGGAAAGAAACTATTGACTTAAACAGGCTTTGGAGTAGACCCTACAAGCTGAAAAGAACAGATAATCTGGTTATTTCTGCCACAAAGAAAAGGGATATCCAGTGAAAATAAATAGGTGAAAGTGAAAATAAAATAATAATGAAAAAAAATATTAAAAACCAGACAAAGAATCCCATGAACAGGGTGTTTTGTGTGACCCAGCGTTGTTATAGGGAGAGGCAGAGAACCTCATGGTGCAGAGGGTGACCACAACAACTCTCAGAAATCAGGAGGAGACATGGGGAGATGAAGAAAATTTGCCTGATTTGCCTTTCATGTCTGAAAGAATAGAATTAAAACCTGACCAGGGTGAGTATCACACGAGACACCTTAGCCTTTATGTGTTCTGGCCAAACCTGTGATATCAGGTTTTGAAGTTGTCCAGTTAAAAGTAGAGAACACAAAAATTACATGACACAAAGATCCTGAAGGACACACAATCTTAGGAAAGGTTTGTAAAGAATCCAGTGGTGTTTCTGGCCATGCTGGATGAATTATCAAAGGCTATGAGGATCTCTGAAATGAGTTCAGTACCCAGCAGGTTTCCCATGAGAACAGGCATCTGCAATGCAAATTCCGTGCCCAAGCCCTGCAGCATGATTGCCAGATCCAAGCATCAGAGTGATGAATAAATCCCCTTTTCTGTCCCCTTAAAAATAATGAAGATATGAGGAATAAAGAATTTGAAGTCTTTTTTTTATTGCCCTGATGGTTTAAGGAATTTGAGTGCTTCTGGCACTCCAAAAGCTCCTCTTTCCAACTATGAGAAATTGCTTTATTGTCTAAACCAAGGATGGGGTATTCACTTCCCTACAGGTCTTCACTCAGGCTGCCATTTGGCTTGTCTTCTTCCTGTTTCCATATTCTTCCTTTGATTTCTTTCTTCCAGACCGTATTTACTAAAATATCTTGGAGGTGAACTTTTTCCCTTCTGTGAAACCATTACTAAAATATCTGTTGACTTCAAGAAGGCCAAGATTGTGTCAGTGACAACCGGCTTCACTTCTTTGTAATTCCCTTTAACTGTAGTTAAATCATTCTGTGAAGTTCTCTGCTCTGAAAATTTCCCCAGCATTAACAGACGTGGGTCTCCTGTGGTCAGGGTGCCACAGCTCCCCTGTACAATTCCCCCACCCAAAGTCAAACAGTATTATTGGTTGATGTCCCTATAATGTCATTCTCATCCCAGCTGTAGCTGCAGTGACACCATTTAATATTGTGCACATGGCCTTGGATATTAATTCTGACATGTCACCCTGTGTTTGCTTTGTTGTGTTCTTTTCATAAGGCCAAGATCACGCTTTACATGTTGGCTTTGTGTTCTGCAGATTTTAAATAGATACAGAGAGCTGTGCCATTCAAATATGAGTTTTAGTAACCCAAAAGATCAGCTTAAATCTCCAAGGACAAAGAGCTGACATGAAAGTCTAGTCTTCCAAAATCCTTCACAAATCTATAAAATTCCTGTTAGGCAACCTGATAAGTCACTTGACATTTCCATACTTTGATATCTCCAAGTCTGAAGTGAGGTAACACTCTTATCTTTTTGAAAGTAACATGACACTAATTTTTCTATTGACAAATTATTCTGGGGACTTCTGCCAAAGCAAAGCTTTACTAAAACCTTCCAATGAATATACGTCTAGAGGAAAAACAACACAGAGATATGAAAATAAGAAAAGACCATAAAGGGTCTAACCTCAGTTGACCATTGTCATTGTATATTTATGCAATTTCCTTGTTGTAAGATAAAGTCCTCAATTTGTGTTTACTGATCTGGATCGAAGGACAAGAGTGTTGAAAGGGATGTTACGGCGGGGTTTTTTGTGTGCTTTTTTAAGGCAATAGTTCCTCAGTTCTACATGTACACAGCAAAGCAACACCCTTTTCTATTACCAATTTAAAGGGTGGTTGTTATAGCTGAAGGAGGTAAATTACAACTACTTGAGAAAACAAATAGAAAGCTGTTTTAGTCATCACATTAGGGTTAAAAAAAATAAAATATGATTTGGCTACGTGGCTGTATGGATGCAAATGGGCTAGTCATATTCACACATATTACTCTGAAGGAAGTTTTCCTGTTCATTTGCATAGGGGAGAAATCCTTTCATTCCTGCATTCAAAAGGGAGGGAAGAGGCCCCATCTACAAGCAAAATTACAGGAAACACAAAGAGAAGTGAGTGCATGTTCAAGTACTTGGAGAAAAGTATTGGACTTGTTCCAAAAACCCAGCACTATTACTGGAGCTGATATGCCTCCCTAAAACCGTGTAAATGATTCCCTTGATCAGAAAAAGGGTCTGGGGCTGCAAAAACTCAATCAGGGTTGTTGAAATACTAGCTTTTGGGTCAAAAAGTATCCTGTACAGTCAGGAGCAGGTATGTCCCAGGCAGAGAGATGTCAAAGAGCTTGTACAGTGGTTTCCATATAAGAAAAGCTTAGCTTGGAGGAAATATATTTTTGCAGTTAAAAAGTTTTCACACACACAGAAAATAAAACAATAATTAAACCAGAACAAAAAAGCAAACAAACAAACAAAAACCCCCACATTGTTTTTTAATTGGAAAAATGGAAGAGAAATTTAAAAACCCAATTCTTGTACCAAGATTATAAGGAATAATTGGTTTTGACTGCTGATATTAACACCAGGTCTAACCAGCCAATCTCACCAGAAAGGAATATTTTCCTGGTTTTACCAGATAGTCTAGAAGGAAGCTGGATTTATGATTAGAAGGTGCTCTGACAATAAAAAGATGTGATATATTTCTTGCACTAGCCTTAAAATTAATTTCTGTGTGGTAATAAGACACGAATTATATTATTACCACTTCAACATTAATTTGCAAAAATTCACTTCTATTGTTTTCTCAGAAAGGTTTTGACATAATAAAAATGTAGCAAGCCAATTGATCTTATTAACCAAAAGACTGAATAATATTTTTCAGTGTGTGCTCAAGCTGTTTTGGCAAATGATCCTCACTTGGGCCAACGTTGCATTGTCTTAGTTCTCAGATTAATTGTATCTTTGTCATCTTTGTTTGTATTTACATAGAAGATCAAGTTGAGTTCTCCCATCCTCAATCAGAAAAAAGTTAGTTAGTTAAGAATGTCAGAGTCTAAAGCCAGTGCCTCCACTGAGCTAGTCTGAAACAGGTGTCTCAAATAGATGGATGAATCATGGATGAAAAATAATTGTGTTCTCCCTGGACTACAAGGGAATTGAGAAGTAAGCTCAGCTGCAGCCTTCTCACTGAGATGATTTAAATCCTCTGGTTCACCAGAGAAAAGAAGCAGGACATCAGCAGGACCATTTATCTTGTCCTAACACAGGCAGCACCAATTTTCTTCTGAAGCTGCAGACCTACCTCTCTTCATAAACTGTAAGATGAGCTTTGATGCCTTACCTTTAGGCAACTAAAGCAAGAGAATGCAAATCCCAACTACGACATATAGAGCAAGAAGTCTGTGACCCCAAAGTGGACTTTTCTACATTTACAGCAATGCAAATAATGAAAGCAATATAAACTCACTAACACAAGCTATTAAAACTTTCAGGCCAAATATGTCCTTCCAGCTTCTGTTGATATAAATGTATATATACACATTGTTGATATAAAAGTGATATAAACACCAGACCAAAAGATAAAATTTTGGACTGTATTTGCCAGCCAGCATCCAGACAAGCCACAAGCCAATCAGTTCAAATCCTATCTTGTAATTACTATTGGTGAATTTGCTGTTCTGGACATAGAAGTCTGTATTTCTTAAATAGAACTGCATCAGAGATAGCAGCAAATATAATATTAAAGAAACCCAACCCAAAGCTTGTTCTAAGGTTACTCAAAGACACCCATTTCTTATCAGCTAAATCGCTCAAAACCAAGATTATCACCAGTTATAGCAACATTAACATCCGCATCTACCCCAACTCATATCACAACCCGAATGTGAGAACACTCAAAAAAACCTCAGCTCCAGAGCCAACTCCCTCCCAGTGCCAGCACACAACTGACCACAAAAGTCGTCAGAATTACATCCCTGATTCCTCTCTCAGGCTGTTCTTTAACTTAACCCTTTTATTTGAAGAAATAGGGGAAAACACGTATGCCTGAGCAAACAGAGGAAGGATGAAAACCCATATTGCCATCCTCTCTGCTCTCATGGGTTGCATGAGAAAATAGGAAAAGTTGCTTTTTTTTTAAGGTGTCAGATGCCTACAGATGGCAATGTGGCCCCTTTAACCCTCCCTACAGCCCAGCTCGAGTGCACCGGACGTTGTGGGTGGGAGAGGCACCTTGACACTGCAAAGATGTGACTTGAAACATGCGAAGCAAAAGGCACCTCAGAAACATCCTTGGGAAAAGTCGTGCTTGACTGACAGTGGAAGGAGTCTAAGAAGGGCAGATTTCCAAAAGTACATCAATAATAAAAAAATACAGTTGAATATAAAACCTGCACACTCCAGTAAATCACCTTCTCTTGTTTCTCCCCTGAACATTTCTGTTTGTATGTACATTCATGCATTCATGAAAGGAATCCAAACCTTTCAGTATCCTCAGGAAAGAAAGAAAAATTTCCTCTTCTTTCGTTAAGTTTGGCAACCGAGCTACTGAAAAAAATCAGATTTATCACCACCCTAAGAAGAAGCATCAAAAAATCTTGTGAAAGAAGAACTTTAAGGTTTCAAAAGCTAGTCAGAGTTTTAAGAAGGCAGTTTTATACCATTTCCACAAGCCCAATCATTATTAAAAATATTTTGCAAGATCTAGATGCGCAAAACTACTGAGACACTGACTGTGCAGCATTTCAGACTATAACTGCTAGGGTGAGACAAAAAACTTTTCCTTATGTTTATGAAGAGATACCCTCATGTTTTAAGGATTCCCAACTTGGACACTAAAAGAAAAATAGAAAAATTATTGAAAAGAGAACAGGAAGGAAACCCCTCATTGCCTGCCACAGAGTAGACTCTTGTCAGACCATTTATGCTGGACATAGGAGACCAGATTCACTGTTCCCACCTGTGTATCCATGCACACATCCTGGAAGAAGGACTTTACTTGGAAACCTAAGGGATAATTGCTGGTGGACTGAGTGATGGGGAGATGCTGATGTATCTTTCTTTAGAAACTGTACCCAAAGAAAAAAATCAGACAAACAAACAAGCAAAACTCCAACAAAAGCCCATAAGATTCATTGAGCAACAACATAAGGATATGATTTAAGAGCCCAGTAATTACACAGGTTGCCTGTGATCAGAAAGCAGCCTAGAAGCCAGTGCATATTCCCTATGGAACAGTCAGCAGACAATATGCAGAGAACAGCCTCCAGCACAGGAGCTGAGATGATTTCTTCCATCAGGTCTCTTCCATCCAACTGAGTTCTTAATCATTAAAGTGGGAGTTTTCCTTCAGGCTTTCTTCTCAAAAGAATGGCAGATCATTTTTCAGACATGTTTATGTGGAGAGTACAGAGCACTCTACAGAGATAAAGGAGAGATTTAGATTAGATACTAGGAAGAAAATCTTTGTTGTGAGGGTGGTGAGGTACTGGAACAGGTTTTCCAAAGGAACTGTGGCTGCTCCATACCTGGACCATCAAAGGCCAGTTTGGATGGGACTTTGAGATACCTGGTCTAGTGGAAGGTGTCCCTGCCCACAGCATGGGGGTAGGAATGAGATGATCTTTAAGGTCCCTTCCAACCCAAACCATTCTGGGCTTCTATGATTCTATGATTAATACCCTTCTTAGGGAAATGAAAACTTGGATTGTGCCTCAGCAGAAACCAAGTGCACATTTAGAAGTGGTCTAAGCACTGCACAGCAGTGAAGTTTGACTTGTCTGCTTAGTTAATGAAAGGGAACATGCTCATCCCACTGTGACTGTAAGCAGGGCAGTGGGAAGTGAATAAACTCTCTGTTTCCTAAATCCTGGGTAAACCATATTTACCCTTATTCATCTTCCATTGCATCAACACTGGGGATGCTCCCTCTGCTTTGTCAAGCAAGGACTGACTTGGGGTCATGACTGGATGGGACAATGAGAAGTCAATCATCTTCAGGTTTAGAAACAGTAGAATTCAAAGCAAAAACTTAGTGTTTCGTAATATTTTAGGGAAGGCAACTGCCCAGATCCTATTCTGTAGCAGGGCTTCATAAAACACAAACGGAATTTTTTATGTTTCATATAAAAGTCAAACAGCTTAATGCAGTCCCAAAAAGTCCTCACATGTTTAAGCAGTAGGGGTATAGAGGTGCTATAAAAATGTAATAAATAAAACTATACTTGGGCCAGGATCTGTAGGAGACAGTAACAGAAAATAGCCCAGTTTCATTAGAAATCCATTGTGGTTCCCATTTATGTTAGTGCAGAGACTCTGAACACAAGTGGAAATAAAAATGAGCTGCTGGTGTCAAAACAGAGCAGACTGAAGATAGTTTGTTAAAAGCTTCTGTGTGATTAACACTGTAGAGGACTAAATGTAGATGCAGTTCCAGGACAGATGCAGGGGAAGAAGTTGCTTCCAGACATGGTAAAGCAACAAAAATTCTGGAAAATGAGCTTCCAAAAATTTTCACTGCTGTTGCGGGCTGAGTTAAACTGATATGCAGTAGGAGAGGACATTGCATTTCTCCTGGAAAATGAGAAGCACATGGGAAATAAAATTGTCAGAGTTTTTGCTTGGAATTGAAAATTGTTGAAGGTTGAAGTCTTTAATGTAGGGGGTTTATCAACAGAAGCAGAATCTGTGGTTTCTATCTGAGCAGCAGTGAGGTCTGCAAAAGGTACTTCCTGCTGATGAAATTATATAGCTAGAGATTTTGGTCCAGATTTTGTACTCAGGAAGCCCTTGAAAACTTGTTTGCTGCTGTCGAGCTGTGGGAATTAATAGATTTAAAATTAACTACTGACATATTTTTGAGACAGTCCAAACCTGTAGCTGCAAAGATCCTAGTGCAAGTGGAATGGAGAAGTGTCCCTCTGTGTCACGGTAGGCAGGAGAATGGGCAGTGCTTCAAGCAGCAGCTGACCAAGCTGTTTTTTGACCTAGCCTGGAAGGCAATTTGCTTTCCAAGATGGCACAGCACTCTTTGTACCATCATAAACGTACCCCCCAAGGGAATAGGTCACAGACAGGTAGCCACTGTGACCTGGAGTTTCCAACATCTCGCTTGATTTTCAGTGTCCACACCAGTGAGGTGCCTCAAAAGCATCCAGTTATAAGACTCTGGGGACTAAAACACAGATCATTTCCTTTTGCAATGGCTTAGCAGCAACATCAAGTAATAGAGGATCCCCAGATCATACATTCTACAAGGAAATATCCAAATCTCTACTTTTAGGGTTTTCTGCATGAAGATGATGAATGTTATTCTGCTGTTACTTAATGGCCAAAACCTTACAAGTCATTTAAACTGTGCAATTTACAAATAGGCAGCAACTGCCTGTTTTTCATTGCTGTACAAGGAAGGGGATGATTTGAATAAAATAGGAAAGAATGTAAAGGGAACTAAATCAGAAGCCCTAAAATGAAGGATGACCTTGAAGAAATAGTTGTGGGAACAAAAGCAGTAAAAGCATTTAACACCATCAGAATGCCACAACAACATGAACATCAGCTGTGATCCTGCAGTCTGATATGGACAGCTATTTCCAGTGCAAATCACCTCTATGGAGAGTGGTACAAATTTTTCATCTCCCCCTATGCATCTAACAAGGTTTGCAGGACCAGCAATGAATATAATAGGTTGGGAAAGAGAAGATCTGACAGGGGAAAAAGATCCACAGAGAGCGTGACTCCTGTGAATCAAAAAAGCAGCTCCCCCTCCTTCATGGGTGGCATAAAGCAGCATGAGAAACATGAAGGAAACATTTTTGAAAATGTAATCCTAATGCTGGGTGGAATTTTTCCGTTCCTAAAATAGCCTGAGCTGTTACAAGTGCAGGTAGGAGTTTCTGCTTCCAGGAAATTGCTTTGCCTTTCTGAATAGCACAAATGTTTCTCCAACAAGTAGGCCTATGAAGAAGTAGAGTGCTCCTTTGGGGCATGTTTCTGTCCTGAGGAAATCAATGAGAGCGTTGCTATTAACTGTTTTGGGAGCAGGATATGGCCCATAATCTGATTAACAGATGCTTTGAGTCTGTGTAGACTGAGTTTTCAAAGACATACACAGATAAAAGACTTTTACTTTCATGTCACACTTATCTTTCTTTGTTGTAGCGTAAAAGTCTGTAAAATGTTACCTTACTCTTAACTCATAATACAGCTGTTTTACTTATGCTCAAAATATTTCATCCTGCCAGGGCCATCATGGTGGATAATCTAATTATATAGTTAATTCCACACATGCATTGTGGCCTTCAGGGAAATGACAATTTGGGACTAGATGTTTCACTTCAAGCATGGCTAAGTGCTGACAGAGAAGTGGAGCAGCAACATCCCTCCTGAGTAGCAACAATATCAGCCTGACACTTTTGCTGTTCTATTGAGATTTAGGCAATCTGCTGAGAAGGGAAGGCCGTGGTTTATCTCTTTGTGCTGAAGAGAGTGAAATCCTTCTTGGGGAGATGGACAACCAGTCCTTACTGGGTTTGCCTGGCCAGGTTTTGATAGCGGGGGGGCTACAAGGGTGGCCTCTGTGAGAAGCTGCTGGAAGTTTCCTCCATGTCCAAGAGAGACAATTCCAGACAGACCCAAGACTGGGCTTGCCAAGGCTGGGCCCATCAGAAATGCTGGTAACACCACTGTAACAGTATATTTAAAAAGGAATTAAAAAGTTATTGCACAGATGTATTGAGGCCAGAGTTGAGAACACATGAGAGGAACAGCTCTGCAGATGCCAAGGTCAGTGGAAAAGGAAGGGCAGGAGGTGCTGCAGGTGCTGAAGCTGAGACTCCCTTGCAGCCCCTGGTGCAGCCCACGGTGAGGCAGCTGTGCCCTGCAGCACATGGAGGGCACAGGGATTCAGAGATCCACCTGCAACCCATGGAAGAGCCCCACACCAGAGCAAGAGGGTGCCCAAAGGAGGCTGTGATCCTGTGGGAAACCTGTGCTGGAGCAGGGACCTATGGACCCGTGGAGAGCGGAGCCCACTCTGAAGCAGATTTCCTCAATTACTGCTCTTTAAAAGTTCTTTCTCCTTCTGTGAAAGATGCTGAAGCTGCAATATGGAGAGATTAACAGACTCTGGTGTCCCTTGTGTCTAGGTTTAGCCTTCTCTTCCCAGCTGCCAAGCAGGTATGTCAAAGGGCCCAGCTTACCCAGCAGTGCATTAAAAAGTCCTTTCCAAACCTTAAAAATGTGAGATTAATTTCTTTAGAGCTGAAGTTTTTCTCTCTATTGGATAAAATTGATTTTGCTCAGAAACCATGCTTCTTACCTTTATATCTAAGCCCCACAGGTCTTAGACCCCAGCTCTCTCCTTGCAGCTGCTGTGAGTTTTCCTTTTCTCTCCTGACACTCATGGTCTTGTTCACAGTCCATCAGGTTTGGATCTCTCAGTCACAGAGCCTTACACTACACCTAGAAATATGTGGAAACAAAAAAAATCAGGCAACTTAGTGTGTGCCAGAAATAAAACTGAACTTTCAACCTAGAGGTTGACAAATTCCACTTACCCTGAATTTACTCCTTTGTGGCACTGTGATTTTGGAATAAGGATTTCTTCTATTCATTGGGAAGGTGGGTTGAGATTGTTCTAAGATGAAAGTGAAGCATGTCTTTTTTCAGTGGTCAACATGACCTTAAGTGGTTTTGTTGACAGCTGGCACCCACCCTAACCCCTGAAAAACCCCTCTGAAGATATCTTTTCCCTTCCTGCCTCCCAAAAAATCCACATACACGTCAAAGAGCAGCAGGGCCCACTCCCTATAAGAGAAGTACAAGAGGAAAAAGCCTCAAGTTGCACCAGGTTTAGAGACTGGATATTAGGCAAAATTACTTCACTGAAAGGGTAGTCAGGCATTGGAACAGGCTGCTCAGGACAGTGATGAAGTCACCATCCCTGGAAGTCATCAAAAAAAAAACTTTATAGATGTTGTGCTTAGAGACATGGTTTAGTGGTGGATTTGTCATTGCTGGGGTAATGGTTGGACTTGATGACCTTAGAGAGCTTTTCCAACCTTAGTGATTCCATGATTCTAAAAAATACCATAGAAAGGGTTGTTACTGCTCCAAGGGCTGTTGCAAACTACAGCTGATGCTCCACCATAAGAACAGCTCCAGACTTTGCCCATGAGTAGCTGCAGAGGACGCTGAGGCTTCACAACCACGTATGTTACTCATATGTGTCTCTAGTGTTTGGATTGAAGTCCATTGGTGCTGTTCCTCTGCAATTTCCTGTCCATTTTCAAAACAAACATGGAGCATCTTGCTGTTTCCTGATGATAGATCATCTCATTTATTGTTGGTTCTGCTACAAGAGTGGGCAAAAAACCTTATATTCCTTGGCTGACCACAGGCGCTTGGATTTTTCAGAATCACTCAGTGTTGAGGTAAATTTGCTCCCAGTGACATCAGAGACTGTTCAGCTTCCTGCAGCAGTGTGGAGACTGGTGTGCATCTCCATTCAGTCATTCAGACAGAGAGAACGAAAGGAATTCATATTCCCAAATCCCAAACTGTCATCTTAAAATCTCCCTAGCATGAGGAGTCACTCAGCCTCACATCACTTATTTTGGCTTGAGTTGTCCAAGCACATAAGGCTGCACGTGCACAGAACTTCTTTTCTCCTGGCAAGGCAGGGTGGAACCACCCTGGTTGGTGTCTAGACAGCTTCAGAGTCTACGAGGAGTTGCTTCTCTGATGAGTCTCCTGGAGAGGCCAGACTGTCAGGCATCATCAGAGCATTCCTGACATGAACCAACAGGCTCAAAAGGCCTGGAAGAAGCACTGCTGACTACTGCTTTGTGACTGGCAGAGTCGCCTTGGCATTTATACCACAACCTTTAGGCTACATCACTTGTCTAAGCATTGGAAAACTTAAGTGCTCATTTCCTAATTTAGCTTGTTGCTACTTCCATCTCCTAGAAAACTTGTCTGTAGTATCCAGGCCAGAAGATATTTGGCACAGGAATACTCTGCCCTTCCTCCTGATGCTGGGCAACACCTGCAACAGCGAGGTCAAGCTGAAAGAAAAGTCATGATCTTAGTGCAGGGCTCATGACATTCACCTGGGAGAAACATGCTGGGTCCTGTTCCAAAGTCTCTTTCCAATATCACCTATGACATTTCACACTGATGATCATTTGCTCATTTGCTTGAGGACAAAAACATTCCAGTATGTCTGAAGCAGCTATTAGGAGTCCAAATTATTTCTCAGAGTGCTGTAATTATGATGCTGGAAATGTAGGTTCCTCCTGGTTTATTCTTTAGTTCAGTTCCTTTCTCTAACACTTCAATTTTTTCCCTCTCCATCTCTCTGCACAGTCTAGCCACACTTCTTCCACAAGATAGGAGGTTACTTTCTCACAACAAGTGGTTCATACAATAACTTGAATGACTTCAAGAAGGAAGGGGACTTTTCCTTGCTTAAGGTGGTACGTATAACTACCTTGGGCATCTGTAGTATAGACTTCTGCATCTGGGCCACTTTCCTCAAACTCCATTGACAAACAATGGAGTTAAGTGGTTTATTTTTGCAGGTACTTTTGGGTGTGAAAAATCATGCCCAAATGCTTCCTCTACTTTCTCACCTTGACAATAAAGGCAGCTGAGGGTTACTGGCTCATGTGTGGATGTGAACACTGGTGATATTTAAGCCTTGGTGCATCTCACCCTTCACATTTTGCAGGACCTTATTTAATAGAACTATTTGCAATGACTCAAGACAATCAATCCATGTACCTCTGAACTGAGGAAAAATTGGATTCAAGAAGAGATCAAACTTTGTACTCTAATATCTAAATTTAGATGTATTTTCTCCTTTTCTTCTAGGAAGTCTAGTCAAGATCCCCCCCCCCTTGCTGTTTCTGCTGGTGAGAGACTAAATGATTATGATTGATGACTTTCTTCCCCAAAGAAGTGGAATTGCATCTGCTGAACTCCTGCTCAGAGGAGGACAGAGCTCATAACTGCCTGAAATGCTCTTCAGGAATGCTGACACATGCTACACTAATTCACAAGAATGTGAAAGCAATCTCCAGGACATGACAGTTCAGTGACTGGCTGCAGTTAGCAAGTGATTGGGAACATGATCTAAAACTCCAACCTCTCATTTATCTCAGGCTAAGTGTTGACAAAACACTTTTCAGACTCTGTGAAATGCAGACATGTTGCACAGGCAGGAATTCTTGGCTTTAGCCCTTGGACAGCCTTGTAGTTAAATAGTTAAAGAAAGCTGGTCAGAAAAATTCATAGCATTAATTATTTTTGGCCGTGCACATCTGTGTGCATGTGTGTAGACAAAAAGATAAATATGTATTTTAATCTGATAGTCTTATGTCAATTTAGCTACATATACCACAGTTTGGAGTTTCTGGTGACTTTGCTTTCACTGAAGCCCACTCTGCTAACAATTGGTTTAATGGCCATGATGGCTTCATAGAAATAGAGGAACACTGAATTGTTTAGGTTGGACAAAATCTCGCTAATCATCAATCCAGTCATTAACACAGCACTGCCAAGTCACAACTAAACCATGTCCCTCAGCACCACACTCTGATGTTTCATGAATACTTCAAGGGATAGTGATTCCAACACTTCCCTGGTTAGTCTATTCCAATGCTTTCAGTGAAGCACCCTTGACCATCCTTTCAGTGAAGAAATTGTTCCTAATCTCCAATCTAAATTTTCCCTGGATGTAAAAGATCCTTAGGAAAAGTTAACACAGGTTTCGTAAAGCATCTCATTGTTTTTGTGATCTGATAAGCAAAGATGGAGCTGCTGGCACAAGGAAGGAGAAGGTCAAGTGCCTCTCAGCATCCCCCATGAAGGTTTTATTCCAGGTCGGGAATGCTCCTGGCACATCCCTGCTGAGGCTGCACCTGAGCAGGAGGTGAGACCATGGGATCCAGCAGCCAAATCATTTCATCTTCTTGTTCACCAGCCTTTAGACAAGTCACTGCTTGACAAGCTGCATTTTCAGCAGTGCTCAGGGACAAATTTTTAAGGCTCACAGCTTGGGCTGTGTTTCTAAGGCTACTCCATACGTGCAGTCCGCCCAAGAGTTGAGAGTTGGTCGCTGCCTTATTTTACTCCCATGTTAAAAAAGATTGAAGAATCAATTCCTCCAGGGTTAACTAAGGAGGGAATGATATAGTTTTGAAAGGGAAAATGCTGTAGACCAGTAATTTCTAACAAGAAATTATGAGTTCATTTACTATCATATCTTTCCCAGAAATCTACCAGGAGCTGTGTTTGGTTTGGGGTTTTTTTGATGGTAATATCAACAGTTTTAAAAAAAGAAATAAATATAAAGAATTCAGGAAATAAAACCTATTCTAAATCATAAAACTTCTTATACATGTACATTTGCACACAGAAAACCTGGCAAAATTATTTTGGCACATGACCCAAAACACGATCACTTCAATCAAATGGAGAAGGACAATGATGTCATATTAAATATCTCTTTTCACTTTTTTTGGCCCATAGGTCCTCTCCATACCATCCCTGGGTTTTCATTCTGCACTTTCTTCCTTCTTTCATTTTCCCATGTTTTGGCAGGATAGCCCAAGGGCTGTTCTAACCAGTGCCAGGTTGTTACTCTTATTTGCACAGGAGAGGAGCTAATCCTGTAGAGCTTCTTGATGCAAAATTAAAATGAAAGCTTTGAGCTAATAATTTCCTTCATGAGCAGACCTTAGTTCCACATGGGATATTTGTATTTTTCCATTCGAGGATGTAAATTTTGAAATTTGGACCTTTAAGAGCAGTTGGGCATCTGATCTGATGCACACAGAAGAGCTGCAGTCCAAACCCTCCCCTCAAATTCAACTTGAATTTAGTTGTTAGCAATCTACAATTAATTCCCTGGCTTGGATTGGTTGCCTTCTCTGATTGAAAAATATAAAGCTCTCTAAAGCTAGAAGAACATTTTATATTGAGGTATATGGTAAAAATGCCCTTCAACACTTATTCTGATGTAAATAAAGCAAAGTCAAAGGTTTCAAACAAAACTTACTGAAAACTCATTTAAAACACAATTATTTCTACAAAAATCAAGGGTACAAGGTACAATCTAAACTGAGTCTTTCACTTAGCAACTTGGGCTTATTTTCCATAGGCTCTTATTCCAAATAGCAGCATTTACTGATATTTAGTTATGCAGGAAATGGCTAGTTTTCAATGGAGATGTTGAGTGTGGGTGCTTCTTACTGACATTGGCACATGTTGCTTGGGTTAAGATCTTGGGGATGGAAGAGACACAAAAATGGGGTGAAAATAATAGATCAAACCCTGATCTTTGCAAAACACGGCACTGGCAGACTGTAGGAAAAATTACACAAAATCTGTCAATCAGTTGTAACTTTGGGTCATTCCTGCCTCAAAGCAGAATTTCCTGACAAAATGTCAGAAAAATTCCTGGGGTATGAATGTCAAAGCAGTGGGGTTTGGTCTTTGAAGGATGTGGTTCAAATTTTACGTCGTTTTTCAAGTGAGGCTCAGGCCGTTATCTAAGCCAGTGGCAAAACAAGACAGTCGTATACAAAATTTTTGTATGGTTATAGGATAATTCAACTGGCAATGATCTAGTCTAACATCCTGGTTGAAGTAGGGAGCAGGGCCAGCTATGACCCTCCTTTATCTGTATTATTTCCAAGTTCTGAAAGCAGAGAAATCATCAAACTTTTTCACTACAAACTTTCCTATTTTTTCTGTCCTGATCTTCAGGTTCATGCCAAATCATGAACTGCACAGGAAAAATATTTGCTTAAGCAAGTGACATAACAACTTGGTGCCAAAACTTGACACATGCTGAGCAATTCCTTCCAAATTCTGCCGATGCTGATTGGTTATGAAGATCCTTTACGAATCCTTAGCCCACTCTTATTTCAGCACCTATTTCTCTGTGATTCTTAATCATGCAGAATCACAGACTTGGTAAGGTTTGAAAGGGACCACTGGAGGTCATCTATTTCAAATTCCCTGTTCAAGCAGGAGTGCTGCCCTAGAGATATTACTCAGAATTGTGTCCTGATGGCTGTTGAATATCTCCAGAGAAGGAGGTTCCACAACATCTCTGGGCAAGTACATCCAAAGGTTTCCTTTCCAGGCAAATGTAATAGTTGCTCACACTATGAGGCTCTGAGACCCTCAGGAAAGTCTAATAATTAAATACTGGGGCAGAAAACAGAATAAAAATATTTTGTCCATTTGCCTTCTCCTAGAACTAGAACCCCTGAGTGCACTAGACCCAGACTACACCACAAAATATAAAAGCAATCTCAGATTTTGGGAGCTGGGGTTGGGGTTTGGTTTTTTTGGCAGCTAAGTATATTTTTGTCTTTTGTTTTCTTTTGTTTTCCAAGTTATGTGCACTGTCATCTGCAATATCTTTAGATGGCTGAATGAGCTCTTAGGCTGAGCAGTTTGTAGCTTGCTTTGTTTTTCAAAAGAAATTTCACATGTACACAACATGAGTTGGTTATTTTCCTTCCCTTTTTTTTTTTTTTTTTTTTTTTTTTTTTTNTTTTTTTTTTTTTTTGTGAACACAATTTAATTCCCAGGGGCTGATTTGTTATTTTGTACAATATTCTGAAACCATTAAGCAGCCTGTGTGTTATCAGCTGTTCAATAATTCTACCCCGTTTTCCTCCTCCTGCTAACAGGTTATCATCTTGCCATGCTCTGTGCTTTAGATTCAGTCATCGCTGGAGTGCAAGGAAAGCCTTCAGCAACCAAGCGGGGCATTCCTTCAATCTGTATTTAACAGTTAATTGCAAACCTGTTCCTTGAAGTACTGCCACAATTCCTTGCTTCTCTGCAAAGTCTTTGATATCAACCTACTGCTTTTGGAAAGATTACAACCTATGCACTCAGTTGCTCTGGTCAGATGTGCACAAGAACATCAAGTGTGAAAGTAAAATTGCTCTCTCTGGTGCGTGTGAACCCAACAAACCTCTTAATTGCTGTGTTAGATATGCTTCAAACCAGTGCAGCCCTGCAGGGCAGGCACTTGGGGAGAATGGAAATTTCCAACCAGGGAGCTGAATTTCCAGGTGGGAAGGGAGGGATGAAATGGAGAGGGGGCACAGAATGTGGGGTATTTCTCACATATTTTACCAGAATTTTGTTTACACCAAATAAAGATCTGTTGTCTCCCCAGTAGCTTAACATTGAGTATTATTCTCCTTTCCATTAATGTAAATCCAGAATGGCACCCTAACAGTGCACTCAACAGGATTTTAATCCAGGTTTATAATTTCTCCTAAGGAAGAGACATGACACACATTGAACAGAAATTTAAAATGACAATTTCCAACTAAGTTGCTGAAACTAATAACCTATCAATAGTGGGTTAAACCCAGAGCACAGGGCACACAGAACAAAAAAAGCTATCCATCACTTAGGCACAGGACAGATGTGCTGAAGGAAATACAAGCTTACGTGACTTTTTATCATAGGAATACATTGGGTTGGAAGGGACTTTTAAATGTCACTTATTTCCCCCACCCTGGAAAGAGGAGAGATATTTTCCATTAGATCAGGTTGCTCAGAGCCTGATCCAGCCTGGTTTTGAATGTTTGCATGGATGGGTCACCCACCACCTCTCTGGACAACCTGTGCCAGTGCCTCACTACCCTCATTATAAAAATACTTCTTCTTTATATCTAATCTAAATTGAACCTCTTTTACTTTAAACCCATTACTCCTTGTCCTATCACTAGAGGCTCTGCCAAAAAGTCTGTTGCACTTGCTACATTGCGCTAATATTTGGAGTCCACTTAAAATTATTGATCTTTTTTATAGTCAGATTTGTGTAACTTAAATGTCCTCAATACCTCTAGCACTTCACTAATATTTTAGTGGAGTCCATGTCAATGTTAATGCGTTGCCACAAGTGTGTCCATTGTCTGACATTAGAGATTTGTGCATAAATGCATAAACTAACTAAGTATTGATTTGCTCTTTCTTTCGTGGAAAGAGGAGTTTGAGCAGAGTGGCATCAGGAACTGCTGACTTTATTGGAGGTTTGGAAATATCCTTGGCTCCAGGCAGTCTTACCTGGGTATGGTCCAGGGTTTGCACTGGCTGCAGATAAAAATATCAGTAAAAAAATTTACTTTTTTTGCAGACTCATCTATAACTTTGAATACTGTTTGCTTAGGAGGACCTCCTGATAAGTTTGCACCTTCTCCATGTTCTCCATCTGAGTGTCGCACCACTTTTTGTACAGACTGGGAAATTTTTGTCCATCCACACAGTTCACCTCCTGCTCAACATGTGCTTGTATGACAAAGTCCAGTAATTTTTTTTCTAGGCTAGAATGCAAAATCCAACTTCAGCCAGGAAATCAAGGCCCATGGCAGGGTGCTGGAACCAAATGATCCTTCAGGTCCCTTCTAACGCAAACCTTCTAACCCATACAACATGATGCGATACATGATTGGGATATATGACAGTATATGATTGATATGATATGATATGATATGATATGATATGATATGGTATGGTATGATACTTTTCCACTCCTAATAGACCCTTTTCTGACATGTGCACATAATCACCATCTCTGGGGTATATTGGCAGGGTTAGGGAAAAGTCATGGTCTTGGGAACTGTCAGGGAGTTAATGGACTTGTCAAATAACTTTTATGGCTCCATCTAAGTGAGATCAGGAATTACATGAAGATTTTCTGGGCTGAGGCTCAGAACAGGAGGGGAATGAGAAATTTTTGCAGGTTGTAGAAGAAGCAGCTGGAAAGACTGTCCTCATATACCTGTACTAGAAGAACAAATGTCAAACTAAATGATCAACAGCAGTTGTGTATTAAAAAAATTAATCACTGAAGAGACTGCTACAATCATCTTGCAGGAGTGTTTGAAGCAGAAGGTCTAAAGAACTTAAACATTGAGTGGAAATTTTTGGTTTGGACCTTGAATTCAAATTATTTTGTAGTCAACAACATTTTCCAATTTGTC
Source organism: Oriolus oriolus (assembly GCA_013400235.1). NCBI lineage: Eukaryota > Metazoa > Chordata > Aves > Passeriformes > Corvidae > Oriolus > Oriolus oriolus. The sequence continues at coordinate 887,224 of VXBT01008729.1, read as the reverse complement.
TAAGGCCTTGTTTCATTATGTGAATACCAGAAAAGCACATTTTAGTATCAGTTTTAGTGATGTCATATATCTGAAGAGCATCACCTTCTACAGGGTGGGGTTGCATCTGCACTTTAGGAACTTTCACAGAAAATGATGTCATGCAGAAAATAATCTTCATTTGGGTTTGAAGTCTTTTCTAAACCAGTATTTTCCAGAATGCCTATGGATTGCGTTTATTATGCAGATATTGGTGAATGCACTGTGCACATACACTGCTCTTGAACCTCCTATCTATGGATCTCAGTTCCAGATATATGTGATTTTCTTACCTGTCTGTTAACCATGATTTCTTTTTACACCTAAACATCCTTTTCTGAGAAATCTAAACAGGAATAAGCACTTGTGTTATCAAAGCCTCTTGAAAAGGCTCTGGGTAATAAACCTGCACACTCCCAGCAATACTCCCAATAGCAGCTTACATCACTTGAAGAAATCACTCAGGTTTTCTCTCCTCATACAAATGAATTATTTATTTAAAGACATAGCATTCCAACAGTTGCTTTAGTAAAACAAAGCCGAGCTCCACAAACAGTGATTCAAGCAGAGCTGAGTAATTTTTGCAGTGTATTTACATCACTAGTGGTACTTGGTGCAGTGCAAGCAAAGGATAATATTTCTTCATTGCTTCTTATTCTCATGTATGAAACCGCAAATTGGAGAAACACCAAAGAATGTTTTCATAGAGTTGCATGCACATTAATCATTTTAGAGACTTCAAACACTTGCATGTACAACATTATAAAACTGAGAATAGAAGGACCTGAACTAAAATCTTGGAACTGAACAAGTTGAAGTGTTGAGAGTGTGTTAAATCAAAAACTGGATCCAGATCTGAAATTTTCAAATGGTCTCAGTCTGGCTCCCCAGCAAGCGTAACCTAAAGCCTAGTAACAAGTTAAGCCTGAATTGAGGGAAGTTCACATGCCACTTTTAAATCTGAGGGTTTGGCTCATTTCTGGAATTCACAAGTACCAAGATGGATACTACAGGTTAAAGAATTTTACCTTTGACTTCAACAGGAGCAGGTTTCTTGCCAAAACACCTTTGCTGTTGGCAGTATTACTACAAGTATGGAAACCAACTTATCGATTATGGGTTTAAAAGTTCAACTTAAAATCATATAGTCCTGAGCTTGCCTTTTGTCTCAGGATATAAAAAGAAAAAGATCTCTTCCATTACTCCTCACAGAAGAATGGTTTGTTTCTGCAGAACAACTGACTTTCCAATTTTCCACATCAGGACCTTATTCCCTTTACTGCCGAGTTTACCATAAAAGTCACAAACATATTCCTTTCCCTTTTGCTAGCAATTAGTTTTTCAAGACATAGGCAGATGTTACTCTTTAGCTGTAGCCTAAATATATGAGCTCCTATTTGCCATAAGATGTAATAGATCATGTTCCACATACAATTTTCAAATTACTTCAAGCCTTAATCATAATAAAGACTCAAGAGTTAACGCTCCTTTCATCTACAGATTATTACTGAACAGTTCTAATAATCTAGTTAAGTTGTATGAAAAGCACATAAAGAGACATGAAACAGATTTGTCTTCTCATTTTCTTCAATACTAAGGTAAAGAAAAAGAAAAATCCAACAACAACACATTTTTTCTTTCCCTTTTTGCTTTCACACCGAGTGATTTTCTGTAAAAGAAAATACGCTGCAAGCAGCCAGGAAAGCTATTAAATGTTGTTCTTGTTTTCTGTTTCACCACACAGAGATCTTAATCTTTGTTTCAGTGGTTTTTTCCCTGAATTAATTCATGTACATGGAACTAAAATTCGTTTGATACAAAGAAAGAAAACTACAGCCACAGTTTACTTTATTTAAGGTTCATTTTATGCCTTTAAATAATAACTGTACGTTTAAAAGATGCGAGTTCATTGACAGGCTGGTGATACGCCTTGGTAATTGCATGATACCAGTCAATAATTACCATTGCCAATGACACATGCACACCCTATCCCAAGGACAGGTAGGGGAGAGGAAAAGGAAGATGTGAGGCAGATTTAAGGGAAAGGAGGAGAGAGAGAGGAGGAATGTGATTCCCAGCAGGTAGGAGATTGTGCAAGGGTTTTATCTAAGCTAAAGCTGCAACAGTACTTGCCCCTCGTGCTGTTCTCATTTCAGATCAGGTGACACAGGCCAACAGGTTGGATGTTGGCTCATGGATCAAGAAACTGATCCTTGAGCTGGGACACGTGGGTTCATGAGAAATGTGGTCGTGGCCAAAAACTCCTGAAGAAATGTTGGACAAAAAGCTACAACTGCTTTGATTTTGCTAGCTGGGAGTAACTGAAAGCCAAAGTGACACAAATACCTTTCAACATTTCTGACCAAAGCACTCATGAAATTCTGTTCCTTTCCCCAAAATATGACATTTTTTCTCAAACTGACTGCAAATATATGTTGACAGAGTGGAAATTTAACTGTGTGGAAATTCCAGCTTTGGTTCTGACCATCTATACTTGGCCAGAGCCAACAGACTTTTCTTAGCTATTTATCACTGTTTATATTTGAGATGACCTTTCCAAACAGGCATGAAAACATTTAGTCTCTGTTATTTAGGTCTTGTATCATGTTATAAGTTAAATACTTATTTCATTTAAACTGCTCACATATACAAAAATTATACTGATGCTTAGAAAATGAAAGTGCTCTCATCTATGCTGAATATGTAAACAGCTGTGAAATATTTTATTTATTTTATTTTATTTTATTTTACTTTATTTTATTTTATTTTTTATTTTATTTTATTTTATTCAGAGTTTTGGTGGAAGAGGAGAGAGAAATTGAGATGGATACCATCCTTGAGAAAAATTTTACTGGGAAATTTTCAGAGTTCTCAAAAAGACCCGAAGGGAAACAAGACTGAAAAAGCAGCTGATAGATCACAAGTGATTAATTTCTACAACAGTAATGAAAAAAAAAAGGGAAATGGCTGTCCATTCTCCTTCAAATCAGCTTATTTATGTCATTTCTGTCTCCAGGATATCTGACCTGTGGGAATCTGAGTGTTATAAATTAAAAAGTGGAATTTATTTCATTTTGCCTCAGTTTCCCTGTTTGCAGTATTAGCAAAATATATCTGGTGTGCTGTGCAGAGTGTGTAGAAAACCTTTGAGAATAAAAAGGAATTATAATTTTATCCCTCTAAATTTTTTTCTCTAAAGAGCTGTCACTCATAGATCTTGGTGTGCTTTTTAAGTGTCTGACTAAATCCTCCGCCCCCTCCACTCTCTGCTCGACAAGCAGAATTTGTTGCTGCCAGCGTGTTTTACAACCAGCCAAATTTCTCCCTCAGTGTGAGCTCTTTAAAAAGTCTCTTTTCTTTAGACCAACCCATTTAAATGAAGATATGGGTTAATAAGCCCTTGCCAGGACTGATGTCTAGAAGCAGATCCTGCCCTTCCTTAGGAAAACTCTTTAGAAATGAGGCGAGCTCTCCAGAACAGGACTCACACTGGACCCTCTCATTTCCCTGCTTGCTCAACAATCCAAATTTCTCCATAGCTTTGCTCCACGGATTGGAAAACCTGAATCTTAATGGCCTTTCATTGCAAACTTCCTTTCAGCACACAGCCCAGCAATTAGTCCCCAGCCATGCTTCACGACCTCTGGCTGCCTCGCTGCGAGCTTTGATCACAACTTTGCTCGCTGACACACATCTAATAACCCACCATGGCACCAACCAAGCTATCAGGCCCTAATTTATGCCTCACCCTGCATCCTAGGCCAAATAGGGGGTGTAATTAGCTATTATACCAGATAGAAGTTTGACCTGACCTCCTGTTCTGAAGTCAAGCAGGGAAAAGAAAAGAGGAAAGCTACTGGAAATGAGTTTCATGGGTCTCTGAAAAAAAAAAATGGGCAATATCCATCCCTTCATAGAGAAGCCTGGGCTGGTTTTCAGATTTCCACCGATCACCATCAGAAGGAGAAATTGCATAATGTCCACCCATTACCTGGAGATATCACTCTCGTTTTAGTAGAAGATAGCTCCTGTAAGATCGTGCGCTTCTCCACAAACATGAGTGCAGTCAGATGAACAAGAAATGCTAAGCCCAATGTTTTTCTACATAAATAAATAAGATGTGGAAAGATATGTCAAACCCAGAAAGGCTATTTTGGGTACCACCATTTCTGGTTATCACAGTTAATGTTTTTTTATAGTGTTTCTGAATTTTTAGGGTTTTTTAAGTGACATAAAAATGATAGGTGACAGTGAGTAGAACAGGAGCAAATGCAGTTTTATTTCAAGTCTATTTTTTTCAGGCTGAAATGAAATATTGCAGCTCTGAACCCTTGGAAAGGATGTTTATTCTACTCTAAATAAAACTGAAGTATATTTTTAAATGAAACATCACCTCAAATTACTTTGAAAGCATCCAAATAAAGAACATTTACATTTTTTCCAAAACCCCTTTCCCGTTTTCCTACTGCTTTTTTTTGCCCATCTCAATTGAAACAAATCTCTTTGATCAGCATGAATTCACAAAACATTCCAGTCAACCCACTTGTATAATTCCAGTGGGAAAAATTTTTATTTGGATCAACCCTTCTGTCCACTGCTCCACTGCTCTGGAGACAGAGAGAGAACAGAGCCTGGCAGAGCTGAGTGGATTTTCCTGTTGCCAAGGATGCAGGACAACAGTGTGGAGCACACTCTCATCTGTCACACACCCTAATACACAGATATCCACTGGACAGAGCAGGCAGAAGAAGGTTCAGGATGTCTCTTATCCCACTGGGAGCAGGATGAATGTTCTGTGAGCACCCAGCCTCATCGTGCCTTTGCTTCTTGTTGGGACAACCTCCGTATCCCTTTTGTAGAGGAGCAAAGTGGCCTTCTGCATCCAAAGTTCAACACACAGAGCAAAGTCCTTTTGGCACCAAATGTGGGATCCCTGGCATGGACAGATAAAGGTAGGAAAAGCTGGATGGGTTTTAATATCTTTAAGCATGGAGAAGAAGCAAGAAATAAGGACCATCATTGGCAGGTCAGTTATTTTGAGTTAACCAGGAGGTGCTGAGGTTTAGTGTTGTTTTATTCCAGCTAAGTTGCAGATCACAGAGATTTTTAAAGGGTTTAGTCAAATTGAACTCCTGGAGAGTTTACTTGACCACCTCTCTGTCACATGATGAAGGAATGAAAACAGCTGTCTTATGTGTTTTCATAAAACTCTGGTCACAACTGTTATCTTTGTGTTTGTGCTGCCAGCTCAGAGAAACCACTGTGGGGCTTTGCCCCAAAATACCTTAAAATAATCTAAGTTACATATCAGTGATGCACAGAGGTTTCTAATGTGGCATTCCTTCTTTTAAAGGACTAATTCATAGTTTGTTGAGGATTTTAAACACGTATCTTACAGGGCTTTGTGAATTTCCTTATAATATGGGTCAGAGAAAAAAAGCTAGCAAAAAATAATTAAAAAGGAAACCATGGGCACGAATGTGAAGTGTTTTATCTTTGCACAACTGCTCTTTGGTGCTATATTCTACATTTTATTTCAATTAAAAAACTCTAATGGTCAGATGTAAACTTTTATACAGTGAGGGGACATCAGGTTTTGGAGTTACTCCTGTCCCAATCCGCAACGAGCCATCAAGGACATGGTCTCATAAGCCAAGCTGAGCAAAAACTGGTCCCATCTACTCCTTGAAAACTCTTCAGAGAGCAGCCTGGAACCTTTTCCCAGACCTCTCTGACAGTAGTGTCCCATGTCTCGGGCTTTGAAACACCATGGACATACTGCTCCTGACATACTGAGGAATACACTGACAGTTTTTGTTGGAAGAGCTCTGACCACAAGAACTCCAAATTATGTCCTCAGAATATTGCAGTTCAGATAAATATCCCCATTACTTCCCTTTCTTGCATTAACCAGCACCTCCTTAGGTCCACTTTCTGGTGGAATGGACATTCCCTAGATGGAACAGGAAATCATTCAAGATCCAGTTCACACGGGAGGTCAACATTTCCAGACAAAAGGTATCCTTCTGGCTTGATTAAGATGAATTCAGTCATGCAATACCCCCAGAAGGAGCAGACAGCTGATCTTCAGGAAATACCTCTGCCAGAACTAACGCACTCGCTGTCTCTGGACAGCAGTAGCATTTCTTTTTCAGGGGAGATTCAACAGTCCAGACAAGAGGGGAAGGTTCATCAGAGGTTAACAGAACACTGTTAAGGATTGTAAATTTTAGAAATCTGGGCTAGACCAGTGTTATTTGTCCAGGACTAATTTGGCTGGGGAAGAGATGTGGTATCTGAAACACTCCATGTCTCAGCTTTGGAGAGGAGAAATGTAATAAGGGACAGTGCAGAAGCCCTTGGCCTGCTGTGCAGAAGTGACTGGAGCAGTTTAATCACTAAAAAGTATCATTTATATGCACTGTGGGCCTGAGATGATTATTTGACATCACACTTACAGGAAACCTTTAAGTCAGTGCTGATAAAAATAAAGTGATGGTACAAAGGGCACAAGAGAAGTGAAAAATGAAAAAGAACAAATTATGATCTGAATCAGCTATCAGGGACCTGAGCAAGCAGGATGTTACACTTCACCCAAAACCAGATGATGGACAAGAGGGGGATTAGTTATTCTACCAAAAATGGGTATAACGAGGTCTGAAAGGTAGAAGTGGAAGCTAAATAAACATTGACTGGAACAAATGACAGTAATTAAGTATTGGAACAACACATTTTGCTACCAGCCACTTTCAAATCTAGGCTGATCTGTGCTGCTAAGTCAGGATCTAGTGAAGATTAAAGCAAGAATAACTTCAGAGAAGTCCCTTGGCCTTTAGCAGCTGATAGGTCAAACAAGATGACAAAATAAGCCCTTTTGGGTTTAAAAATTGCTGAGCTGATAATCTTACCAAGACATTAACTGTTCTAGACATTTGATGAGCAACACAGCCACCGTGAAATGGATTAAATGCCTTTTTATTTTTTTTTAAGAAAGCATATAATTAACTTATGGAATGTGGTGCCATGGGATGTAAGGGGAGCAAGTGTCTTGGATTCATGCGAAGTACTACACACCTATTTGTATAACCACCCAGTTAAATGGAAATCCAGACAAATTTCCCTGTATTAGAGCATTTGATTAGGTAAACTTGATTTGGTTCTCTTTTTGAGCTTAATTATTTTCCTCTTGATGGACAGAGAATATCTGGTTCCCATTGCTCTGCTGGGAGATGATAATTGCTAATTTTTGTTTCACCATGCCAGATGTTATTGCAATTTCCACAGCTCCATTTAGATGCTATTTCTTGGCTCCCAGTGGTCTGGTCTCCAAGGAGGATGCCTCAGGCCAAAGGTACAGAGCAAAAATGTTTAAAGGAATCATTTTCTTAAAGATGTTTCTGTTTCATTATACAGAACAAATGTTGACCTGGTACACGAAAAATATCTAGGTCCAAGGCAAGATCAAACCTGCAGCTGCTAAAACTGTTCAGAAATATCATCATTTCAAGTTTTCAAAAAAAAATATTGCCAGCAATTAAACAGGCTTGCATGTTTACCTTTGCTCTGGGTCCTAATTGCTTTTTAGCTATTGAAGGACAACTTACTAAAGTAGTAGTTATTACAGCTCTTGGAACAATCTGCTTTGAAAAGAATCACCATATAATATTAATTACAGGCTTCTTCCTGCCACCTCATAATCAAAGCCCTGGGAGAATCCATATTGTGAAGTGTGCATCTTATATTTAATAGGTATTTAATTTGAATATTAGTATGGTTGTGTTTCGGGGAAGGCCTTTGCTTAATACTTCTTAGTAACATCTTACACAATCCAATTTCAAAACCTGTCCCTCCTTTTTTGGCATTATTTGCCCTCAGTTATTTTCTATCAGACTCATTCATGGCCTGAACACCTATTTCACACTGTACCCCCCACTAAAATTAAAATTAAATTTAAAAAATACATTTTAAAGGGCAATTATCTACCTAAATAAAATTAATCTTTTTTTATCTTGAAAGGTATGAGCCTGACTCTTTTTTATCATTGTAAAGTTATTTTTGTTTAGAATTGCTTAATTTTTAATAAGATACTTCCAAATAAAACATTTCTTTTTGAACTGCTGTTTCAGAGCAGTCAAATTAGGATGTGGGGTTTTGTTGGGGTTTTGAGGTTTTTTCCACATTTGAGGAAAATTGAGGTTTAAAAAGCAGAATTATCTGGAGAAGATATGCTATTTCCTAGAACATAGAAAAGATTTTGTAAGATGGAAGGACAAAAAGTCGCTATCTTGGAGTGAACAAATTCTTTTTTAGTGAATTCTTTTTTTTCTTTTTTAAAAGCTTTCTTTAATAATTAGAAATTCCAATTTTTTTTTTTTCTTCTTACAAGCAGTATCAAACTCCTGATATTGTGTTTCTCAGTGAAACTCTGCATGACAGCACTGAAAGGCTGTCGCATTTATTTTGGGCACATATGTCTGGGATGTATATAGGGGCAGTTTGACACAGAGTTTGTATATCTACTTGCTTTGATTTCTCTCTCAGTGAATATCCTGCAGGACAGATCTTCCTCTTCAACCCACCTGGAGCAGTCTGAAATTTCATTTCAGGTTTGGTGAAGTGTCATTCCAAGTGTCCCCCCATTTTTTCCTTCATCTGAAACAAAAACTTTACAGGGAAGGAAAGTGTCACCTTATTCTCGTCTCCTATTGCCTATACACTAGTGCAGCTCCATCATCTCCATCACAGTGATTTTTAGTGTACATTCATCATAGAATCATAGAATGGTTTGGGTTGGACGAGACCTTAAAGCTCATCTAGTTCCAGCATCCCTGTCATGGGCAGAGACACCTTCCACTAGACCAGGCACAAACACTTTTAGGGATGGGGCACCCACAGCTTCTCTGGGCAGCCTGTGCCAGCATCAAGTGATGTTAATTAATTACACAAGTAATGATTAAATGTGCTGGGGTGTGGATTTCCACACATCAGCTGCACCCTGAGCACTGCCTGCGATGCAAACAGAAAAAATGTGGAACAACTAAACTCAGTTTAGGAGGAATGAGATTCCTTGTCTGCGCAGAAAGACACGGACGTGTCAGAGGAGTTATACACACTGGATTTACGGCTCTACTTGAGCTTGGACTCTGAGTCTGCCCCAGTGAAGCACTGGGTATTTCTGGATAAAACAGAATATTCGTGAGTTCATAACAAATTAAATATTTCAATAGACCAATAATAAAATCTGATAGTATTTTATAAATCATCACAATGGGGGAAATCTAGTGATTCGAGTATTGATTTTTAAAACATTAATTACAAGGATAACAGACTCCAAAACATTTTCTCTGGTCTAATTTCAGCTTGCCCTGAGAGTAGAAGCAATCTTGCTGCTGGTATCAAAATCCTGCTGCAGCAGGAAGGTGCCTGATGCAGGCGAAGATGTGATTATCCATAGGAAGGAGAGATCCTATAGCTATGGCCATGCTGGGGCAGTGTGCTGACTCAACATAACATCCCCTGTGAATGTGACAGATGCATGCTTTGCAGTTTTGGAAATCCAAGCATCTTTCTGGGTATTAGTCTGGAGGCTGTGGACAAGAAAGAAGCTGCAGAACAGTGGATAAGGGATTAGCAAGTGCACAGAGGTCATGGCATTAAACAATCTGTGAACTTCACAATTTAGGTCCTGCTCTGGTAAACAGGGTTAGGAGCTGGCCAGAGCTTTTTTCCTCAGCCTATGGCTGTCCTGGAGTCAGGGTAGCAAATAGAATTTGTTAGCTGACAGCAGGATCATGTGATCAGAAATTTTTTTATTAAATACCCCTGTGTCAGAGGCAGGTTAAAAAAGACCTCATAAGTTAAAGCAGGCAGAGATCGTGAACATAGGCAGACATGACTCAGGTCACTTGCTCGACTGGACTGGGTTTTGGGGAGATGAAAACAGGTCTAATACTCTCTCTTTCTATACTCATTCCTCACCTTGAGTCAGTGCTTGATTAATTTAAGATGTAGACAGGGCAGCTTTGCATATTTAGCTGAAGTTGTTTAAGGAGTTACTGCTTGCTACAGGTTTTTGGTGCAGGCTTCTGTGACTGCTGTTGAAAGACAGAGCGAGTGCTCCTAAGTGCACTTCAGGGCAAAATAGTCGTGGTTTAAGCAAATCCATCTGGGAGCTTAAATTCCAGCTGTTTCTGTGCTGATGCTGCTCTTACTGTCATAGAGAGAGGATCTGAGGCACAGAGGGCTCAGACTTGTCATCATGTCACTACTGTTTAGTACAGGAACAGGTAAAATAAAGCAGTTTCACACTTTGCCATTGCTGAAGGTTGCCAGGTGTGGGGAGCTCTGACTCACAATTCAAGTGAAATTTATCTGCATCCAAACACAGACCAGCACACTCTACACAAGCTGGTCCCCCTCAGTTCCTTTCCAAGTGAACTCTGAAACAGCTGATCTCTTTGGGGCCTTTACTTCTGCGTAAGACAAAACACATCACCGATGTTTCAACATCTGGCCAGTGATTATGAAGGCAATCCTGCCAGCCACATCCTAGCTGGATTGCAGGCATCTCCATGTGTTCCTTCTCTCACTTTGTCTGCAGTGTGCTGCTGGATAGTTTGGTGAGTGTGAATGCAGAAATGTGGCAACACAGAAGGGCAAATCCAAAATCTTCTGAAACCTTTTCCTTCTCCAACCAATTTATTGCAACCTGCATCTCCTCGCTGACCTAGCTGGATTAAGTCTCCATGACAGGAAGTCAGGAATGTAGATTTATTCAGACTTGTTGAAATGGTGGCACACGTCCCAGGGAAGACAAATAGTCTTTTGTGAGATAATTTGCTAACACTGTTCCACCCTAACATGCATCTGTCCTGTTATCGCATGACTAATATGGACATAACCCTGCACACCTTTATCTGACACGCATGAATATGTCATCCTGATTTGTGTCTCACTTGGTTGGGTGAAGAAGCCAATGGACTTGTGCCCAAGCAAAACTTGCTGAACTGAGATCAAAATCTGGTGTGTGTTTTTAATTCGCTGCTCGTGCCTATTTGCAAGGAGTGGTTTCGGCTCATAGGAGCATTTGCAGAAAGGCTGTTTTTCATCCAGTCATGTCTTTAACCATATGCAGAAGATTACACAGAATAAAAGTATTTGTCATTCACTGTCAGCATTGCAGTGATTTCTGTTAGTCATGTTATTCTTTTGGTTAAAAGGGTGGTGGGCATCCGATCAGGAAGAAACCTGCCCTGTGAGTAATTCTACACAATGAGTAATGGATAGTTGATTAATCTTGTTCTTTTACAACATTTTAATGAATGCTGTAAAATTCTGCAGCATTTAATAACTAACTTGATGTAAATAATACTCTGATGTAAAAAGCATTATTACTCATCCTGCATATAGGGAAGTTGAGGTATGGGGCATGGCAGTGTTTCTGGGTGAGGGGTCCTAGATCCCAATTCAGCAAAACTTCTGCTAAGCTTAAACAGAAGCCAAAGAGACCATTCCATATTGGTATTAAGAGATAATTCAGAAGACTTAATTCCACCTGTCTCTCCTCAGCAGGTTTTCTGTGTGAGTTCATCTTCTTCCAGTGAACAGAAGGCAGTGATGTCGCCTTTACAAACCACCTGCAATGCTTGTGAGAGCTTCAGGGATTGGAATGATTCTTTCTTGGGCACTTAGAATCATAGCATATCCAGAGCTGGAAGGCAACCACCAGGATCATAAAATCCAGCCCCAGGACTGGAATGCCTTTTACCATAAGCAGGACCTTCTCCTGACTCTGCCACCAATGCCATTGGTTAGGAAGAATGATTCAAAATAAATTTTGGGTTTGAACATACTTTTTTTGTTTCCTTCTGAATATCTGACTTTCACAAAATCAGCCCCATTGAAAGCTGAATGCTTTCTCTTTCCAGCTCAGACCTGAAAACTTTTGAATGTGAATTTTTTTAAATTTTCCTCCACAACAGCAGCGCATATTATGACCTCATATGACCTCATTGCAGTGAAATACAGCCTCAAAAAGCATTAATTAAAATCCTAATTGATGGATAAACAACCAGCTCTAGCTACATCCTGGACACAATTTCCAAAAATACCTCATTTCTTCAAAGCAAAACAAACCAAGAGATCCAACTAATATTTAACAGTGTTTGTGTCTTACTGAGAGGTATTTGGGTTGTTTGGTGTTGCTTTGCTGTTTATCCACATGATGAGGACAGGCAGATTCGTGCCAGTGTTGCAATACCACCCTTCAGAGGATGTTGGTTTTCCTTTTATACCAGGATGACTCAACTCCTGCAGGACAGTTTCTCTGCATTTTCCTTGTTGGAGCTGGTGGCAAAATTCCGCGCAGGAATTGGCTTTGTCCTTCGGCTTGTACAGTTGAAACTGTACAAACAACTCTTGCTTTTCCCGGTTAATAAATAAAGGCTATAAAACCGTGAAAGTGCTACAGAATAAAGAGAGAAATACATTGTTAGAAAGTAGATCCTTGACAAAAACAATGAAGCAACTACTCAAAAGCAGTGACTTCTTCTGAACGTTTAAAAACAGGTGAATCCATCGGGCCTTTTTATGAAGTTTGGTAGGGAATAAATCCAGATTAAATACATATCTTAGGAATTACTCTCCTGCAGAGACCCATAACTCTCTGCTTTCCTCAGGCAAAGCTGGAGTCAGCTTAAAAATCTTCCACTCTGCCATCTTCTTCCCCATCAAAAAATGCTGTAATCAAAATAGAAACTTTAAATACAGTTATATGAAGTTGTAACTACTTCCACCAGAAGAAAAAAAAAATCAGTTATATTGTACTGTAATATTTTCAATTGGTTTCAAAATAACTTTGAAATGAATTTGACACAATAATTGTTTTGAGGGGAAAAAAAATATATATATTAAACTGAAATTCAATAGTTTGATTGACCCAACTCTTTTATCATTATTTCATTTCAGTTCCTGGAAAAATCTGAGAGAAAAACTGCTTTGTTGTGATTCAGAACAAGGACTAATTTCTGAATGCTGGAATTCCTCTGAGAGTGGAAGCTGCGAGCACAGGACAGCTTTAATCACAGCTTTCCACTTAAGGCCTCTGCAAGTGCAATTGCAGTGGAAGTTGTAGAAACCATGTGGAGATTCAGTGCAGAATATTCTTGTCCTGTTACACAGATTCCACTCCCATGGTAATCCCTGAATTTTCCAACCTCTTATTCTACAGTTCTTTCCATTTGCTTTGCCGTGTGACTCCACAGTCTGCAATATTCACATGCTCTAAGCATCTCTAGTGAGTAAGTGGTCTCTCTACTTTTTAACAATGACACTGCAAATATCTTAATTATAATAATAATATTTAATATGGTGGCTTACAAAATATTTTTTTAAAGCCACAGGTGATTTTTAATTGTTGACTCAATTAAACATTTTCTCATAATTGCAGTTATTTTCTTCCTATGGGAACGCCTTTTAACATTAAAATCAATATTTTTAAACCCCCTTTTATATCTGCCTGTGTTCCAGTTGAAGGAAAGAGGAAATCAATGTTTGTCATTTTAATATCCAGTGTATTTTAAGATGTAGTACATCTCAGGTGGGTTTTCCCTGGAAGAGGAAGCTTGATGCTCACTCAGCAGTACAAACCCAAAGCAACCTTTCTGGTGGTCATAAGACCTCGTTTACCCTGAGATAAAAATCAAGAGTAAGTATAAAATAAAATAAAATAAAATAAAATAAAATAAAATAAAATAAAATCAGTGGCATTATGGCTTGAAGAAGACCTAGTCCTGCTGAGTCTGCATTACTGCATACCTTGGCAGCAGTGACTGCTGATGAAGAAATTTGTTAACAAGGCTGAGCCTGAGTAGAAGTGCTTATTTTTGGGATAACAAAAATCAGACAATGAGCCCTTCCAGACACCATTCACACCTTCCAGCTACTCTGCACCACAAGGTGACATGGGAATTTTCCCCATTCATGATAAATCATTCCAGAAAGACAGTAAGAGGTCTGGGATAGGGGAGTGGGGGAGAAAAATGCCAATTAACTGCTGGATTACTGTGAAATAATTACTTTTAGTGGGGTGGCTTTAATGTAGTGTATAGAATCAAGTGCAGAGAAGGGGATTTAAATGAAATGTATGGCTTAAGGCAGACATGGAGAACAGATTTGTTCTATGTAGAGTAACTTCTGTTAGTTCATTTCTGGTATATTTTCATTTTAGCTTATTTTTTGGCTCTTCCACATGTACATATATACACATGCACATACTTACATATATACACACACATTATATAGATATTTTTCCTTGTTGTTTCTGGAAACCAACTGCAAAATGTTGCTTGGAGAATGTCAAAGCACCTGGAACACAAATTTACAGTCTAACCCAGCTGAATTATTGTAAATAAACACATGATATAAATTAACACAGCTGATGATCATGTTCTGGTCATCAGCTCTACTGCTGTGACCAAGAAACCACCCCAATATTGTGGGAGTAAGTTCACTTTCCTTATTTTCAGATGTCAACATCCCACCTAATCTTCCTGAGATCCCTTGATAGTCAAGAGATATGATTTATACAGTCTTTAGTACATGTTTATTTTATGATAAGGTGAACTTTGTCCTAAAAGTGGCTTTTTGCCTCCAACAGTCACAAAGGAAATGTAGCTCAGACACAGATCATGGCTACTGATGGGTATGGAGAACACAGATACGTCCTCAGTACGTATCTCAGAATCCCATCTGATTCCCATTTACCAGCCACAGCTGAAGCCACCCCATGTCTAATTGTCCTCCAGGCTCCACAGCTGATGATTAGCTCTCTGAGACAGGAGCAAGAGAGGATCAGCTCTTTGGATGCCTGGTAGCCCTGTACAGGAATTCAAATCCCTCTGACTTCAGGCTAAGAAAGAGCAGAACAGGCAGCTTGGCTGCCTCTGTGAAAGACAACATCAGGCAGACAGGCGAGGCAGAGGAGAGGGAACAATGACAGAGGCAGTGTCATCAGTCTTATCAAAATCCAAAAGGTCTGTGAGTCATAACCCCATTTAGGAAGTAAAAGTGCTTTTGATGGGATCTAGAGTAGCTTTTGAGTTGCTGCAAGCTACGCTGGGAAGCCACTAACATTCCCAGCCTGCTGAAGAATCAGACAGGTGGAAAGTCATCTTAGACCACCTCTCTGATCAGGTGTCATGTTCTTGGCCCAGTGTGATGCAACCACTAAACGTCAAGAAAATCAGCAGCAAAAAGTGCTGAGTGCGACTCTGGGTCACATACTCGCACATGATCTGGAAAAGCAGGATGTGAACTCCAGCTCAGGGAAGAATGGGTGGAGGGCAGAAGCCTGTAGTTACATTTGGTTATGATATTTTACAAAAGGCACATGCCTCAAAGCTGCTGGCAGTGTTCATTCTGCTTTGATAAGTACTATGGGGTGCAGTAGGCAGGGTACAACCATGCACAAGTTCAGCTCTGACAGCATTTCTTTGTGTGGGAAACTCCCCTGGTTTTGTGTTTTTAATGTAAAACAAAGGATGAATTAGTCTTGGGGAGGGTTATTTTCTTTTTACAGAATTTATGAAGCCCTCTGAAGAAAAGGTCTTTCCCTGCAGGCCTTTCCACATCTAACTATGGAGTGAGTGGGAGTGAGTTATAGCCATGTGCCGTAGGAAGTAGCTGAAAAGATGTCAAGAGAAGAGACAGCAACTTTTAGCTGCACTAAACCCATAAATATGATACAGTAATCTGGGAAATCTGATTAAGGACTGCTGCACTCCTTATCCCCATCACACTTCTCAAAGTCTGCTCCTCTGTCTATTGTCCCTCAGAACCCTTTACCTGATTTATTCAGTCTGCCACTGTGTGACTGTGACCACCCTTGGTTCATACCAAAACCAGGGCTGAATTCCATCAGGTAACCACAGGGTCTCACTGGAGCCTCTTTTCCAAGACAAAGAATTAAATGGAAATTAAAATAGGTAAAACTCTACCTAAACTTAGGTTTTCACCTATTTTTTTTTTGTGTGTGGACATAATATGTGTGTACTGATAGATATGTGTATAGTATATATATAATATATGCATTACTATTGTTATTTGTTATATATTGTATATCTGTGCCCAGAGAAGTTGTGGTTGCCCCATCCCTGGAAGTGTTCAAAGCCAGGTTGGATGGGGCTTTGAGCAACCTGGGATAGTGGAAGGTGTCCCTGCCCATGGCAGGGAGTTGGAATGAGATGATCACAGATCACTGGATGATCTTTAAAGGCCCTTCCAATCCAAACCATTCTGTGATTCTGTGATCCCATAATATCATATATGATTTATATATAGACAATATGTATTTTGGTATCTTAAAATGATATTTTTTATAATAATGTATTTATGTTACATACTATATACTATATTATATGTATTGATAACATATAATATGTTGTAATATTGTATTGTTTATATAATATTGGCCAACTCACAAGCACAGGAGCACTTGAAAATATTGATCTGTTAAAGTGCGAGTGAAACACAAACACACACAAACAAACCCACGTGGGCAGATGGACAGGTTATAGTGCATGATGGTGCCCAAACACTTGCACGCACACACGCACACACATCCACATGTATTTTAGAAGCAAAATATTAATGACATTTACATATTTTCTCTCATCACTTTTGTTTGCCAGAAAGCCTCCTCTGGAAAGTAAGATTGTTAATTTGGGGCTGGGGATGAATTTAGAGACAAAGCAGCAACAAAAGCTGTGAGATTTTAGCAAACATAAAAAAGCGTCATCTAATAGTCCATCAAACAACTCTTGTCACACAGATAAGCCTTTTATCTCTCTCTCCCAGATTCTAATCAAGGGTACAGTTTGCATGTTTCTTATATCACTGCAGCAACCAATTCAGCTGGGATTCCCTATGCTGTGGGAAATATATTCATTTTGACCCAAATGAGCATTTCAGAGCCTTGTTTTATCTTTTCCCATTAACATGTTGGTTATTATTTGTTAGTCAAGGCAACAAGAGTGCATTTTCTCACCAAAGGGATGTGTTGCAGAGCAGACTGTATCTGTTTGTTTGGAGAGTTCTGTATGCAGATGAAAACCAAAATACATTATGGTAAATATGGTTGTAAGACAAAGTTTTCATTGTGGTTAAAAAACCGTTTGAAATACACTGGAATCTTAGGCCTAAACAGTAAAACTCCAGCATTTTTATTATTTAACAATTCAGTTTATGGTTTCCAGAATATTTTCTATTATCCAAATATAATATTGACAGTCTAAAATAAATTTTTAGGTTTCTTATTCTGTCATATTCTTATTTGCATGGTGCAACAAATTGTGTGTTTCAGTTTGGCTGTGCACAGTCTGTCTGTCCTGGGTTTGCACTCATAAGTAATTACTCATTTTGAAGATAGAAACCAAGTGACAAATGTACCATCGTCTCAAGTCTTAACCTTGAAAATACAGAAATAAAACCTTTATTTCCTGTTTTTATTGTAAGTCTTATGGTTCTTGATAATGGGTTCAATAGTCTTGGGGTTTGCAATTATTTACTTCTGTTTTCATTTAGCTGATTCTAGTTTCCAGCTCAGATGTTGAAAAATAGTTTAAATTCAGAATATCTTGGGTTGCGTTTACACTCATAAACTGAGTAAGGCTTGGAATCAAGGCTTGAGCTGGATGATTTTCACCCAAACTACTTCTGCTTTGGGCCATTTCACTTGTTAATTATTCCCCATTTATAGTTTTCAGCATTTCTTATTTTATCTGGAGTATCTAGATGTTTAGGCATACACTATTAAGCAAAAGAAGCAGAAATTGGTGGAAAAGGATGAGTGGTTGGATGTCACCTGCTGAGTGATGTCCCCAGAACAGGCATCGAGCACTCACCTGGTTGTCTTCACCTCTGCTTGCCCACAAGGGAGAGACAGGAACTTTTTGGCAAGCTTGTGATGTGATGTGTGATGTTTGTGATGTATTCTCACGTTTACTTCCAGATGAGAGGATCCCTAATGACACATCTCCCTCATCCAACACAGGATGGTTAAGACAGTCCAGGCTGGATGTGTCATGGAGCTCTTTACCTTTCCTCTCCACAAGAGGGGATTTCCCTTCTGTCCTCTCCAATTGATTGAAGAGGTTTTTAGGACTTTTTTCCTTAAGCATTGTTCTTATTAAAAATAGTTTACCACCTTAGGCCGTAAAAGAAATTCTCTTCTGATCAGGCCTCCTGCCTCAAGCAACTAAATAAATAGCATCTGTTTGATGTAGCAAATGTGAAAGCTGCATGTTTACTTCCTCACTTTGAAAAAAATATATAATAATATATAACTTTTTCTTCCCCAAGGTTCATATTGTTGTAAAACAAACAGATGTTTGGGGGAGGTGAGAGAAATGTACACATTATAAGTGTTTAAAATACTCCCAGTCACCCTGATTAACAAGCATAACAAAGGGTGATAAGGAAACAGTAGATATCAAAAGTCACTGGCTTTGGTTTTGTTTTATATTTTCTACTGTAAAATATCTGGCATTGCCAAAAAAAGTAAAAACTGCTTTGAAAACCAGGCATCTGTTTTCAGAGCTTTTGAGACTGCAGGCATGAAATGTAGGAAATATATAAGAAAAGACCCCAGCAAAGAGTCCCGTCCCCTCTTCTCAGAACATGAAAAGCTAAAAGAAAATCAAATCAAAATAAATACTGGAAACTATTTTATGAACCAAAGTTCCTCTTTAAAGCCAGTAGTTTATGTGGAATATAAGTGGCCCTCAGTTTTCAAACCTGAGCTCATTCACAGCACTTCACAAAGCCCTTCTGGAGGGAATCCCGGCTCAGCACCTCCTCCTAGAGCTGCACAAAATTTAAGTCATCTATGGTGTAATGACGTTTCTGTGCCACTGACCTATCTAAGCATCACATAGTGGGGGATTATGTGGAGTGATTAAGATTGCTCACCTTAAATGCCCTCTCCTTCTCTCCTGCTCTGAGAAAGTAGAAATGAAGAGTGAGGACTGAGCATCCCAGCGCAGATTCTTCTTGCTTCCCATCTCATCCAACATAACAAATTAGAAATTCATATCTGGGACCCTGACAGATCTGCAGCTGGTGTGATTGACACAGCCCCATAGATAGTGGTCATCTGTTAAAGGAAAATCAACCACAGCCGTGCTGCCCATTCAATTAATTTGGGCAGAGAGAGTTGGGATTACCCTGAGGGATCTTTGAGAACCTGCTGCAAAATCCAGCTAGAGTCCACAGGTCGCCACCACCTTTGAAACAAGAGCCAAGGCAGTTTCACAATCCTGTGACCAGTTATTGGCATTTTTGTCACAGATGCATTCATTCAGTCTTTTCCTAAGCTGCTGTTTTAATACACACAGGCTTGAATTGTTGCATTCCTTACACTGGAATTAATTTCTTGCTTGATTTTCCTCCCTTGAGTAGATCCAACTTATGCGTGGTTTTGTTAACACAAAACTTTGCAGACATTAAATATATGGACACCACTTTTTTATTCTACAGAACAAACATACAGGTCAGGAGAGCTGAACATTTTTCAGGACTGGGCCACAATTCCATTTTTTCCTTTTAGCCTTATTGTTCCCTTGAACCATTACACTGTTTAACTGTATAATAAATATTTTACCAGCTTCTATATTTTACATAGCACTTCAGTTCTGTGATGTGGCCAGTTTTAGTTTTAATATTTAATGTAGAATTATCTAGTTATTACTATTAAGCTGTTTTGCTTCTCTGGAGGAGTCAGCCTTGACTGAACAAATGTGAAACATTCTTTATTTATTAGCAAAGTGTGAGCAAATTGCTGCAGCTGTAAATATTTGCCTTGTAAACCATGATTTTTTTAGAAATTTTTAACATATTCTGTGAAAATCTCAAAAAGAACTTTGAAACCCTTTGCAAACTCTCTCCTGCTGCCTGTTTTCACCCTTTGTCCACAACCATGTATTTCGAATGCCCTGCGCTGACAAGAGGACAGGAACGTGCATACATAGAATTTATACTTTATAGCATAAGACCAGAATAATTAAAGGAGAAATTGCTGGAGAGGAGGTGAGTGAGGATGTTGGGACAGAAAATCCTTAAGGTTAGGCCTATCCTTCTTCCTTATACAAACAGAAGAAACATAAACCTGGCACCTGTCTCCCAGAGGGGTTTGGAGGAAGCACGGTGCAGGCTGCAGGTCAGCCAGGAGCAGGGATGATACCTCTGCTGAATGTAGAGGTTTTGATGACAGTAAAATGCAGAGGTCCTGGAAAAGCTACTGCTTCACCCTTACAGAAACCAGGGAGACCTGGAGTTAAGATTCTTAATTTGTGTAAATTGCACACATAGTTTCATGATGATTTGTGCCCTTCAAATTCTGACACAATCTGTTGCCAGTAAAAGATTTACTGTAGCCAGTAAATGATTATATGTTGTATTAAAGGTTCCTTCTTGGGATTTCCCTCCTTTACCTTAATTGATAGAAAATTTATATTGCCTATTCATATAAAAACATAAGCTATATTCATTTAAAAAAAAAAAATCACTGGGATATTTTTACTTTAAAATACCTGCCTTTGCAAGTTGGAAAGGCACACATACATGTGCAATACCACATATTTAAATTTGCTAAAAATGTGATTTCCACATGCATGATTAATTGTTTTCAAGTGGAAATCTACCTCTAGTAAGTAGTTTAGGGTTAGAAAACCCGGCTTCAAAGGAATTTGGTATGCCTTCTTCACCTTTGAGATTCAAACACTGGAGCCAGGATTGAAAACCAAGGTATTTCAGGTGTCTGCATTTAAAAGACTTTGTTTATGTTAAGGCTTAGGTCACCTTAGCAGGTATGTTTTAATGAAAACATTACCTCTCTGCGACCTTTGGGATTTGAAGGTTAAAATGCAGTCACTGGAAAAAGGAATCCTCATTGTCATGGATGAAATCTTTGGCATTAAAGACATCGTTTCTCATCCTTGTGAGTGACTTAGTACAACAATAAAGTTTGCTCTCTTCACAGAAGAGGCAACATGGAGGCTTCTGATTTGTCTTCTTCCCCAGAAGACAATCTGAAACATTAACAAAATTAAGGAATGGCTTAAAAATATTTGAAGACAGACTCCTAAAATGGTCATGCTAAATTTTTCTCTAGATAACTGAGCCTCTTTAAGCCTTGCACTGCTCAACTATTAATAGAATCTGTGCTGATACCTGTGTTTTACAGGGCTTTACCTAGTTATTGGTGACTTATTTTCTTCCTTGTTGCTCAAGAAATATTATCTATTCATTAAAACAAAATAAAGTATAGCAATAACACACTTTCTATGAGCGTAGTAATTTATAAACTATGTCAGACATCTGGGACAGAGGTTCTTTATGTCAAATATTAAATCTATTTACTAGTTTATTTGTAACATATTTGCAACTTCAAAAATAAAGGAAGAAAGGAAATAGAGCGGGCTTTTTCCTACTTTTTTGCATTAATGAAGCTAACAGCCCTTGTGCATTTGCAATAAGTCAATTGAAGTAAATGACTTTTTATGACCGTTATTAACTTCAGTTGTCACTGGAATGTCATCAACAAGTTATTCATTGCATTTCCAGCTGGATGTTTTAAGTACAATAACATCAGAATTGCTGAAATCCTAACCTTCATTTTTTCTTGCAGAGAAGAGGAAGGGTGGAAAGGATCTGTCGGTTCCCTAAATTCAGGTCAAGGCAAAGTGGTAGGAAAAAAAAGCTAATGTTTCAAAATCGTCATTTTACACTACTTTAAAAGCCTGAGTGATGAGCGAAATACATCATATTTCCACTTAGGTCTTGTACAGACTGAAGAGAAAGATGGGTTTGTGAGCCTTTCTCATGTTACTTATCTACAACAAAATCCAAAACAAAACAGGACTCAGCAACACCTATCTTGTGGTGTGTGAGGGAGCCCTGATGTGGGAGGTGAGCAAACAGAGACTGCATTTCTCTCTGAACCCAGGCTCACGCTGTCCAGGCATTTCCCAACTTGGAGAGCAGCCAGCCCTAGGCTGGAAGTGACACAGACCCATTAGTGCCATTGAAAGGCAAAATGTAGACACCAGGAATATGTGTCTATGTCATCAAACTCACAGGTCCCCTGGGAAAAGCTTCAGGAGAGCTCACTCCAAGGGCTGCTGTCTGTAAACAGCTTGGGTAGGATCATACCAGGTTTGGATGTCTCCTTTCAAACACAATTCCAGTGTCTCCAGCCTGCTGGCATCACCATAGAATTATTAAGGTTTGAAAAGACCTCTAAGATCATTGAGTCCAGTCATTAACCCATGACTTCCACACGCACCACTGAAACATGCTCCCAAACACCACGTCTATGTGTTTTTTGAATGCTTCCAGGGATGGTGATTCCATCTCTGCCCTGGGCAGCCTGTTCCAATACCTGGCTACATTTAGAAGGAAGAAATTTTTCATAATATCTAATCCAAATCTCCCCTGGCACAACTTGAGGCCATTTGTTCTCATCCTGTCACTTGTTACCTGAGGAAGAAGACTGACCCCCACCTGGCTGCACCCTCCCGTCAGGGAGATGTAGAGAGTGATGAGGTCACCCTGAGCCTCCTTTTCTCCAGGCTGAACCTCCCCATCTCCCTCAGCTGTTCCTCATCAGACCTGTGCTCCAGACCCTTCCCCAGCTCTGTTGCCCTTCTCTCCAGCCCCTTGATGTCTTTCTTGTATGAGGGACCCAGAATTTTGGGAATTTCTAAATCATTTTTCTGCACTAAATACAGGGTTAATTGAAGAGCTCTGTGGAGTTCTTCACTGATGCAAACTTGAAGCCATTGTTCAAGTGGCTTCACTTGATTTCTGGTGTGGGTATGGATTTCATTTGAAGGAGAAATACTTTCCAGTCTCTCTTTCTTCCCTGTTTCCAACAGGCATCATTTTAACCCCACTAGAAGAGAGGAATGGTAGGAAGCAGTTGCTGCAGTGCTTATTTGAAGGAAATTACTGGGACAGGAAGAGGTACAGAGTCAGGCAGTGAGGCCTGGTCCTAGTGGATACAGCAGGTGAAGGGACAAAGCCAGACCAGAAAAGCAAAGAATACCCCAACACAGGGCATACAGCAGGCTGGGCTGCAAGTAATGGTGCATTTGCCAAAGCTTAGTCCCATTCCCAAATCCCCATGCATGGAAATGTCATTTACAAACCTGCAGTCCCTCTTCACACCTCCTATTCTCTGCCCCCTGAGACCAGCTTTTGGGTATGAATGTCTGTGTGGTTCATCTTCTTGATCTGGAAAAGGAAGTAATTTTCTAAATTATTTTGGGTCTTGAAGGAGTGCCTGCTTCTACTGTTCCAGCATTGACACCAGGAATAGACAAGGTTCTCTGGAAAAGCAAGAATCAGGGACTACGGCTAGAAGGTGATCTGAACGAAGGTGAAAAGGTAAGAGAAGAGCTCAGACGAGGTTAAGATGCATCTATAATAGTTTAGTTTTAAAGTAGCTTCCTGAGGCATTGCTGGCAGCAGGGAGTTGAGCAGAGTTACAACCATTCTCCTCTGTCAGGTTCTGCAATTTGGGCTTTTCTCAGCCCTCTCCTGCATGCACTACCCAAACAAGTCAGTGGGAATTAGCTCAGAGGTATCCACACGTGGTGCAGTCACACCTTGTCCTGCCCTAAGTCACAAGAATGGAAAATATCTTCAGCTTCTTCCTGGAATGGGAAAAATAGCCTTTCCCAGTACATTGAGGTCGGGACACCACTGGAAGCTTGAAGAGGCAGGAAGTTTTAGCTTTGAAACTTCTTTATACAAGGGAAAAGAGCTCTTTGTGTTTGGCAGGAGAGCAACAAAAGTCTTTGCTTTAATAACATTGTAATAATATGTAATATTATATACATTTGGCTAGTAAAATGCACCACAAATTGCTTTTGTTGAGCACTTGAGACAAACATTATAAGAAAGGAAGTCCAGTACTTGGCCAAATATGCAATTAGCTGCCACCCTGAAGCAGAATTTGAGATCAGTGTATTATCTTTTCAGGATTAAAGAGGTGGCAGTTAAAAATAGGAAGCCATAATTAAAAAGACCAAAAGATTTAAGAGTACTTGTGGTGAAGCTCCTCACACATGACACAAATTAGTGTTCTGCCAGATAGAAAGAAGCAGGGAGGTGAAAAGAGCAAAGAATCTGATCTTGTCTTAAATCCAGCTGGATCCTACACACAAAATTGCCTGACCACATGCCTCATAGGGTGGTATCCCAGGCAGAACTGCCTCCTTCAAGTCATTTCCATGACAGTGAATTCATAAGAGCACCCATTCTCTCAGTTGCCTTTCAAGTCAAGTGTAGTAGTCCTGGAGGCTTCAGTGGTATTTGACTTCGGTTTTCATTTGAATCCACCAGCAATTTTGCCATCAACCCTTTTGTAAACAAGATCAGGATCTAAATCACTGGGGTAGGTTTTCAGCCAATATAAATTGCCTTCTAGATAGGGTTGTAGCAATTCCACTTTCAAGCTGCAACAATTTGCACCATGGAGTTATGACAACGCTGCCTTAGGGGTAGGATAAATTGCCCCATATAGCAATGGCGTTTTTTTATCTGTAAAAGATCTGCCCCTTGTTTTACAAACACAAGTGGTACTTGCAATCATATGCATCAAACATTTCTTTCCATTCGATTTGAGCCAGCAGGGCTTTTGCCACTCACAATATAAAGGATAACATTCGGGTCTTAATCAAATAATGGGAGAAACCACACGTTTCAAAAGAGAAAAAAAATATTAAGACTATAACATCTGCTTTACAAAATAATCTGGCCTTTGTTTACTGATGATGTGGTTACAGACAGCAAGAGGGCAAGATTTAAGGTGAACATAAACATTAAATTCTTTTCTCTGGCATGAGAACCCTTTTATTACCTTTATTAAAATGTCAATAAAATTATAATAATTTAAAAAATAAATATTGAGAAAAAAAAATATAAAAACCCAAACACTCATCTGCCAAAGAAGACTTATCCTTGCATGAGCTGAAGGTTGATGTCAGACAAATTTCACTGAAGAGGAGATTTATAAACATGATGTAACTCTGACAGGCTGGGGTTTGTATCTTGGCAGAGGAAAGTTTAAGAAAATACCCATGTACTCAGGCACACACACACAAAAACACATCTACATTGAATATTGGGTTTAAAGGTTTATTGCTTCAGAAAACTTACTGAAAAAGATTATGCGTCTTGTCTCCTTTTAAAAATAGAGCACTTATATGTGTTTTTTATTAGCTTGTTTTAGGATTACCTTAATCCTGCCCAAAATTTTTCACCACTTCCCCCTAGTGCAAATTGCAATGGTAATCTGTTTGTGAAGGGTAATGTTAGAATAACTGTAAATATCTTCCCAACAAAACCCAAACAATAAAAACAAAAGCTGCAGCTTAGGGGAGCTTTGGTGTGCCAAAACCCAAGCTCACTTAAGCAAACCCTGTGATGGATAACAATCCAAATCATGTCACTGAACCATGGGAAGTTGCAAAGTGTGGGATAAACCCAAAGAAACTTCTGTTTGCTGGGAAAATACTGCCCTTATTTCATTTTCATGTGGTCTCATGGGTAAAACTGAGGATGATTTGGATCCCTATGTGGTTTTCTACACAAACGTGGACACTTATCTAAAAGATGAAAATAACCTGCTTCTTTATTATTTCTTTTGGAGAAGATTTTGCAGATTTTTTAAAAATTTATATTAATATGGTTTTTATTTCATGAGCCTGTGTGTAGAGCAGGCAATGGATACAGATATGGATATAGATACTCTGTGTTGTACCAAGGCGTCCAGGTCCCCACCTGTCCTGATCAGAGATAGATAGGAGTGTGTTACACCTCCCTATATAATCCATGTACACAGAGTTTCCTTCACGTGGAAACTCTGGGGATGAAGGGTTCTGTGCTTGCTTGGGACTCATGGCTGTTCAGCATCGCATCACAGCTAAAGCATCCTGGGACCTACTAGGTTAGAAAAAGCTTAAAGAGCCATATTTCCACTTAAGACATGGTTAAAATCAACATGTTTAATAAATTAATTAAATAATAACTTCACCTATTTGGAACTGAAAACCTGACAATGAGAAGTGAGTTAACGCTAAACTGTCCAGTCCAAGAGCAAGGAAATTGCATTTACCAGGCTGTAAGCTGAATTCAAGGAAATTTGTTCTGCCAGTGAACCAAATCGCTGTTCAATCCCAACCTCTTGAGAGAAAACATTAAGTCAAGAACAAATAAAAGCATGGGTATGCTGGTGTGCATGACTAATTTTGTGTGATGGGTTGCTCCATTGTGCCTACTGTTAACTGGTGAAAGAGTGGGGAAGATAAGGGTGGGCTGGAGAAAATAGAGGAAAACGTATCTTTCCTTATGGATTCCTCTGTTTGATTTTAATTTCATTCAGATCAATATTTAACTTCCAATTTAGATTTTAATCATTGGGATCATCAGGATCATCTCCGGATCCTCATCGAGATCATCTCTAGATCTCACTTTCTCCAGCTGCAAAGCAGAGAGCACAAGTACACACATGATGGCTTCAGGGGGCACAAGGGTTGCTTACAAAGTGATTAGGGTGTCTCAGAGTGAAAAGCAACCTCCATAGAGAAGAGATAAACCCTAAATCCCCCTGTCTGAGGGCAAACTGAAGGATGTGCATCTTGATGAAAGTCCAGAAGCTGGTCTTCAATTCTGGAGGCACTATCACAGTTAGGATGGAAGTTTCCATGGGAACTAAACGTGAGAGTGAGGATATGTCAAAAACTACCTCCATTCCCTTTGCGGGGTAGACTCAAGGAGGAGTGGCCTGAAGCACTGAGACCCCTCATACCAAGGGTAGTAGAAAGTTGCCTTTGAATAGACAGTGCTGGGCACAGGGCTGAGACTTCAGCCAAAGGTCTTTTAAAGGGAAAAGGATATTCCTGCTTAATATTTTAGATCTTTGAGACAATAGATCTGCATCAGAAAAATACACCTCCCTCTCTCCACCCCTTTTCATATATCCTTTCTTCACCCACGCTTTATAATCAGCTGTTACTGTTTTACTACAGATCTGAGTCTTCACAAATACTCAGCACATAGAAAAAATGGTTTGGCCTTCCAGGTGCTGCCATACAGCCAACACAAAATTCTGTATCAGAATTTTCTCAACAGTGGAATAAAACCTTCCTGAAATGGAAGAATTAAAAATACACTTGGTCAGGGAAGAGGATGAGAGATGAAGGGGGGAGGAGAAAAAGGTGGGCTCATTAATCTGCTCTAATAATAAATCCTTATCACTTATGCATTTCAGTTACTCTTTCAGCCTCCACGTTCTATATTTAAATACATCTGCTTCACACGTGCTTTGCCAATTAGCTGGTGATATTAACTGTTCAGCACTATCTATTAACACATGGCACTGCTGAACGGTGGGAGAGACAAGCTTGACCAGGAGAGATAGTCATTCATGAGGCACACATTTCTCTCTGTAACTCCGAAGTAGGGAGATAGGAAAGCGGCACAGCAATTGACCTCGGTTGTACATCAAGGCTAAATAGACACAGAGTAAATTACTGACAAGTGAGACAAGCTACTAACTGTTCCTTTAGCAGCCCATAATGTCAGTAATTCTATTACAATGATTGCTGGTTATGCAATGTAGTTGAGATGTAAATTTTTCTTTCTTTTTTTTTCCTGTCTCTGTCTCTCTGTCTGTCCACATTGTAAAAATTTTAGCCCAGTGATGGAACAGATATATTTATCTATTGCAGCAGGGGCAGATTTTAGATTGGCTATTGGGAAAAATTTCTGTGTGGAAAGGGTTGTCAAGTATTGGAGCAGGGTGCCCAGGGAAGTGGTTGATTCACCAAATCTGGAGGGGTTTAAAATTTGTGTAGACGTGGTGCTTAGGGTCCTGATTTAGTGGTGGACTTGACTGTGCTGGGATAATGGTTGGGACTGATGATCTTAAAGGTCTTTCCCGACCTAAATGATTCTGTGGTTCTCTATATGGGCAAGAACGGGTCATTGTTACCAGCTTCCAAGAGACACTTACAAACCACGTAGGCACAGATCTTCCCTGCTTTAACTAGAGAGCAACATCAAAACAGTTTGTCTGGTCTAGCATGCCACAGGAAAAGATACCTCAGTATTGAAATCACTTAAACCTCTTGCAACATAATAATGTAAAGGTTTTCCAAACTGAGGTGTATAACATGGAATTATTGCCAGAATAGCAGTTATTCTCAGACATCTCAATTAAGCATCAGATCTGTATTATTTATGAGGAGATCTTGAACACCTAAATCATCTAAGTCACCAAATTAAGGTGTTTTAAACTGTAGCAACAGCACACTTTTTCCATTGCCTAATATCTATACCCAGCTGAAATTACTTGGAATGACCTGCCTGTCTTTCATTGCTTCTCAAGAAAAATGTGGGTCTCCCCTGGATTTTGTATCAAGTCTTGTGTAGATGTTTCAGATGCCCCATGACGTATCAGCAACTAAACTGAATACCCACAATCACACTGGGGAAAAACCACCAGTTGTGTTTCCAACTTAAAACCAAGCTGAGCTCTGGGGAAACAAGTTGTATCAATGCGTAGAAGCAGAGAACAAGCAGGAGAAATTAGATTTCTTGCCACCCCATCACTTATTCCTTGCATGCCAATGATTAGGTGGATTTACCATCCACCTCAGTTTACTCAACAGCTGACATATCTGGAGGACAGTGGTGGTAAGATGGATATGGAATTTAGGTTTTGTGGTGCTCTGGTTAAGGAGTGCTTGTTGACTCTGCTTGGCAGGTCATGAAGAGCAGGATTCATCTTTCTTATTTTATAGCCATCTGTAAGTGGCCTTGTCAGCCATTCAGGTCACTGAGGAAGTTTTGCCTGAGGCAAAAGGACAGAATCAGCCTCTGGAAGTGCCTCTATCTCGAGGATCTCTAGAAGAACCCTGAATTAGCATAGATGAGATTAAATTACTATTTAGACAATTGAAGTAAATAAAGTAATGATATGCCCTTTCCCCTTTCTTCGTCTTTCATTTGTTTGTTTGTCTCATGATACATCAGGAGGTAAAAACACATCAGATAAAGATATATCAGGAGGCAAAGTGAGAGCTGAAGGGCATTTGCATTGTAGCCAGTTCACAACATGGCCATGCTCTATTCAGTCTGGCCTATTTTCCCCTGTTTCTAAGGTCATAGCTGACAACAACTGCAAAAATGCTGGACGACAGCTAGACAGGGCAGTAATTGCTACAGGAAGAGAATTTACCCAAAACGGGGTAATTCTGGGGTGTTTCAGCTTTCTTTCGGAAAGAAAAATTGAGATACCCATAGAAGACTTCCATACTGATCAGTGCTAATTTTCTGCTCTCTTCAAATCATACAACATTTTGCTCAACAGAATTACAATGCAAACACAAACCCATGCTCTCATTTAGTTATTTTTTAGATCCCAAAAAGGTCAAAGCCCAAAAGAAGGAAAAAGCAATGACAAAAATATTATTCAAATTATTAAATGGAAAGAAAATTGGGTTCAATTCCATGGTGAATTTAAAAGCAAGGACAAATTTCTATTATTTTGTGAATTTTCACAGTGTAATTACTGACAGACCGTGAAGCTACATGAAGTTGCTTGGAGGATTTGGCAAATGAGAACCAGACTGATTCTCAGTGTTTGAGTTACTGGCACATGGAAAAGCGATGAAGAAATAAAAATATCCATCTTCCAAGAAGAAGAGCTGATGCCCTTGGACGACATCAAAGACTCTGTTTACAAATAGATGAATCAAGGTTGCCTAAACACAGGTGCCTGGGCTCCTTGAGCACCCTGGGGAAGTTCAGACAGTTCCATGACATGATGAAGGATTTGGGGTAGACCTGTACCACCCTGCAGTTGCAGCAGCTGGTGACAGCGCAACACCTCACATATACATGTCCGAAATGTCTGTGCTTAGGCAAATGAATCCTACTCAGTATGTCAAAACCAAAACCCAGCAATTATCTGGAATTAAAACCTATTCTACGTACGCAGCTGAGCATGAGCGTTGTGCAACGGGTGAAGGCAAATGGTTGCATTTAGTCACGCGGCATTAGTGAGGGGTGTTTGTACTACCTGTGTTTACACAGCCACACTAGAAAGCTCAGCACTGTAAACTGTCTGTTCGGACAAGAGAAGGACAAGGGGATGATTCAAATGAGGGGTCTGTTGCATGTTTAAATAATGCTCTGAAGAATCCTTTCACTCGTCTTTGCCTACAGAGGGGCACAAGCACATTCTTTACATCCAGCAGGCTCTGAGTTAGATGGCTGTAGTCAGGCTGGCCCTCCTCTGGTCTGGAACATCAAACCCTTCATGGATGTTTGTAGGCCCACACAGAAAAGAAGGTCCTAGATGTTTTGAAGTCCTAATCCTAAATTTGACGCTACCCCTTCTGTGCTGTGGGAAACTCACATAAGCACCTCTTGCTGATTTGTAGGAAGAGATGACTGTGCACAGCTACCTTCCCTGTCAGGTTCTGGGAAGGATTATGGATACAGTAACTTAAAAGCCCTTTGAAGTATAACAAAAAAAAGTCATAGAAGTCCTAAAGCATACTGTTAAAGAAAATGGTCATGGAACAGGTAAGAAGAGCTACTAAGTCTTAAGTCACATGAATACACTTTATAGAGCACATCATCTGAGCTGTGCAGCCCTGAGCGAAGCAAGCCCCCACACATGATCTCTACTTATATGTGTGCACAGAAAGGGCTGCAGGAAACTAAAATGTACAGAAACATCAGCCCACAATATTCTGCAGGAACTAAACCACACTGTGTAAGGGGAAACTCATGGCATATCTGCCCAGCTGACATAGCAGACACCTGAATTACATCTCTGAGTGCAGACAAGGATTACTCTAGTGGAAATTGTCCCTATCCATGGCAGGAGGGTTGGAATTTGATGATCTTTAAAGTCCATTCTGTGATTCTCTGTTTCTGTGGTTGCAACTCCAAAACAGTAATAGGAGCCTATTGTATCTAAATCTTTTTTGCATGCAATTGCAATTGAAAAAAACAAAAAAAAAAGAAAAAGGAAGGTCAGCTGGGAACAGGATGAAAGATGGTTTTACCTGATTCCCAGACATTCTGGATAGTAGGGGTATACCCAGATTAATTTTACCGAGAGAGAAGTGTGGCTATGTGGTAAAACACTCATAGGCTGATTCAGATGAGGTTTGTGATGGAGATCCTGTACAGAAAAATCACTGCTGTTTGGTACCTGCAGAGACGGCAGAAGCTACAAAAGTGACAAGTGCTTGAGATAAAGTGAGAAAATTATGGCAAAATCGAGATCCAAATCGTGGTTCCCTAAAAGAGAGAAAAGTGTCTCCACTTTTAAACAGGCACATGATCAAGTTTGGATATGGCTCTCCTTTTTTTTTCAAATAAGAGCTATCTGCTCTTTATTTTCAGGCAATTTGATTTCCTGTGCTCTCTAGGAAAGGACTCAATACCACGCCTAGTCTGAAGCCCATGGAAATGGAAGGATCACATATTAAATATTAAACATATATTAAATATTAGACTCACAGCAGTCTCTCGCTGCCCACTTCACCCTTCTCAGCACCTCCAGGTTGCACTTAGGGATGAAGGAAGGAGCTGATTGACTGGATCTGTCATGCAGCACCTGGGTCTGAAGACCTGTGGGAACCCATGCTGCTGTGTTGGAGGTGAGGGTGAGTAATCCAATGAAAACTAGACCAGCTGGGACATGTCATGACCAGCTGGGTGTTATGTGACCTGATAAACTGAGTGACCCTACAACTCCAGCTAAAACATGGAGTGTCATGCTCTGGAGGAGAAGAAAGTAAAAGGTCTCCAATAAGCTCTGGAACAATTCTACATGGACGTGAGAGGTGCCCTGCTCTTCTTGTTCACTGGGGGAACCTTGAAGACAAATTTAAGCATTGTGAAGGATGGAGTCCAAGACTGTTTGTAATCATCCATTTCTGCTCTGTTTTGAAATTCTGCCTGGTTTAAAATCTATTAAGCCTTAACTCTAACGCATATCATTTAAAGAACTTTTACTCTTAAAAATGTTTCTTTGAACTCTGTTCTCCATAAAAGAGTAATTCATTATTACTGGGGATAACACCAATGTATAATCCCTTTGTAATCCTTCATACAGGGACTGTGGGAATGATAATTAAGTCACTTTGCAGCAAGCACACCTGTGAAGCAGGTAAACATTTATTAGCTCATTTAAAAAAATTAATTAAAAAATGTTTGTTGTGTTCTGTGCAGCTTTTCTTTTCCTTGAAGGCACAGAGAGATGAAGCAACCACGACCTATATTATGAAATTAGAATGCAATTATTGCTTTAAGTAAAACAAAGCCCAGCCTCACACAAAAGGTGTGGAAACTCAAATTGCTAAATGATCCGATCGTAGTCACACTTGGTAATCAGCTCCAGTGTTTTCTTGGCAGGGTCCTGCTACGAATTATGATGGGAAAATGAAAAGACATGTCTTGTTCCATGCCGTTGCCATGTAAATGTATGGATCATGTGGAGATATAAACACTGGAAAGGTCTTGAGTTACGCTGCCTGTGAGTAATTGCCATCTCTGTAAGCAGGCTGTTTGGGGTTGTAAGAAACAGGAAAATTACGCCTTTTGTTCAAGATTTGACAATGTGGAAGAGCCCTGCCAGACCTGTCTTGTTTAATCATGTTAGCTCAGCAGCAAAACGAACAGCTTCGTTTAAAGGGAACTCGGAGTTCCTAGAGGAGGAGGAGGAGGCTGTAACCCAGTGCGTGCTCTCCTAAGCCGTTCACACTGCTCTGCTGTTAATGTGAAGAGCCTTGCAGGCATTCCAGGCTGCATCATTTTGAGGAGAAAGCAGTCTTAAAGTCATCTCATTCCTGAGACATCCACAAATGTCTTTTCACAAAGCAGAACCTTAACCCCGTCACCGTTATCTTCTGTGCTGGGGGTTGTATGTGCTCACATGGAAGATCATCACAAGGAAATGCAAGGAAATATTGTGATCCCCATGGGACATCTGGGGATGTGACACACAGAGAGTTTAATGCCTATTCAGCAGATCCAGGGCAGAGACCCAAGGTAACCAAAGCAGGCTGCAGGGGGTGGCTCAGTGGGTATTTACCCTGACCTCTGCCAGGCTGTGAGCAGTTCTGCCACCCCAGCCTTCTGCATATCCCTCCCACAGGTGTGCCAGCAAACACCTGCATGGCAGCACATCCAGGTGAAGGGGTTGGTCTGACGTGTGCAATGAGAATAAAAATGGGAACAAAGAGATCCAATCTGGATCTGACAAGCACCGGGCAATTAAAATTTAATATATAGAGATGTATTTCTACACATATAAATTAAAAAAGAAGCCCTGTCTTCTCTAACACAACCTTAGACACTTTTGTTCCTTCACCTCCATCTGCATAGTCTGGTTTCCAGACCAACCCAGATACTGGTCAAGATTATGGTTTTCAGGAATAATTGTTTCTGAGGGAGAAGGAACACTGCCTGAAGTTTACTCAAATTTTCTCCCTGATCCCACGACTTCATTATAGCCCTTGGCAAAAGGCATAATTGGGGAAGGTGAAGGACAGGATTCAGGCATTCTTGGTACTATTCACTACGTCTGCTTGCTATAGGAACAGGGAAAGAAGAATGAAAACTACAAAATTTGTTACCTTGTATCACCCAGGTCTCAAGATTAAGAAACATCCCCTCAGAGTAGAAAGCTGCTAAAGGTTTTTTGAGTTGCTATAGAAGGATGCCTGACTTACCACATAGGCCAAGCCACACATATTCTAAAGTCCACTTTGAAGGTAAACATGTCTTTTAGGGGAAAAATATTCAATCTTTAATTTGAAGTGCCCAACAAAAGGGAAAAAGATTTTTTGTAAGCGTCAGTTTGCTATTTCTGTTGTTTGCCAGGTTCACAGTTAAACCGTACTTCTTTTCCGTCTGAATTTTTCTGTCTCCTATTTTTGTTTATTGGATGTTCTTAGACTTCTGGAAAAAAAAAATATCTTTGTCATGTGGGTGTATACAAGCTTAAATCACTGCTCAGCCTTCTCTTCAATAAAAATATAGATTGAGTTCATGGCGTCTTTCGTGCCAGTGCAAGTCCACACTTCAATATTTCATCATTGTGATGACTGACCAAGGTGTGAACATGACCAAGATGTGAACAAAGGGCTCATACCTGAAGGGAAAAATCATACCCATAAAGGATATACACCCACGGATTAAAAACCTCGCAGCCCATGATGCACCCTGGACACTCAAAAGCTGCACAGGAGTTATGGCTCCTTTCTCCCCAGTTGTGCTCCCCATTAGCACTCTCTATTACACCGTGGGCTCCATATTTTATTGTGAAAGTGGCCCATTTTCATCTCATCACAGCAACCTCCAGCCTTAAGATTCATGCAGATCAAACACGGGTCAATTTAAATTTTTTCACAGTGGTTAACTGCTCTGTAGCACACTCCAGGCAATACCTGAAGGTCAGGACAAGGTGTGAGCAGCCTTGGCCACTCGTGGTTGTGCCATCTGTGGGCAAAAACCTCAGAACTCTGAAAGGCAAAGCCAAAAGACATCTGGGAGAGTGATAATTTCAGTGCTCCCAGTTACAAATACTCCATAATTTTCTTTATGTGATGGTGTTGCTGGTTCTTCATTCATTTGTTGCTTCTTTAATATAATGTCTGCATTTGTTTTTTTCTTCAGGACTGAAATAGAGCAGTTCAGGCAGAAATTTTCCAAACCTTCGAGTCCTGGCCCAAGCCTCTGCTGTGTTTTGCTTCCTAGAATCTGGAAGTCAAAAATTTTTAAAAATCCAAATTTCAACAGTTCTTCTCTAAAACTAATGAGAAGTAAGGGAGCACCCTACCAGCCCTCTTGTATTACCTGAATAATCCTGTCAGGTTTGCCTACGGACCTTCCCATGCCATCAGTCTTATTTCATCCACTCAGAATTAAATTGGATACACAAAAACACCCATGAAATGAAGGCTGCTTGTCATGGTGGGGGAGACCCACCCAAAACTAATGAGATGCAGAGCCTCGAATGAGCTATAAACTACATGTGCAGCAAAATCAAACACACCCACAGTGCTCCCACTGGGTGTTCTCTGTTCATGCTCTATCCACCAGATATGGCTGACAGAGCCTTTCTTCTCCACTGTTAGTTCATTCAGCAAATTGAAAACATGGGGCACCTCCACCTAGTCCCTGACCCATGAAACCACAGGGGAGTAAAGGAGAACATGTCAGAATAAAAGCAGCGGTGTGTGTAAAATGAAGGGTCTGGTCTGCTGTCAGCTGTACACTTATCAAGTGAGATAACCCACGTTCCAAAGCATTTTCTTCCCATTACTTGTTTTTTACAGAGGAAGCAGAAGTTGCTGAGGAACTAAAGCATTCCTGACAGTGGAATTCTGAGTCTTGGGGAACTGTTTGCAAAAAGTGCACAAGATCATAGCTTGGTGTTTCACACCTGGCCTTGACAAACACACAAGCCTCATGTATTGCCCATTCAAGAAAAATGGGTACATTTACTACTTTCAAAAATAAAAGAAAGAACCACATAAACTCCAATTCTGTGGATTTAGCACATCCAAATTGACTAAATTATGTTTTTCATGGATTTGGTCTGATCAGAAAGCTTATTCTTTTTAAAGGAAGGACTCTGCTCACTGTGGCCTTTACTTAGGTACCCATTCTTTCCTGAAGTCTACAAGGTACCTTCACAGTCCTTGTACAGCAACATAATTTATCTGCCTTGGGTAGAGCTCTGACACATTTCTCGACATGGAGGGCTGGAGCACCTCTGCTATGAAGACAGACTGAGGCAGCTGAAGCTGCTCAGCTTGGAGGGGACAAGGCTCCAGAAAAACCTCAGACCGCCTTCCAGTGCCTAAAGGGGGCTATGAGAGGGCTGGGGAGGGACTTTTGATGAGGACATGGAGGGATAGGACATGGGGAATGGCATTAAGCTGAAGGAGGGCAGGATTAGATTGGATATTAGAAAGAATCACTGTACTGTAAGGGTGGTGAGGACCTGGCACAGGTTACCCAAAGAAGCTGTGGAAGTGTTCATCCCTGGAAGTGTGCAGGGTCAGGCTGGATGGGACTTGGAGGAACCTGGTCTAGTGGAAGGTGTCCCTGCCCACAGCAGGCAGGGCTGGAACTAGATGACCTTAAAGGTCTTTTCCAACCCAAACTATTCTATGATTCTACAGCTTTGTATTTTGATTTACAGACTTTTGTAACAGTCTCCTTTCATAACTATTAACATGCAGGTGACTTTCCCCTGAGTCCATCATTTACAGCTTAAAACGTGGATTTTTATAAAGCTGAAAGGTTCTTATATGGTTTTATGGACAATTTGCTTACTTCTTTACCTAATACCTGTTATGCTGAGTGTATAATCTTCTGTGGGATATTTTTTTCCCTCTTGCAGCTGTCATATACAGTATAGGTGGATCTGCTAATGAAACCTGTTATTAATACTGTCCAGCACTTCCTGTAATAAGACTCCTTTTGTGCTGTTTGTAATTATCTGCAATTTTCAAATTTCAACTGAGTAGGCCAGGAGGACTTACTAAGGCATTATTAAGCTGTTACATGCTTTAGGTTGGTGGAGACTGTTTATTTTAATCCAGTACACTCAAATGAGCAGGAGTCATTATTATGGCTCAGCCTGAGCTGAACTGACATGTCAGGGAGTTTGGCGGCTTTAGGAGGAGCTCGTAGGCTCCCTGTTATCCTGCAATGTCCCCAGTGAGACCAGAAAGAGCAAGGAGAAGGCACCTACGTGTTCTATCACCCTGGTTATGCAGTCTGGGTCCCCAGTGCTCAGATACTCAGCTTTCCTGGAGACACCTGCATGCCAAAACCTAAAAATAGATGTCTCAGTCTGTGAACTGAACCCTACCCTCTCAAAAGTAGATGAGAAGAATCCCACCTAAACTCTCCAAATGTTGAAAAATCAAAAGATTCTTAGGAAAAAAGGATAATGTTTTGCCAGAGTATTTCCAGTAATATTTAGCAAGGAGAAGCATGGAAATGCCCAGGAGGAAACTAATCATTCTGTCATCAACAGGTAATAAATAATGGTGGAGAGGACCACCCACTGAACAATGAAGATTAAACACAATTTTGAGTAGCTGTTCAGGGAGTGAGACCCAGCCAATCTTAAATCTGAATAAGGGAAAAAGACTTTTTGAGTAGGATACATCTGCAAAGTAGGGTGTGGAAACTGAGGGGAGTTTAATGTGAATACATTGGAGAGAAAATCTCCACTGGTACCACTCCACGGTAACCAGAACTGATGCACAGAGTGAGATGAGGATGACAAAGCTGCGGCCAAGAGCATGCTGATGTAGGTTATACAAATCCAGAGCTAGATTTAAAATTTTTTTAAACTGAATTTTTAGGTGGAATCATAAGTAAGATCAGAATGTTTAAGTTCTGAAGCCAGAACTACCTCTACCTGCAGTGCAGTTATGGAGGGATTTAAAAGATTCACCAGTCATTGCAGAATTAACCTCGTGAAATGTTGAGAGAGGGTTGTTTTTTCATGGTGGGTACTGTACATTTAACCTATCTCCTGCTGAGATACACTAATTTTTCTGAGAACAGTGTAAATGCCGAGCTGATGTCTTCAGTCATGCAGTTTCGGTTATTATAGTCACTTTGCTCAAGTTTCTATTTTTAGGTTTCCCCAAAGAATAAATAATGTTCTCCCATGCAAATTATGCAAGTTTAGATTGAATGAGTAGCGGGTACAAAGTGAGATTGCTACTGTTGTGTTATTACAAGGACAATAAATCTGATTGTCTAATGCCTATTGAATAGCTCCTTCAGACGTCTTCCACTACGAAAACTGAGGAAAAGCAGTTTAGATATAACTCCATTAAAATCATTCCTTCTTGTTCGTTAGTGGTTTTACTAGACCAGATTTTGTTGTTTTGGACAAATCTGAACGTAAGATCAAGTGAGAGATCATGGCCATGTCTTTTTGTTGCATATACACTGGCAGTCAAGTGTATCACAACAGTAAGATTAATTTGCGCACGAACTAAATTCCATGTGGGATCCAACTACACTGTTCTTACAGCAACTGCAAAAGCTTTGACCAAAGTATGGGGGTTCCTTTGCCCCAGGCACAGAAGAAAAACATAACAGAAGATTTCTTTGTCTGAAGACTTCTAAGCTAATGAGAAAAGTTCACAAGAAGTGGAAGAAAACAGTCTGATATCCACTGGGAAAAGTGAGATGCAGAGAAAACAGAAAAGTCAGAACTGGACCCTGTGCCTAGCTGCCAGTGCCCATGATCTGGCTGCCTAGAAGCTGCAGTTTGCTGGAAGAGTGTTCATTACCATGGCTACTTTGGGATACAGTCTGCATGCTCCTAAGGAGTGAAAACTAATCCATTTCAGTGTCCATATGGTTTGGCTTCAATACCTCTTTCTAAATCTGTATTAGGTTTCTTCTGCATTCTTTAGTTTCTGTTAATTCCTTTTTTGGTTTTCCAGCTTTGTGATACTTTTGGCTAAACATTAAGTTATCCACTGCTATTTTTTTTTCTTCCCCCTGGTTGGGGTTTTATTTAACAAGGTGACATAGGTATAGAAATGCTTTTACTGTTCTTGAATTTTTGCAAACATTTTTCATCACTAAAGAGTGGGCTTCAGTACATTGCTTTACATTTTTGAAACCCCTCTGAATATATGGATGGAAAACCTTATGAGTAAATTCACTTCATTTCCAAATAGCATTAATAAAAGAACAAAACTTGGGGTGAGGTTTATGTGAGTGCTCAGTTTCACAGACCAGCTTCTATATATCAGTCTAAGATCTACCTGATTACACCTGTGTCAGGGTTTAACCCCAGCTGGCAACTTATGACTAAAAAGTGAGAAAATCCATGCCTAAAAAGTGAGAAAGCTCGTGGGCTGAAATAAAGACAGTTCAACAGATAAAGCAAGAGTCATGCTCGCAAGCGAAGCAAAACAAGGAATTCATTCCCTGCTCCCTATGGGTGGGCAGGTGTTCAGCAATCCCCAGGAAAACAGGACTCCATCAAATGTAAGAGAGATTTGGGATGAAAAACACCATCGCTCAAAATGCTCCCCTCTTACTTCTTTTTCCTCCAGATTTATATGTCAGCCATGACCTCACATGGTCTGGAATATCCCTTGGGTCAGTCAGGGTCAGCTGTCCCAGCTGTGACCCTCCTTGTGCACCCCCAGAATTCCTGCTGGTGGGGTGGGGTGAGGAGCAGAAAAGACCTTGATTCTGTGTAAGCCCTGCCCAGCAATAAGGAAAACAACCCTGTATTATCAACACTACTTCCAGCACAAATCCAAAACACCCCATGTCAGCTGCTGTGAAGCAAATTGACTCTATCCCAGCCAGACCAGTACAGTGCTACAAATACATTTCTGATGTCCAGAAAACTTGATTTGATTAATTTGTTGTATCAGAGAGAATAAGTAAAATGTGTTACCTCAAAATATGATTGAAGTCCAAATAAGGTCTGTACCCCATAAGAATATAATGCTTTAGGAGGAAAAAAAAAGAGCATCTGAATGGAATAGCTTTAAGTAGAACCTGCAAAAAATGAAAACAAAATATAGGAAGAGACTGAGTCCCCAAAAGTAATTTCTTTTCCAACTCTTAGATGTGTTTGATAGGGAAAAGAGATTGTGTTCAGTGTGTTTAATGCATGAAAGGGATGCTGATGTCTGACTGGTGTGTGAGGCTTTGTACTAGTGGACAAGTGCTTGGTTCTGAACTGAGATCAGCATGGGCCTCAACATGCACATGGGATCCTGATGCACTCTATTAACACAGGCTATTTGTGCAGGAGACACACGCCTGCTTTTTAAAACTTCTGATTCACAAGAGGAAAAAAAGCATCAGCAGTAGTCATAAATCCATCATTTCAGTAGCCAGCATTGTCCCTAAGTTCCTTGGCACTGTGGCATAAGGATGAGAAACAGAAAAATACTGCAAGGTGACATTTATTTTTTATTATTGCTGTTATCACGCACTCCCTTCAGCAGAGGGATGGTGGCTACAGGGTCTGTGGAGCCATGACAAGCTCTCAGAGCAAGGCTGTCCAGTTCCCCCAGCTGATGTCTCTCGTGGTGGCCTCCCTGCCAGGCAGGTCACCAGTTACAGGGCATTGTCACCACTGGCACTAAACCCACAGAGAGTCCGTGTGGTTGTTCCACTCACGTGGTTCTAAAATGAGAGCTCACTCTCTGTATCATTGCAATTTGCCATCCTGCTGGAAGTGCATGTGCAAGAAGGAGTGTGAGACCTCAATATTTACAGGGGTGTGAGACATCAGCATCTTGCAGGTTGTGGATTCCATGTGGAATGCAGTGGCAAAGGGTGTGAAATAAGTAGTATGGGATCTCATTCCCTGTTCCTTCAAACAAGTTCTCATCTGCCCCAGCAAACACACTTAGCTTTAGGCTCATTCATAACTGAGCA
This sequence comes from Oriolus oriolus, assembly GCA_013400235.1. Classification (NCBI taxonomy): domain Eukaryota; kingdom Metazoa; phylum Chordata; class Aves; order Passeriformes; family Corvidae; genus Oriolus; species Oriolus oriolus. The sequence goes on along the minus strand of VXBT01008729.1, from coordinate 846,661 downwards.
TTAAAAAAGTCAGTCTTGTTTTTGATCATGCCATAGACTCCAAGTCTGAACACACACAAGTCACAGACAGGATTGTGCCAACCTATCTCACTCCTTCAGCATTCAGCATCTACAACTGAGCTGCTCACCCCAGCGTCCCTTGGTAGGATGGGGAATAGGAGCTTCCTCTGGGAGGAATTAATCTTAATTTGTTTTATTCCTAGCCAGCTCCCTGAAGGCTGAATCGCTTGCCTGCTGCCGTCACCTACTTCTCTCTAGTGACTAAAGAGAACAGCTGGGGTAAGCACCTCCACCTTCTTTTGGCAGCTCCAGTCACAACCTACTGATGTCTCTGTTCTCATTTCTCACATGTACAAGGGCTGTTAAGTTCATAAAAAAATATATGTAAGGAGATTCGAGGCTCACTACCCTGTATACAGACACCATATTTTAGATGTTTAAATAAGGTCAGTGTAGATAATTAGTTATATCTTTGTAAAAAGGTGACAGAAATTAGTCTAGCCTTAATTACAAAGAATATTAACAATTACTATTATTGTTATCATTATTGAAATGTGCGTTTTCTGCTAGCCCTGAAGTCAAAGTGATGATAAGCAATAGTCTTTATCAACTCTGTCAATGCCCTTTCCAAACATGGAGGTGCTGCCAGCAGCAAACATGGATTTTCAAGCTTTGGAGCTGCCATTTGCAACTCCAGCTTCAGTATTTATTATTACCATTATTTCTATTATCCTGAATTACTTTGCAGATAGAAAAGGGAGGCGGGATGAATTGTTTTTGAAAGCCTGCCTCTTATGTCTAGGCAAGATATTGATGAGTAGTCCCAGACAGGAAATTTTGTGGAATTCAAAGGAAGGATGAAAGTCAATCACTTCCCTGCTGCTATTTGAACTTGCATTTTCTGCAAGTTTGGATATTTCTAAAGACTCATTCAGAGCACTAACACATTACTTGCAGCTGCCACTTAATTGATTAAAGACTATGTTTAATTAAAAATGCTCACAAGAACAGAGTGATGGAAAGATGAGTTAAAATTACATTTCAGCCCACCTGAAATAGTGAAGCTCAAAATTTACATGCTGAATCACACCACTAATTGGGAATGCCTTTTCAAGGGCACATCCAGAACCTTCCTGGAAAGATCCAATAGAACATAATCCCACATCTGTCGACATTGCCTATGGATCCACACCCATGGATCCCTACCTATGGGCTGCACATGCATTTGGGGATTTTGGAAGGGAACGGGTTGAGAGAGCAGAGTTTAAAAAGCTCATGGAAAGGCCTGTTTTATTCACTTCACGAAAACAAACAGAGATGGCAACATGGTAGTATCTAAGCGAGTGAAATGTCCACATTTAATGGCCACATGGCTGGGTGCCCTTTAAAATTTATCTAACTTCATGTCATCAGAAACATACAAGTTCTTTGTGGAGCTTTTTTTTTTTTAATCTTTGGAGGTTTTTTGGCATCAAACCTCTTCACCGCAGCTGGCCATTTCCCTCATCTCAGGACAGACGCTGCTGTCACTAGATCAATTACCAGCATTCATTTCATCTCGTGCTCTGACCCAATGGACTCCTTGTTCTCCCTCTGCTGACAGCCTGAGAAGGCTCCAGCCAAACTGGCCGCTAGCGACTGACCCCTCCACAGACAACTTCATTAGGGTAATTGCAAGGCTGGAAGCAGCCGAGACTGGGGCCCAATTACAACTCTCCTTGTCCAATTCAACCAGGGCTTAAATTACCTGGATGGGTCAAGGATGGTAGTGTGCTCAGGTGAACAAAAGCTTCCCCTCTATTCTTGTGCCTTTCACAGACAGACATTCTTAATTACGCCTGTCACTGGGACATAATAAGGCTGATTTCTTTAAACGTCATCTTTCCTCAGCAGGGAAACTGATGCGTGGTCTGACTGAGCACCAACACCCAGCAGCCCAGGGACTCAGAGCAGTGTGGAGGCAGAAGAAGCTTTTGGGGTTTTCCTCCTCAGGTGGTCATGGGACAGAGAGAAGTCAGTGCCTAGTGTGCTTTATGTGCTCTTACACAAGTTAATAGTTAATGACAGTGGTGATAAAAGCATAGAAAAGGGGTTTTTTATTGTTTTCCCATGACAATAGTCAGGTTCTGAGCCCATTAGTTTAATTTTGTTTGAAGGAGATGGTCATTCAAAGTGTTGACATGAGCTGTAACACTGATTTATGGACAAAAGACGAGACCAAAACTTGGCCCTACATACTTTAATTGTCTTAATGAGGGACTTGGTTTCCCGAAGTTAGGAGCGAGCACAATCATACCTGGGAAATGTAATATTCTCAGCACTTTTGAAAAGAACTCCTGTGTTTAAATATTTAAATACATATTTATTAATCTACATCTTAAGTTCTCACACTTAGAAATCTTGGGAAATTATTGAAATGCGTATGGATGTATATCTGTGTTATTATATTTACCCTTCTAACAGAAACTCAAATTTTCAGTATTTAATGTGACAACAAATGGCAGGTTTGTACACCTAGTATAAGCACACATGCTTGTTCTACTTTTTATGCAATGCTGGGAGATGTTTTGTTTCATTCCATCATATTTTACAGGCCAGGTTAAATAAGTTGCAAAACTAAAATCACGGAAATGCGAAGCAAAGTATAATTTTTAGAGAACATAGTATATATACCCTTCTGCAGAATTAAGAGAAGTTGTAGCTTCAGTTTTTACATTTCATTTGGCTATTTTAATCAATGTTATATAGGATCTGTAATAAAAACTGATTATAAAATAATAATTGATAATTTACTAACAGAAAACAAATTTTTGTGTCATACAGGGTCAAATATCAAGCAAACAAGTACAAAATAATAACTAAAACAAAAGCTGTTTACAACTCTTGATAAAATCATGCAAAAAATATGAAAACAAAAAGTATGAGTACTAACAATTTTTACAAATACCTTTCCTGATTTTATAAACTCATCTATCAATGAAAAAATATTGCCCAAATTTTTGCCCACCTTTTCGTTTTCCCCCCACAAATCTGCCGTTGCCTGGTCACATTATTTCCAATATCACATTTGACATTACTTGAAAATTATTAGCAAGGAAAGTTATTGTGAAGGGTTAATTTTGATAACTTCTAATTTTCACCATGCCATTTCTTTACAAAATCAGACTAAGAAGTTTCAGTTATCTGCTAGACATGAAGAACAGACTAGTAACAAAATTTCAAGAGTTCCTTATTGTATGGGAATTGGGATAGGATAGACTAGACTAGGCTAGGCTAGGATAAAATAGGACAGGATGGAACAGAATAGTACAGGACAGAACTCAACAGTCCTAACGTGGATTTGGTATAATTAATGTAACTAAAATGACCATCTGTAGACAGCAACATTTATAAGTGTATCTACGAGTTTCAATGGGTGATTCTGTGCTGATACTACTTTTATCAGGACTAAATAGTGCAGACATAAATCTGTGGAATATTGTTTCACCTTGCAACCCCCTCTGGATAAAATGAGTGATTTCTGAGGCAGAAAAGTCCCGCATTTTCTGTCCTGGAGCAGACCTGTGTTAGTAACCCTTTATTTATATTGAAATCACTTTGTCTGTAAAGAGTCTGTCCAAAACAGTAGTGAAAGAGCTATATTTTAGCACGTATAAAGAATTCAAAACATCATTTCCCAAGGAAAAACCCTAGCAGTCTCAAGGAGGCAGCATGAACCAGTGAGTTTCATCCCATTTCCAGCAATCTGTTTCTGTGCTAGGTTGCATCACCAAGTGTTGGGATCACTTCCAGTTTAGTCACAGCATGCCCCTGCCTTCTGTTTGATCAGATCTCGCCCTTAGTGTTAATAAGTGCTATTTTCCATGACACTGTGTGTTTTGCCTTGTGGAAACCAGTTATGAAACCATTTTGCATCACTAATCCAAATAATAACCTCTTTTTAAAACTGTTAGGTTTGAATCTATCTGCTCTAAAAGAGATACTTTGACAGGAAAGGATTCCTCCTAATCTAAGATATGGCTTCAAATTAGGTGAAAACAATTTCCAGCTGCTATCAGGAGATGTGTATTTCATCAATTTTGATGGACGGAATAAGGTGAAATTAATCCAACACAATGGAATTGAAGCAACGAATATAATAAAGCAAGCATATATTGCTGGAAGTAAGGTGTTAGCTCTTATTTCCTTCCTGAAATCAAGAATTCACATTCTTGGAGTCGTGCTATGTCCCTGGCAGTGTCAGCACCAAGTTGCAATGATGACAGCTGGAGGCTGTTTAGACAAAATGTCAGTTCCACAGGTGGAGGGGCGAAAAAAAGGATTATTTCTGGAAAAACTATTATAAACCACTTCTATTCAAGATTAAAAAAACATAGCCTCATAAGAAGCCACAGGATATTAATATATTAATGATAATGTCTTTTCATTTCACCCGAGGACTTAAATACACTTTATAAACACTATTTAAATGTCATCACTGATTTAGTGAAGCCATTATGAACCATAGCAGACACTTCCTCGTTCTCCCTGGAGACTCTCTAGTTTTCTCTGCCTTCCCGTGATACCCAACACACACAGTGAGCAACACAAGCCCTTTACATAGATGGAAAAAGCACAGAGAGTAGGAGGGAAATCCACTCCATGAGTCCACACACATGCCAAAGTGCTGAGATGGAGCACGAAGATTTCGTTTATTTCTGAGACAAAGAGAGTGAGATTTTGATTGTCTGTTTTTCACCTTTAATTTTCAAAAATTATGTTGGCTTTTTTCCTGTACAACCCTGGCATGTGATCCAGGCCTTCAAAGTCTTTTTCATGAACAGATTATGTTCTCGACTGCACAACCCCCTCACTCGAGATGTAGAGCAAACAGTCTGGAGCCACAACCTTGCACAACTTGTTAAAGAGTAATGGTTTTTGATCTCTACATCACTGCTGTGAAATAAAATGAAGTTTATCATAAAGTTTATATAAGATAGAATATTGATTAGGAAAAAAAGTTAGAAAATATCCATCTGAGAAGGGTTTACAAATTAAGACATGGGCTTAAAATCTAAGAATTTCTTCCAAAGCAAGCAGACATGATCAAAGAATCACAGAATGGCTTGGTTGGAAGGGACCTTAAAGATTATCTAGTTCCAACACCCATGCCATGGGCAGGGACAACTTCCACTATCCCAGGTTGCTCCCAACCCCATCCAACCTGGCCTTGAGCACTCCCAGGGATGGGGAAGCCATAGCTCCTCTGGGCAACCTGTGCCAGGGCCTCACCACCCTCACAATAAGGAATTTCTTTCTAATATCTTATCTTTACCTACTCTCTTTCAGCTTAAAGCCATTCTACTATGATCCTGCACATGAGTCTGTAATACTGCGGGTACATGGCCTCACCTCTCTCTGGTTTTGGGGGAAAAGAAAACAAAGAAAATAGAAAAAAAGGGGGTTTTGAAATTATAACTCCCAATTCAGTTCATGATTTTGCCAGTAATGGGATACAGATTTTCTCTTGTGCCTTTGATGCATCTATCAGGGCAGCATGGAGCCACCTTACGCACAGATGGGAATTACAATATCTGGGCCAGATCGAGAGCAAATTTTGCCATGTTAGAGTGTGTGTTTCAATTTGTGCTGGCAGAACTGAGATCAGAATCAGTCATGTGAGCATGGAAGTGAACACAACTCTGCTTCCCATTTAAAACAGCTTTCTCAAGTGGGATTAAGGGATTAGGTTTTGTGGTTGTCTTCCAGAAGCAATGTCACGGGGTGGTTTTACTACGGAAAGACCTGGTGTTTCGCCAGTGCAAAATAAAGTCTGCTGGCAACATGAATGCAAAATCATTGAGACAGAGACTCAGCTCAGCTGCAACAGCCTGGCCTCAAAGTTACACGAGCTCTGACTCTCCTGCAGCGTAGATTAAAATTAGCTGGTGAATTTCTGAAATTCCCCTCTCTCCTTACTGTCCCTCTTCCAAGACTGCTGCTCCTCAGCAGGAGAGTCTAAAGCAGAGTATGAGCAGCTGCAGCTTGCATGTCAACACTGAAATGCACAATTTCGGTGTGTTTTATTATACCAGGCTGATTAACAAATTTTTTATGGCCTCCATTGGGCCTAATAGTGTACTAATTCAGGAGCTGCTTCACAAACTATTTAGACATCTTGCTGGTAAATCCATAAAATGGGGGAGGGTGGGGGGTATGAAAACAATACTGACCTCAGCTATACAGTTTCAAGCAGCTGCCATGTGTGGGTGAGAGCCATGTCTCTGATATTTCCATGGAGCCTGACCTCAGTGCAAGTGAGAATACCAAACGGGACAGAGGTGTTTGAGCATCCTTCTATTTAACAGACTGACTTCTCCAAAAGCTGGAAGCAGCAAAAGTTTATTTAGCATTAGCTGGAGTTTCTGGGGATATTTTTAATGTACAAACTCCATCCACCTCTACCAGGAGATTTCCTATTTCGTGGACAGCAACATGATTAAATTTGGTCTAACATGAGATCCTTTGGCCTGGAAAAGTCCTTCTGTCTCTTTGCATGTCACCACTTGTTGATGGGGCAACTGTGCTTTCCTATTTTGATTTGGAGGGTTGTAGGCTAAAAATCATCAAAATTATAGTAGCAAGCTGATAAAGTTTCATCTTTATCTGAGGATATTAATGCACTCCAAGGAGTGCTTCTGCCTTGAAAACTACTACAAAAGCCCTAAAATAATGTCAGGGATTTGGTCATCAGGGCTACCTCCACCAAGATTAACATTAATCACAAATTATAGCAACCTTACTCAGCTTTGTTCCTAGGTCCACACATTAAAATTCTCTCAGTTTGCCAAAAAATTGCTAGTATTCTCTTGGAAAGAGCAAAGTAACCTGTGAACCTTTCCCTGGAAGTCCAAAACCCAGGAAACTTCACATTACTATCTGGAACTCTGGTTCTCACCAAAAAAGCCCAGGAATCCAGAAGCCCAGATGTGAAGCCAAATGTCAGATAGCAAACAGAACTGGCTGCAACATGGAGATCTTTCTGTTCCCCTCTCGTGTCTAAACCCCCTTCAAAACTCTTTAATGCTCATATGAATGTCAAATCTGATGACTACAGCTCTTTGAGTCCCAGCAGTCAGCCAGTTCTGTTTCTTATAAGTCCTGGAGACATCCTAGCACAGTATTCAGGACTCTGTTCTCCTGCAAGGTGAGTTAGTCAACGGCATTTCTGTGCTGCTTCTTCACACGCCATAGGAAGATGCACTCTCACAGTGCCTCTTTCCCTCTACAGCCCTCATCTTACCCCTGTAAGTGGTATTTCCAAGCCTTGCCACTGAAATTGAGAATCACTGAGGTGTTCCCACCTCATTCCCAGGGTTTACCAGTCGCTCATTTGCATCCTCAGATTGCATCTCCTCTCCTGCCCTGGAGCTTTGCGTGTTGAGACAGTCAGTGGCCACCCCAGCTGCACATGCCCAGGGGCTTGCAAGGACACCAGAATGCTAACCCACACTTGGAAGATGACTGGGATCCCAAACTGAGCCCTGTTGGAAGGCAGACTGCTGAATTGCACATCCCTCCTCTCTTTCATGGCCTGGTAGTCTCGATGATCACATTCAAAGCTCAAGAAATCTGGGCTAAATGCACTGGGTTATTTTTCACAGATATCTTTCTGAGTGCTGTTAAATTCATGACTCTTCATAGGTCTCCTTGGAGCAAAGAAGTGTTTAAATATCTTGTATAGGCATAGAATCATTTAGGTTGGAAAAGACCTCTAAGATCATCAAATCCATCTGTTATTCCAGCACTGCCAAGCCCACCAGTAAACCACGTCCTCAAGTGCCACATCTTCATGCCTTTTAAATACCTCCAGGGATGGTGACTCAGCCACTTCCCTTGTCAGTCTGTTCTAGCACACATTGGAAAACTGGAAAGGAACTGGAAAACTGGAGAGCTGTTGCTTGAAGATGATTTGTAATATGCTTTGAAAATTTTAAAAAAATACACAACAAACTCAAAACCTTGTCTAATGTGAATGCTGAGAAAGTGATGTGACATTACAGCTACCTGGCTCCATTTTCAAGAAAGAAAGAATGACAGTACAACAAAAAGCTTCCAAGAGTCTTTTGAGGAAAAAAATTAATATAGCATAAGTGATATTAAACACATATAAATCAGAGTTATAATTACTGCCTGGAAATCTGTCAGATAAATTTTATAGTGAAGCTTTATGAGACTTCTCCTTCAGGCAGTGGTGAGACTGTGATACTCTTTTTATAAGCATTCCTTTGGCTGCTCCATGGTTCTGCTTGTGACAGTCATATGGGGTTGATATAATTCTCACTGTCTCCTAATTAGCACCATTCCATTATCCAACACTCTGCACAGATCAGCTTCGTTTGTAGTAGCATGTAGTATGTGACAGTTACTAGTCATTTAAAATTACGATAAGTCACCAACAACATATTCTTCTTTGCAGTGTTACCACCCCCACACTAGTGGAATAGAGGGAGAAGAAAAAAAACCCCTCCATGTAAAACCACCATGCAAAGAGAGTTTTCACAACCAAGGCAACCCCCCAAAGTTTGGGCTCTTTAGGACCACCCAATCAATTAATCCACTGGGTGCTGCTCAGTAAATCTTTTTAATAACACAACATGATTAAGTTATTCCCTGATTTTTCATCTCCAAAGATTTACGAAAAGTTACTCAGAGACACCTGTGTGGAAAAAAACATAACCTAATCCATCATGGTTTGATGTTTGCCCACAGGCAATTCTCTCCAGCTGAACTAATGGCACTGTGTCAGGTGAGAGTCATATCTTCACACCACAGAACTATTTTGCCTTTGGGAACATAAGGATTTTTTAAAAAAGATTATTCCTAGTTGTTACCTTTGTAGCAATGTATTTATGCAACAGGTGATACTCTGAAGATGAGAAGCGATTCTGCTGGAAAACCACATTATGTTTAAGGAATGTCTCTCTGTTCTTGCAGTGGTGTTCTCATCCAGATAGACAATTTTTAGTGTTTGCAGACAGGACTTTTCTCCCAATGACCCACAAAGACACTGTCAGCTCTCACAAATTAAACTTTGGAATATTTCATGATAAATCAAAGAACCGTGCAGAAACTGGGATCACATATTTGTCTTGAACATGAAGTGGGTGTCCACCTTTTCCAGGATGCTGAGGATAAAGAGAAAGCCGCTGCAGAAATATCCTGGACTCTTCTCTAGCTGTTTCTCCCAATCCTCCTCCACAGCACTTTGTCATTGGACTTTGATGGCAGTCACTTTTTCCCATCTGTCTTGGGTATGTGTTAAACCATCACAAGGCAAGCTACATCACTTGCAAGAGCCAAGCTCTGTGTCTTCCTATAATTCCCAAAGGTTTAGACAAATTTTCCCAGAATGGCAGAGTAGAGCAAGCAGCTGTAGAGTAATTCTCCATCTGCATTTTTTTTGCTTGCCTCAGTAGTTTTGGCCATTACTAAAGACATAAAACTCTTAATTGACTTGAACTTTACTACAGCTGCAAGCCTTTAGCCTTTCACTCAGGTAGCAGCTGATTCCTCCTTTATCCACTAAAACATTTAATGGTTAAAGTTGTTTTGTTGTTTTTTTCTCAGCTTATTCTTTCATTTCCGCTGTATTACCCAACCTTTGTCAAGCACCAGATTAAAGAAAGAAGGTGAGGCAGGAAAAAACCATACATGTAGAAGAGAAGCCTCAGCATCAAATCTGGCCTAAATATTTTCCGGAACAAAACCAAGTCATGCCAAGTTCCAGGGGATGGATGGATGGATGGATGGATGGATGGATGGATGGATGGATGGATGGATGGATGGATAGATGGTGTCAGGCTGCCATGGCCTCCATGAGGAGCAGAGACCAATGCAGAGGTCCAGCTGCATATGGGTGAGAAACCGTTGTGTTTCTTTGCTTACTGGACCAAATGTCCAGCAAAACAGCACCTAAAAAACTGCTGGAAATTCAGCAGCACCCAAATGCAGGATTGAAACCAGCTAATGGCAAAGCTACAACTGGAAGAAAAAAAAAAAAAAAACAACAACGAAGAATGCTGTCTGCAAGTGTGGTTACAGTTTAATTGCAAGCATCTACATGCATGCATTTTCACACCTGGTTTGTTTCCCCACCCTTTCTGGAGACCAGCCCTAAACTTCTCACTGACGCACATACAAGAAGAAAACAAGTTGCTTTGCAGTCTGTCCTAACGGAGAGAGTCTTTAGGCAAAGCACTTTGATCTGGCAAGTCTACAAGAGGCAAACACACATGCAAGGATTAGCCACATTGGGTTTGGCTTCCACAACTTGCTCTCTTTCATTGAAAGAAATGGCTAAATCATTAAAAGTGGTGAAGTAGGAGTGGAAAAAAATATGGGTCTTTTTGGATCTTACACTGAGCAAGAATCAAAAGGTTATACAAAGAATGAAGAGAGATTGTTTGATGGTTTTGGTTGTTTAATCAAAACTCAGATTGCTGGGTTTTCCTTTTTCTTTCTTTTTTTTTCCACTTTTTTTCCTTGCTCTATGAGTTTTGGAACTTTATGCTGGGTTTATTAGAGGATGTTTGCCCCAGTCCTATCCAGTAGTTCTACCCATCTCAACAAAAGAACAACCATGAAAGGTCGGCTTCATTAAACCCCAGAGAAAAGGATGTTGCAGTGAGACCTAGATCCAAAATCTACAGATAAAGCAAATTTGCCATTTTATACCCAGCAGACACCTCTGTGAATATGTAGCCTGTCATTCAGGAGACTGTAGAACACCAGCCTTTGCTTCCTACTTGCATCCAAAGGATTGAATGCTCCAAAAGTAAAACGTCTGTGTTTCACCTCTCACACATCTATAACTTGTTCTGTATTTCCTGTCACCAGCTACACAAATGCCACTACCAGTACCCAGTGGATGTCTCCATTGGCTCTAATTTGTGATATCAGTGAGACCAGTCCTTGAGACTGCAAATCTCCAAGAGAGAGATAGATATTTTTGGGAATGACCTATAAAGGCAAGTTAGAGTGAGAAGGGCAACACTGCAGCATACCCAGTCCTGAAGCCACTGGTGGTTTTGGGGCCAGACCTGTGACCCCTTGAAAGCACTTTTGGCTTAGAGGGAAGTCTCTAAAGCTCACCTCTCTGCACAAGAGATGCAGATGGAGACGATATTAGTGCTTTTCTATGTCACCCCTGCAACTGCCTAGAAAAGAGTTACAGAGAAAATTAACCAAACTGGAAGAGGAGTGGTTTCGTTATGTAGGATTTTCTTAGAATATAGCACTGACTGCCCAGTGTGGCAGCACCCTGTACAAGCTCTTTTCTGATCTTGAACATCTGCTCCTCTGCATGAAAAAAGCCACAGGGAGGGAGAGGGGGAAGGAGTGGGAAGGGAAGAGAAAAAAAATACTGCAAACTCAAAATGTTTTGAGAGCAGCTACCCTATTCTCCTAGGAACCAAATGTCAGTGGACTGAATAGGTCTCCTAATGGGTATGAGCACATGCCAGTGATCACAGACAATCACACTAAATTTCCCTTAGCAATATCCAACAGACCAAACTGTGATCAGTGATAACTGAGCCCTTAGGGACTCACTTGTAGCCCATTCAAAAATGCATATGCCCTCAAGGGAAGATTTGCCTTGTTTTCCTGAGGAAATTAAATAGACTCTTTATAGAATTAGCAGAAATCAGCAGGGGTTCAGATTTCCCATACTCTTTCACGACTTGTGGTTTAATAGCAGACTTTAAGTTAATGTATATCAGATACATGCAGTTTGATTTTTCTTTAACTTACACTGAAAAAAATACATAGGTTTTAATAAGCTATTCCTGATTTCCACTTTAAGGGAGAGAACAATAAGGGTCACAGTGCCCAAAAATCTTTCTGGAGAAGAATTTTAAAAATTTTATATTTCTTGTCTGTGATAAACATATAGATCACATCACCAGGAATATGCTGCTTGACATTTTCAAAGCATTTGCAAGTGTTAGATCAGAATCAGAGGTAATTGTTAAAAAATTTTTGAGGTTTTAGCCAAAAAGGTGTTTTGTCTGCTTTCTGGCAATTTTTAAATATTCTAAGATAGGAGAAGACCTCTTTCTCCTTAAAAAATTAAAAATTAAATCAAAGTACATAGAGAGGCATTATTTTTAAACGGTGCAAAAAATTAACGTCATCTGAAAATGAGAAGTCAATTTGCTAGTGCTAAACATTCTTTGGCAGAAATATCTCCACTGGCTCAGGATTTCTGTTTCTGGAGTCCAGATGCAGCCTGGGAAAACTGAGCCTCCCAGTGTTTTGGTCCATGGACTGTACTGTGGCAGATTGGAAGGACCAGGGAGATCACAAGTCTTATCTCTTCTTCTTCCTTCTACCCATCAGATCACACTAAAATACACGTGTGTGGTTCTGGTAAAGCTTGTTCTCTGCTGTGAAACTCTCCAGGAGGATTTGTTGTGCCTCTTGCACTTTGGACACCCTTGGATTGATGCCTCCTATTCTAAATACCATGAGTTTGCAATTTGCAGCCCTGCTAGTGAGAACCAAAACCCTTCATTTCAGTTGCTCAGTGCAGTTCAGTTGTTTAGTGTCACCTCACAAAGATGAAGCCAAGATTTCACAGAACACCAACAGCTCCTTGTTCAGTGGATATCCAATCAGCAACCAATAGCAGTCACAGGAAGGAGTCTCAAACACTTTCAGTTGCTTTAAACTGACAAAGGTCAGATATGAGGAAGAAATTCTTCCCTGTGAGGGTGGTGAGGCCCTGGCACAGGTTGCCCAGAGGAGCTGTGGATGCTTCATCCCTGGGAGTGTTCAAGGCCGGGTTGGACAGATCTTTGAGTAACCTGGGATAGCAGAAGTTATCCCTGCCCATGGCAGGAGGCTGGAATGGAATGATCTTTAAGGTCTCTTCCAACCCAAACCATTCTGTGATTCAATCACTCTATTTTGTAAGGCATAAATGATGTGTATGGATTCAAAGAAAAGAGAAAGACATTAGATGCACTTTCTTGCCTCAGTTTCCCCAAATATTCTCATGCAAAACCTGTTGTTGTCCAAGGAAAACATCCAACGCCACCCTGCTCTCTCGAGTCTCTTCCCATGGAGCCCTTAGAGGTTTGGTACACTTTGCAATGGACAGATAAGAAATGCTCCTCTTTTTTCCAACACTTCACTAACCAATTCATACCCCTGGATAGATGGTTTTGGGGGCTTTCTGAAAATAAGACCTTCTGAAAATAAAACCTTAAGTTTTTCTTTAAAAACTTCTGGAATTAGCACCCAAGAAATCTTGTCACTTAAGAGACTTTTGGTCTCATTTCTCCAGCAAGGAGTTCACCTGTGCCTCAAGCTCACCCCAGCCGGGACGGTGCAGCTTCTCAAACATATGCAGAGAACATCCCAGATTTTTACTAGTGATAATTTTCCTGCCAGCTCTTTTCCTGCTTTCCACATCACTGGGAGGATAATTTGCCCTTTTCCTTTCAGTCCCTCTCTCAGGAATACACCGCACTGTGGAGCAAATCATGTTCACCTGTAATATAAAGGAGACGGGATGTAGCTAATAAAGAACAAGGCAATTCAAACTTTTTTCCTGAGCCCTCGGGAGGAATACCCAGGTGTGCTGAGGAAGATATGCTTGGAAAAAAAGAAAAGAGCCATTCTGCAGTCAATCTAAAAGCACTAGGCCTCCTTTCATGAATTGATTTACCCACTGGGTGACATATTGGCAATTTTCTGTTACCTACCCAGTGATATGACTAAGTAGATGAAGCTTAAAGGCAGGTCAGATAAAAAGACTTTAATCTAACAAAGGCAGCCTGAATTTCACATGTCAAGGAAGATGATTTAACAGGGAATAGCAGCCTAAACGCGATACTGAATCAAGGTGGAGAATCCATAATTAATGTTACACTGCAGAAATGTTTACTCAAAAACAGAATGACAAAAAAGGGGTCAATTCATCTGTCCTATAAAAGGTCCCAATTCAGCAAAAATACATCACTACAGTGTTTTTGTTAAACGTGCTTCAATCTGGACCTGCATGAGAAGGAATGCCTTTGAATCCATCTCTTTATAATCAGTGCAAAAACAGTAAAAATCAGTCATGGCAAGTTTTATAAGACACAGGCTGAGTGCTACTGGAATTTGATGAATATACTCAACCAGTTAGACTTGGCAGAAATGTTGTTCGGAGAATTAATTAAAACTGTTCTCTCTGAGGAAGGAAAAGTGTTTTGGGAAAAGCAGTAATATCATATGCAAGTGACATGAGACTTGTTCAAGTGTTTTCAGCCCCAAGGGGCAAAATGCCTAAAAGGAGTGGTTGATCTTTGAATAATTTATTTATCTTGCAGCTACGCTTTACCATTTTTCCTACCAGGGTTAGTTGAATTTCCTGAACAGCAGCACAAAATGTAACCTCAAGTTACTAAACAACACCAGGGGAAGAAGAAGGCTATATTCTGCTCCTCAAAGTGTTTTATTTGTCCTTGACATTTTGATGATTTCTCCCTTCTCAAGTGGAAGATATCCCTGCCACAGCAGGGAGGTTGGAGCTGGATGATTTTTATGGCCCCTTCCAAACCAAATCATTTTGTGATTCTCCTTTAAAATTAAAAGTAAGCAGCTGTTGTGTGCTTAGTCCTTGCATGCCAAGGAAACAATCACAGTCTGCAGCCCCTCAAATGTACAAGTGGGGCTCAGCATCTTGCAGCAGGTACAGGATGAAGTCACTGGTGAGGACTGACTCAGGATGAGCTGGATGGCTATAGGATGGCTTGTTGCTGGACAGCCACAAAAATATTTCTTGTCCTTTTTTCTAGGAAGCCTTGAGTTTGCTCCAGGTAGACACTCTGAGGTGTTGAGGACAAAAAAGCTGTATAACCTTTACTTCTCACCTCCTGCTACTCATCCTCTTACTCTACACATCTGTTCAGCCAGGGACCATCTCCCACCCCTTATTGGCAATAACCTCAGAACAAGGCAACCTCCAGATTGCCTCCCAATTAATAACCTTCTCAATTTGAAGCAATCCAAACTGAAGAGACAGCAGTCCTGAGGTCAAGTACTCTGACCTGAAAACCTGTGAGGGCCCACGTTGCTGCCGGAGGCCCACTGGAGGCTGCTCATTGCCCTGAGACCAAAAAGAAAAGCCAAAAAAAACTCCAACACCAAATAGAAATTCTGCAAAAGACCCTTGATTAATTATCCTCATTACTCAATATTTTAACCCACCTTGTCAGCCCTTCCCACTCTGCCTTGCAGGAGGAATACAATTTCCAAAATGCCTGGAGGCAATGGCAATGGGGAAACCACACACAGACCAAAGTGCTGACAAGGGCAGAAACTGATTCTCCATTCAGCACCTCTGACTTCAGAAATGCTCACACGCTCTGGCCAACCTCCATGACGTGGGTTAAAATCAAATCCTTTGCATTTAGCTCCTGATTAAGGATTTCTTCTGCTCTTGACCCTGATGGACTGGTAAGGTGCATGATTGCCACCTGAACAAAGAGGATTTGTTCTTAACTTTCCCCCCCACTGCTATTGCACCACTGGCTTCCAGTGTGATCCACACATTTATATGAATTCTGCTGTGAGACTCTGAGTCACAGCTGGGATTTAGCTTGAAACAACTCTCTGGGCTCTGAGGCATCTTGGATGGAGCTCATGTTTAGGATCATGGAATCATGGAATAATTAAGGTTGGAAAAGTACTCCCAGATCTTTGGGTCCAACAATTGACCTAACACTGGATTGTGGATAAGATAGATACTGTGACATGTAGGAGTACTGGGAGTTTATGAAGGGGAAACGCTCTTTTTTTTTAGGTCTGGATAGCCAAATGTCACTTTGGTACTGAGACTCAGGGACATGGGTTTTGAAGCCGACATCCCCACTCGGCTGCTCCAGGATAACGTGCTTGAGCTGAAATCCTGGGTGGTTTTGGTAAATCTCATAGCTGATTAGCAATTCCCAGTTGTTTCCAGCCTCTTTTCCCCTTCTTCAAAACTTTGCCACTGTGAAAATCAGCCTGAGTTTGCCTTCCAACGTGATGCAGTGCTGGGACAGTGGCTTCATGAGGAGGTGAATGATCCTTTCAAGAGGACTAGGAACCTCCAAAAACCCATGGGACGTAAGAACTAATATATTTGCTCCAAGGTAAGCCATGGAGACTCATCCTCAAGAGTTTCATGGATAAAATGAATTTTTATTCATTGCCTGTCTTTACACTTTATATATACATATATATAATGTATATATACCATATATATTTTATATATTATTTATTTATATACACATTCTTACACCATAGAGCAAGCATTAAAAGATGTGGAGTAATGGACTGAAGAGGGTCTTTCTGCCTTGTCCTTGTCTGCAGACAGGTTTTAGCCACAGGTTTTTGGATGACAGCTCTACCCTTAAGGATAAAAACACAAAAGGGAAAAAAAAAACTCTCACAGTTTTAATTGCCACCAAGTTTGCCCTAAACCAGAGGAAATTGAGGCTTTTGGAGCTATTCTAATGACATTAAACTCCAACTCACTGAAGAATTTGATACAGCTGGTTGATTGCTGACTGTTCTTGCTAAGCTTATTAGCCAATAAAACAATCAAAATCTTATGCTGAAACAAGCATGAGCAAACTTATCTCTTCCCCATATCCTGGGATGGGATTGATTCACATCCTCACATGTAAATGTACCTCAATAAGTAAAAGACCAAATCTTTTGAAATCAAATTTTTGTGGGAAATCTTATTTTTCTGTTGCACTTCAGTTTTTATGACTACTTCCATAAAAAATAAAGACTCACAAAACCCTAAAGGCCTAAGACGTTTTAATGTTGTCCAAAACAAAATAAATAAATATGAAGTTGAATTAAATGAAAGATGAAATAAATTAGCATAAAATCATAAAGTAAAAAATGAAATTGAATAGAAATGAAATGAATAAAATACAATGAAATAAAAATGAAATGAAATGAAATGAAATGAAATTAAATGAAATAAAATAAAATAAAATAAAATAAAATAAAATAAAATAAAATAAAATAAAATAAATAATAAATTGCTGAGTGAGTAGGAACTGGGAGGGAGAGGAAGAGATTTGGCTTTGCAGCAAAGCCTCTTGCCTGAAGATGTAAGAACATTTTCCCAGTGAGCTCAGCATTCAAAGCCAGGCAGCCAGAACACGCTTCACAAGAGAGAACCTTCTGTGAACTCCTCACCTTTGTAAGGTAAGTCAGTGTTCACAAGGAAATACCCCACCACACCATTCCCTTTGATGTTTTCACTCTGCAGAAGGGAAGGGTGGTCTTTTTAAAGAATTCACAATAGAGAGAGAAGGGGAAGAGGAAGCCCTTTGAAGAGAGCAGAGAGCCTCCTCTCGTTTTGCTGCAGACTACAAGCCACCCCTTTTCCTTTGTGCCTTGCACAAAAGAGGGTTTGCAAGCCCACTTCCCCCTCAACCAGACACATTTTCTGTGAGCACCATACCAAGGGGAGGTGGCTTTCCAACACACAGAACACAGAGAGGGGAAGGAACTGTATGGCTTCACACGTCAACCATGAAACAAACCTCTTGAAAAACTTCTGTGTAAAGCTGTAAGACCTGGTGGGTCTTCCTGCATCTTCAAGATGAGCTGCAAGAGCATGAACATCAGTCCGCAGGCAAAGGTCTCAAGAAATCCTGTGTCTTTCCTATGTTCTTTCTTGTGTCAGGATGGAGTTCCTACTTCAGTCTGGGGAATGTCATGAAGGCTGAAGCTCAAAAGTGATTCCATGAGAATGCAAATAAAGAGAAGACCAGAGAACTATAAACTGGTCACTCTCACCTCAGGCCCTGGAAGGGTCTGGGAGCACATCCTCTTGGTGTCCACTTCCAATCTACCGAAAGACAATCACAAACAGTCTACAAGTATTTGTCCGGGGCAAATCATTGTTAATCAATTTGATTGCCTTCTGTAATTAATTGACTGGCTGTAAGGACGAGGGAAGAGCAGCAGATACTACATGTCTTTAATATATAAGGATGTTGTCACCCACGGCATTATCATTAGGATGCTGGAGAAAGAATAAACAACCAGACAGGTGGAAAATTGGCCTGATACTGAGTACAAATTGTTGTCAAATGCAGCTCAGTGTCCATTTAGCGGCTGGTAACAAGCATATTACACAAGTAGCTGATAACCTGAACAGTAGATCTTCAAGTCAGGCAGGTTTTCAAAGACTTGAAGACTGGGGCAGCAGAGAGCTCATGACATACAGCAAATATAGTATCATTTCTGAACCTGTGGTAGAATAACCCTGTGAACCAGTAGAGGGAGGGGACAGGCTAAATAATGGCCCAGCTTCAAAGAGGACACCAAACTGAACATGAGACAACAGTGAACTTTTTGCTGGGTTACATTAGGAAGAGTTTGACCAGCAGGTTACAGCCCAACAAGGCTGTGAAATCTCCACCCTTGCTGATTTTCAAGACTCATCTAGATAAATCCATGGTTGGCCTGCTTTGGTGTTGGAAAGGGCCCATCTGCAGGATGAGGGTTGGACTGGTAACTTCCAGAAATCCCTTCCAAACAGCTCTTCCATGGTCCCTGAATGGACATCACAAAGATCCACTAGCAATGAGGAATTTGGATCACTCTGTGTTGCAAGGCAAGAAAACTCAGCAAACTCTACACAGACCAACTTGCTTAAACCCTTTGCAAATTCTCCCTTAGACACTTCCGGGTTTTGCCACAGTCAAGATCTTTTCTTGTATTTGCTAATCAGTCCAAATGTTGATGTTTGAAAGCACATTCAACTGACTAGACATGGCTTTTGTGGCTGGAGCCTTGGCCAAGGGAGTGGGAGATGAGCCTGCCAACAGCCTTTTGTGCATGGCAAGCCTCATGCTCACAGAGATGCTCTGGGTGTCTAGACAGCACCTCCGCTGTACTTGCAGCACCCATGGTAGCTTGTCTCAGCACGAGGAAGTGAAAGGGGGTGGGGGAAAGAAAATTTATGCAGATGAAAGTGCTTCCAAGTCAACACTGATTAATTCTGAAAGCAGGCAGGTACTCGTGGGCGATTCGCTGCAGAGAGCCTGATGAATGGCATGTGCCTCTGCACGCAAGGGGAGCAAGAAATGTCCCAGACATCCTCTCAGACCATTCCCTAGCTCTATGAGACAATAGGCAATGCATCCATTAGGCACCAAATGCTCTGCCTGGCCCACATTTGTCATGCTGGAAATTCACCTCTGGCTCCCATGAGTTGCATTTTATACCTGTGGCTGGAAGCATGTGCAGCTGAACATCCAGCAGCCAGAAAATACCTGCTCCAGAGAAACAGCAGAGTCAACAGGAGATATCCTCAGCCCCCACCTGCCATCCAAAGCAGACTGGGTTCACAGACCTCCAGAAATGATGGAAGGGAGAAGCTTTGACCAAGCATTAAGGCCTAAGTGGAGGAAAGATAATGTGATTGATTAATGGACATCAGGCCAATTAGGAGCTGTCTGCTTTATATCAGCCTTCTAAAACCATGTCTAGAGCAAGAGATGAGGTTTTTCTTCTTTTGTCTTTCACTTTTTTTTTAACACTGCAACACATATCAGGCTACATTAATCTTTCTTCTAGAGTAAATACGCAGATAGAAGGCAGCTCAGCTGTAATACTGCTCACTGTGAAATAAAGATTGGAGGCAGATGACAAACTTCGCTCTTTCTTCTTTCCCAAATATCTATGGCATTTTACTTTCCATCAGAAAGTAAGTAAACAACAGTATTTCGACTTAGAAAATATTCTCCCTTTCTTGTTTTCTTGGGGTTTTTTCATCATTAGCTGGGATTTTTTTTTAATTTTCCATTGACAGTCGAAAAGAAAAACTGAATAAGAAAGCAGCTTTTGATTCCAAACACTTGACCTTCAGAAACTTAGCTATGTCCCCTTTCATCAACACCAAAAAAAATGAAAGAAGAAAAAAAAATCTGTTCCTACTGGTATTACAGTATTTCACTCATAAAGTCATTGAAAAGGTTGTCTTCAGAGAATATAATACCAAGTTATGAGATATTTTTGGCACAAGGACAAGGTAAGATATTGCCCGACAAAAGAAAACCCTTACTTATAATTCAGTTAATGGCTGGCAAAGTTATACCCTTCTGCTACTAATTAATTTTCCATATTCCCAGCCAAACAAATGCAAAGAATGTATAATCACCTGGGACAGCAGCCTGCAAAGTGTTAAATCATCGTTAACTTAACCACTCGTCTCACCCTGGCTGCTGCATTTGTCATCAGCGACGGAGGCTGGGTTTGGATGCGGGTAGAAGGAAGGAAAAGGATTGCCAGAGATGGAAGTCACAAGATCCAGCTCTGGGTTTTTGGGACACGTGTGTGTTTGTTGGAGCACAGCTGGGACCCAGCCAGCTCTGAAGGGACCAGAATGTGTCAGCGAGGGGGTGATGGGGTTTACTTGAGCATGCAGCCGCCTTCACGTGCTGTCACACTGCACACACACTTAGGAGAAGGGATGTGATTGTGCTGGAAGGAAACCACCTACAGCAGGGAAAGGTTTGGTGCTCTTTATTGGCCTCCCCAGAGCAGCAGGGAGAACAAAGCAAGAGGTGTAAGTTCTTTGGGTCACAATGTATTTCCTGGTGTTTTCCTCACTCAGGCGGGAGTGCAGCACTAAATGGAGGGTTAATAAAACCTTTTATTGGAGGTCTTTCCAATAAAACTAAATTTTCTGGTAGTTTAGTCCAGATTCTGAGATTACCTATAAGTCAAGGGTCATTCCATTGTGGAAGATTACTGGTGATCGAGTTCATCGACATTTTGCATCAATCCTGATATTCCAGGGCTGGCATAGACTGCATGCAGTATCGAAAAACAAGGGGAAGTATGGCCAAAGATAGTTGACTTGCCTTATGTCAACCCCAAAATATTTCCTATGAGGTTTTAGGTGAAATTAGAACTAAAAATTATCTCACTCTAAAGCAAAGAAGGTATTTCTGGTCCTTTTCAAGGTTTTCCGAAAAATCACAGTGGCACAAATTTCAAAACAGATATTTTGCAACCAGTTTTTGTTTTCAATTACATTTTTTTAAGTCTGGATTTGTGGGAGGCTAATTTTTGTTGTTTGTTTTTTTGGTGTCTGTTGATGTGCATCTCTGCTTTCTGCAAGACAAATGGTTGCTTTCAGTACGCAAAAGCTTTTCCCTTCAGAAATAAAAAATGTGAGTTGCAGAATTTAGTCATAAATACCTTCACCTGTGCATGCTTAATAATATACAGAGCAAATTTTTCCCTCTCATACCCAAGAAGTAATTTTACATTTCCCACAGAGGGATTAACCCTTTTTAAATTAAACGATTAATGCACATTAATGGCCATGGATTGTTATGAGCACTAGTATTTCATGCGGCAAAATCATTCTCTGTCAACCAGGTTTCAGTATTTTAATGTTGAATTTCTTTTTCATTCAGAATAAACCCACTGTGTTTACTTTATCCTGACAAAGCAATTGATCCTGATTTTTAGACATCTACATGGACAGACATGGAAGCTCAGGGAAGAATTGAGTAATGCTGTTCTGGCCTCCATCTGTCTCCTTTTCCATCAAGCAGAAAACATCAGAACTTTTAAACATGAATCGTTTAAACATTTTCAGGTTTCTCATTCCCTGGTGACCCCATCCTGATGTGCTGATGTGCTCCAGAGGAGATGGTTCCCACCAGGCCACAGCACCTTGCAAGTCTAATTCTTGGCAGGAATCTACTCATTAGAGGTTAATTGTGCCCTGCTTGAAGTTTGGTCACACCTGAACCAAAACTGAACCATCTCAGCAAAATGTTTGAATTACTGTGAATTAGCTTTTTCATCTGGGAAGATAAACAAACATTCCACTGTGGAGTTTTCAGCCAGCTTTAGTGAAAACCAGTCTTAAAATAGATTGTTGTGTCTTTCTACCTGGAAAATTTGGCAGATTTCAGTGGAATATGTGACAGATATTAGTTTTTATTTCCAAAAGCCGCTGGTAATCTTGGTCTAGGTAAAAACTTGGACTTGATGAAAACATTACAAAAACTGGCTGAAAACAGGAAAAGGACTAGGAAATAAAAAGCAGAACAAAATTTCTGAAAATCAAGAGTTAGTTGTGAAGAGAGATATTTCTTCTGCATGCAACCTTGACTCTACTCTCTCCAAATGAAAAGCCAATCAAACAATAACAGGAATTTAGTCTGATCTTTTATCTGAAGACTGGTTCACATGAATACAGAGCCTGTGATCCTTAGACCCACAGAATCTTTCAAGTACCTATTTTTGGATATTCAACTGCACATACCCTGAAGGGACTTGATTTCCTGAAATCCTTAGATTTCCTCAGCATTTAAGTAAATTCAATGCCTTTGAGATGTTGAAAGCTTGGCTTTACCCTTTCCACCCTGAACTGCAGCTTTTAAGACTCAGAGAAACATTGAAATCAGATGGAATGTGATGGTGGGCAACCAGACATGGCTGAAATGTTGGAAAGGATACCTAAAGCTGATCAAACTTGCTAAATCCCTTTCTTTCCAAGTTCAAACTCTGACTGGCTGAATCACATGCAAAGAGTGTTAACCCTCACTGAGGCAGTGCCTGACTTGTGGGTTTGCACAGTCAAGGCATGAGACCTCAATCCTGCTTGGCACAGTAGTGCTTTTCTTTCTGAATGGTGGACCAGAAGTTCAGCCTGATGAAGGGTGCAAGATTTCATCCTGTAAAACATCTGTTTGGCTGTGACTGCCAGCATCTCTGGGTTTTTTAAAGAAAATCCTTCAACAAGTCAGTGTATTACAGTCCTGGGCACTCACCGTTCCTGCAAAGGAATGTCAGAAATGCTGTTGGGAGCAAATTGGCACTTGTAACAATGCAGGTATTCACCAAGGTATCACACAGCAGCAGAGAACTGGCACGGGGATGATCATTCCTGCCAATGCAAACCAATCCAGGCCATGCTGCTTTAAAAAACTCTGCCTCATTCCACATCTCTTACCAAGATTTATGACAATTAGCTGCCGAATCCATAATTAGCAAGTGGTAACAGATCAGCAGATATATCCTGTTCTGGTGACACCTCTGACAGATCGGCGTCTACTCCCCAAATCCCTGTGAGGCTTCATGTTTTCCCTGTGACCACTCTCAAGCAGGGTTTTGGCAAGGCTGTCTCAGTGGGGAGGAGAGGGAGGGCTGGGGAAGAACAAGTTCTCACAAGCATGACAGGACCGGTGCATAACCATTTGACTTTGCAATTAAAAACATGTTCTGTCCTCCTCTGCGTCACTGAGGGGAGCGTGCAAGTAACAGTTGCTCTGCAAAGTGCCTTGAATTCAGACAAGCCAAGAGGTTTGGGTACCTGCACGAGGAGCTTTGTGTGCTCAGATAAAGGGGGTCTTTCTTCCCTTCTCTAAGAAACATTCCAGGAACCTTTCTAGGGAGTAGGGAGGATGAGGTGGGAGGAGGAGCTGTAGTTGTATTTAAGACACTTTGTTAAAGACACTCTGTAGTGAATACAGGGGTCAAGGTGAGAACAGGGAGCCCCATCCCACAAAATCAAATCATTTGTAATTCCTTTACTGCTGCTCTAAAGAGGATCCAAGTCGCTTCTGCATCAGCTTCACCTGTCCATCTTTGAGATATATCACCTCAACAAGTGTGTTCCAGGAGTCTAATATTTTGCAAACACTCAGTGATATCGTCACCCTTTCTAGCCAAAGTCTCCCAGATTCCTGATCCAATTTTTTTTTTCCAACCTCAACCTTTAATTATGGGTTTATATACGCCTTGCACCTCAATGCAACCCTTATTAGTAAATGTTAACTGAGTACCTGGTTCTCATTTGCAACCATAGCTTCAACTAAGCACTTTCATTTTCAAGCCCTGCTGGGTATAACATTCAAGACCATCAAAGCCCTGTATTTATGAAGTGCACTGCTGGAGAAAAAATAAGATGTGAAGGTCGGGGTTAGATCAGGTCTTGTGTACAAGGTGACTCGGGGAGTGTGTGGCTGAGCCCGTATCACCTGGATTTCAGCCTAGCTGGCTGTCATGCCTGACTGACAGGAACCACATTCAGATCATCTTGGGTGAATTTGTAACACAAACAGCACAGCTGCTTATTGCATTGATTGTATTGGAAGCCTGATTTGCCTGTAATTGCTCCAACTCAATATGCCATTCTCTTCCAGATGACAGGATGAATGATGTGCAAACTGAATTGAGCCCTGTGTCGCTGCCTTTAATGACACTTTTTTGTTTTGCTTTGTTTCATTTTTCATTTAAAAACATACCTATTGCAGGATGACAGCTCTCTTCCACGAAAGGCAGCTGTATTTCTGAAATCATTTGCAGAGGTAAAGTGGTGCTTTGAGCCTGTACCTGGAAAAAATGCATCCATAGCTGCAAGACAGCCTAAGAAAGCAATATAAAATTTGTTGATTTTTAGTTGGAGGAGGTATGATTTCTGTTAACCTAGCTGCTGGAGGAAGAGATGTTGGGAATTTGCTGAAAAATTACTCTTTTTTTAAGTCTTTTCTTTTTTTTAGAATTAATAGAGATAAAATTATGTGTCCAATAGTGGTCTCAGTTTTGCCACATGTCTGCCTGTCTTGGGAGAGCTCAGTGCAAAATCCTAAACAACACTAAGTTAGCTCTTACCAGAACTGTCCCTGCACATTTTGTCTATGTAAATAAATAAGTAGGACAGATAGAAAAATACCAGAAAAAAGAAGGAGAAGGAGAAGGAGAAGGAGAAGGAGAAGGAGAAGGAGAAGGAGAAGGAGAAGGAGAAGGAGAAGGAGAAGGAGAAGGAGAAGGAGAAGGAGAAGAGAAGGAGAAGGAGAAGGAGAAGGAGAAGGAAACATCAACACAAAGGGGAAAAAAAAAAGAAAAAGCCTACCCTTTCATCAAGTGGAAAACAGAATCTTTTTTCTATTTGTTTTTGTTTCATTTTCTCCTCTCTGATGCTGGTGCTGTTGTAAGCCACATAAAGTCTGGATAAGCTTTCATTATGTCTGTACCTCACATCTCAGGTGTAATGGAGCCAGGGCTGATTCTTCGCCCCAATACCAAATGGCACAGGACAGCTCTCTCACCCCACTCTGTAGAAGATTGTTCTTTGAAATTAGTCTAAAACCAAGTCAGGCAGTTGGGTGACCATTGTCAAGCAATGCTTGATCTGAGTGTGTGACCTTCATTTGTTTAGAAGCACAAAGGTAGACCACATGTCTGCCCCAAAAAACCCTTCACACACTTTTTGATCTCTGCCTTGCACCTCCAGGATGCTGTGAAAATACACACTTAGCACTGTCTTTACTCAGTGCCAGTGTGAGTCTAGAAGAAGATCTGCAGAGCTATTCAGGGTGCATTTGTTTTGAAAGTAAGCTGGTCTCTTGCTCTCAGGGGTTTTGGACTCCTTGCCCCATTGCCATTATGTACAATTTGAAATTTCTGCATCACTATCACCACAGTTTCTGTAAGGACAAAAAAAGTTGCCTAAGTATCTTTGCTGATGAGGGGCTAAAGAGCTCAGATTGAGCTGTTCTATTTGACAACCTTGGCCTTGCTTAGAGAATAATCTAGAAAATAGGAAACTTGTAGAAGCATTTCATGGCTCTTTATAAAAAACAAGGAAAAAAATTCACAATTTTGTCGCAGGAATTCTCTATATTAAAACTAAGACAGCACAGAATTCAGGAATAAGCTGACCAGGAGACATCTTCATAGTCTGTGGCTGCAAAGTGTTATAAGCTCTAGGTTACCTAGTGATGGAGCTTTTCTCATCTATCTTCTTGCTGCTTTGCTTTAATACATATTTATTACCTTATCATAGCCAAACCTGAACAAAATAGCCCCCCCAAAGTACAATTCTTCTTTTTGCAAAGAATTTTATTTTACAGAAACAACCACTGGTTTGTTAAAAGAGTTGTTTGCAAGATGACTAGATTAGATTAATTAGTTAATGTTTGTAAAGTACTTTGAAGATTAAGAACACTATATAAGTGTTAAGTATTATTGTTGTTATAATAGATAGAGAAGGTAGATAACTAGATAGGTAAAGAGATACAGCAGTCAGATAACAATAATTATAATACTTAGCATTTCTATAGGGCTTTACATCTTTTGAGTGTTTTACAAACATTAACTAATTAATAGAGTTAAGCAGACAGATAGTAGATAAAATAGTAGGTAGATTGATAGATAGGAACAAATTTTGCCTTTGGATACATGAATAGTATATTCAGTGAAAGTTGCATCCCATTGATGAGGGCAAAATTTGGTCCACAGACAAATTTAAAGGAAAATTAGCTAGTATGTTTCAAGCGCTGGGTTGGGATTTTTTTTTCCACAGACAATTTGTCTTCCCAGTGAGTAGATTCACTGTGGGAACAGAAAGTTCCCCTGGAATGCTGAAATGAATGTATCAAACATGTCAAACTTTACAGCGACATATTACGGAATCAAAGCACATCGTTAAGATTAGTCACATCAGTGTCAGTGACTCAGCTTTGCAACATCTGAAATGATGCATCGTGCATTTGGGAAGCCAGATGAAAAAGCATTATCAGTGCGCTCGGGTTCTTCCTGATTCTTCACGTTTTTATGAAAATGCAAAAGTATGATCTACTGACTGAGGAAAATATAGATATTAAAGCCAGATGTGAGCATATTCTAGTTTCATTAAATAAATCTGACATTAATTGAAACAAAGAATAAGAATTATTATAAAGATGCAAAGAATGGACATGACACTTGTTTCCTTTTAGTTTGTGTCTTCTTCAACACTGCTATGTTTCTGCAACAACTTACTCCTAAAGGTGTGCAGAGATGGGGGAAAATAAGTGCTGCCTTTTGAAATGAGATTCATGTCCTGAGTGCCTTTGAGATCCAGCTATCAGTGAAGTCCAAGTGTCCTGAAGCTTCTGGTACCTCTGCAGTACATAAAGGAGGAGACGAAGAGAGACCTCAGCTAGATGTGAACAGGCTCACTCTGGGGTATGATTTTACCAGTGTCATTCTGCTCTTGACCTTTTATGAGGGCTTTTAATATGATTCCAGCACCTGACTGAAGCATCAGTGCTGCCTCTACACCTGGGGCAGTACCACCAGCGCTGCTCTTTGCTACCAGACTGAGACTCAGCACTGCTCAGAGTTGCATCCTACAAACAGAGCTCGTATTTTCCTTTTCCAAAGCTCTTCTGCCACTGGGTATATGCAGAACTATCTCAAGTCTCCAGGGCAATCAGAACCACAGACCACAAATAAATCTTGATGAAATCATAAAATACAGGAGAAGGAGCCACCTTCTGAACTCTTGGCAGCTGTGACGTAGGTACCTACATCTGAGTTAGACACTTTAGGCTTCCTCGAGAGTCAATAGAGAAATGAGAGCTTGAAGAGAAGTTTCATCTGCTTTGCATTTATGTCTCCATTAGGATGAGATGAAACTGTCTCTTAGAAATCTTGTTTCTCTGCACTGACTGACAGGAAAGCCCAGATTAGCTCAGATGAGGCCAACTCTGTTGTAGATAACTAAAGTGAGATGAGACAAAACCCTTGTGATGGGCTGACCTTGGCTAGCTGCCAGGTGCCCACCAAGCTGCTCCATCACTCTCTCTTCTCAACAGGACTGGGAGAGAAAGTCTGATTAAAAGCTCATGGGTCAAGATAAGGACAAGTGACCATCACTTACAGTCATGGTCAAAACAGGCTCGACTTAGGGAAACTATTTTACCTTATTGCCAAATAATCAGAGAGGCAAAATGAGAAATATGAGCATATCTAAAAACACCTTCCTCCCTTCTCCCTCAAAGTGGCACAGATGGATATCAAATGGGGGTTGTGATCAGTTCGCAGCTCTTCATCCTGCCTGCTCCTTCCTCCTGACACTCCTCCCCGGCTTTTGAGTGGGGTCTCTCCTGTGAGCTTCTGCCCTTCACGAACTTCTCCAGTGTGGGTCCTTCTCACGAATGGCAGTTCTTCACAAGTTGTTTTGTCATGATACCCCTAAGCTTTCACATGTGCTGCCAGGAAACCTGCTCTGCATGGACTCTTCTCTATGGCCTGCAGTTCCTGCCAGGAGTCTGCTCCAGCACTGCTTCTCCACAGGCTGCAGCTTCCTTCAAGGCACATCCACCCACATGGCATCCTCCTCAATCTGCAATAGGATCTCTGCCCTACTGAGAACTTGCATGGGCTGCAAGGGAACAGCTGCCTCACCACAGTCTTCTCCATGGACTGCAGGAGACGGGAGCACATCCTCCCCCTCCTTTCTCACTGACCTTGGTGTCTGCAGGGTTGTGCGTCTCATATTTGTTCCTTTTTTTTTTTCCTCCTATCTGCTGTGTAGCATTTTTTGCCCTTTCTTAAATATGTTATTGCTACCAGTGTCACCTGTGTCCAGTGGCAGTCCTGTCCTGGAGCCAGCCCAAACTGACTCTGTCCAACATGGATGCAGTTTCTGGTGTCCTCATGGAAGTCACCCCTGCAGCCCCTCTTCCATCAAAACCTTGACATGGAAATCCAATAAACCCATTCTAAACATTCTTCTTCCTTCTTCATCTGCATAGTCTACCTAGCGGAATTTCCCAAGCTCACCTCAGTCTCACTGGGATTGATGAAGAGGAGGTTTAGTTGGAAATTGGTGGGACTGTCATCGACCAAAAAGACAAGTGGTGAGTCCTGATACAGTAAATTAACAACAACAAAAGTTTCCCTTCAGCAGCACAATCTGTCAGTGGTGGGAAAGCCACTACTGTGAAGCATGTGCAGAAGGCAATCAGCCATCCCTCTGATGGTGCAGAACAAACACTGTACAAAACAAATACACCATTCATCAACACAACCGCCCTTTAATCACCTAAAAAAGGCATAAAAAATTAAGCAGGCAAGCAAGAGCAAGAAATAGTGGCAATGCCCTTTTTTTAACCAGGGATGGACTGTACACACCTTGGTAATTAAAGCTCATAGTTTCTTCTCATGGAACTTGAACCCAAGTCTCAAGTTATGGGTGAATATTCACAGTGCAAGGTTTCAAGACAGACCTGTCTAAAGTTCTCTTGTTGGAGTAGTTTTATTTGTATAATATATTTCACTATTTCCTGTGTCACAGGGAGAATGATTTCTAGTTTAGTGGTTAGTATTCACCTGGAAGGGGAAGTCCTCAGTTCCTGTGCTTGCTTCTATGAATGTTTCTTGTATTTCTCATTTAAGTATTCATTGATGTGGATAATGGAAGCCAGGCCCTCTGCTTCCAAATGAAAGACTATACCATGAAGATACATAGTCATTTGCATAGGTTTGCCATCTTCCTGTTCCCATGAATATTTAATTAACCTATGCAAAGTGAAATGGTTTCAATATGAGGAACTGAGAATGCCCTGCCCTAGAATATTCTTTACCTTAGTGGTTAGGGCAGTCAGGGAAGTGGAGAGACAAGTTCAAATCCCCTTAAGCAGAAGAGGGATTGAACCTGGATCTTCCAGAGCTTGGTGGGTATTCTCAGCACAACGTTATTGGTGAGAAAAAAAAGCAGCATCTCTGCTTCCTTTTCTTGCCTGAGCTAATAGGATGCCCTGCCAAAATGCTTATCATACTGAAAGATCATCACAGAGCGTGACTGATACAATCTTTATTAGAAAACAAATTATTTCACTATGAACTTTGAAAGAAATGGAGTAAATGGTGTGACAACAAAATGGCTTACCACAAGGGAGCATACTCACACCTGTGTTATTTGTGATCTACACACAACAGCTACCAATCTGTAATGACAGAAAAACATTAAAGTTGCCAGAATTCAACTCTCCAAGTCAAGGACCTGTCCCAAACAAAAGTTATGACAACATCAGCACTTAACCAGATCTCAGAATACCATAGGGCAAATTAATGCAATAACCCTATGGATGTGATGGTACCAGATCTATTTCTTCTTTAAAGTTCCAGGCCCAATAAACAGAACAGAATTTCCGAAGAGCTGTGACTCAGAATCTAGACTGCTTGGAACTGACATTAGACTACTTGCCTTTCCCCAGGGCACAGATAGAAAAGACAAAGTGTAAAGTTAACCTGTAATATAAGTTACTGAAGAAACGTGTGAATTCCAGACTGAAGGTCAGCTCTGCAATGCTGCAAACCATGGCACTTGCATCCTGTTATCTGCTAGATAAATATTTATGTCACACATATAAAAGCACTGATATATCAGTACACATGAAGAGGTTAGATATCCTGTTGAATGAAAGTGATTTTTTTATGCATGCCTTAGGCCAGCTGAGGGAAGCAATCTGTATCTCCTAGCTGCGATCACCTGACTGGGGAATGAATGAAGAGAAAAAAAAGCAGGGGAAAAAATGCAAAAAAGCAAATACCAATAGGAAGAAAAGAGAGGAGGAAGGAAGAAAAAAGCTTTGAGGCATGCTATTAAATGTCCAGAATCCCTGGACTGGTGAAATTCAATCAGTAATACGCCTGTTCCCAAGCCTAGTAAATTTTAGATAGATCTGGCTGATAAATTTCTATATCCTGCTAGTTTCAATTACTATGAAAAATTTATCTTCATAATTTCTCAGTCCTTTTCCATTTAAGCTCACTCAGAAAGTGAAAAAGAAACAAAAATGAAAACTAAATTTTGATAATTTTGTATGACACTGTCATTTATTGACAAAAGCCTCTGTATATACTCAATTCTCCATATTGGCACGATATCTGCTTGATGTCAGCCCCTGTCAATGGGGCTCTCAGGTGGCTGCACCACACTCTCACAGCTCTGGAGATCTTCAGGTGAGAACATCTTCATGCCCAGTCAGCCCATAACACAGATTAAATGCAGAGCTGCACAAAAAAATCCCAGCAGACAGGCCAATCTTTGTCAATCCCAGCACAAACTTTATGGAGGCATTTTACAGCCAACATTCTTGGAGAGCAAGCACGGACTTGCACAAATACGGATCTTGCCTGTTTAGGTTATGAGCTCTCTGGGGCAACGACTTTCTCTTCGGATGCAGGTATCCACTTCATAGC
Organism: Oriolus oriolus; assembly: GCA_013400235.1. NCBI lineage: Eukaryota > Metazoa > Chordata > Aves > Passeriformes > Corvidae > Oriolus > Oriolus oriolus. Next base: position 815,611 of record VXBT01008729.1, on the reverse strand, counting down.
ACCAGTCCTGCTGTAATAACGCTAATAATAATAGTAACAACAGCAATAATAATAATAGAAATAATAATAATTTCATCCAGGATGCTGCGTAGAAGAGCTGAAGGGCAGCAGGTGTGTTGGGGAAATAATATAATACATCAAATCCTGCACAGCGAGCACATGAGCGTGTGATATCAAAGACACTACCTATGAAATTAATTTGCCAGTGACACTGCCTTGCCTACCATCCCTGGGCGTTGTGAGAATTAATTAATGCTTGCAAATCGCCTTGAGAACTTCAGAGGAAAGGCGCGTTATGTATGCAAAGCCCTGCTGCCTTTCCCTGGTGCCGGCTGCACACCTGTGCCCATTGCATCATGTGCCGCCTCTGTCTGGTCGCCGAGTGCTGGCGGTGCTCATGTGGCCTCAGCATGATTGATGGCTGGATTCTGGTGCCGGCACTGGGAGCTCTCCCCTGTCAGCAGGGAGCTTGCCTCCACATGCCTGTGCACCATCAGCCTCTTCCCTCCCGGCACAGTTGTCAGGTTTCCCAAAACAATGATTACCTTTCCCCAGAAACAAAACTCCGTCCTGACACCTCTCCCAGCTGGAGGCTTGCTCCTTTGTAAGGGTCTGCTCCCTACCTCCCAGGGCTCGTGTTTGCGAAATGTGCCAAAGTGAAAGTGCAAGAAGAGAGTGGTGCACACTCTTTTTTTATGATCACTGTTAGAAAACAATTGTAGCCATGCAAGATGCCCACGCTGTACCTCAGAGGTCACTAGACCCCCTGAGGGAAGGACAGCAGCATTGAAGGCATTAGCAGGAACAGCAAGGTGGGGCTTCTCCACCTTCAAAGTGTCCATCCCTAATCTCAGAGGACCTGAATGTGCCTGCAGGCCATGGCAGCTGCTCTGAAGGGAGCTGCAGGTACCTTATGTCTGTAAGCCCAGTGCTGAGGAGACTCTGAGTCACCAAACTCTTCTTACATTGAAAATGAGTCCCATTTGCAGCAAATAATTACTTACAGTGAAGTAAAAGTCTTATTTAAATGCCCTTTTCTTCTCTTTCTGTATTCAACACATTGTTTTAAAGCATTAACATCACTTGGCTTTGTGGGATATTTTTTTAAAGGTACATGTTTAAGCTCAGTTTCCGGGTTTCCCTTGACACCCCTATCATGGTACACCAGCCATGCTTGTATTTACCTCAAAAGAAGTGGGGAGAGGGCTCTTGTTTCCAATCACTGCTCCCTCCTCAAGGCAATAGAGCCATACCATATCTCCACAGGTGCTGGAAAGCAGTACCCTTCTGTTGCTGAGTGATTTTAAGCAGCAAACCTTGGCAGTCATCTGCCTTGCCCTGTTCCAGCTGCACTCAGCAATGTATGGAGGGGAGGGAAGAAGAAGCAGGCGAGCATGTTGGAAGGAGTTGAGGCTCCTTTAATCTTCTTTTCTGTGCTTCAGAAAGAAGTGGTGGACTCACTAAATAAACCTCCAGCCTTTCTTGGACTATGGAGAGGTGAAACCCAGAATACATTCCTGCTGAATCTGAAACTCCCAGTCACAAATTCAGAATCAATTATGAGATGTAATCTTGCTCTTAATCTCAGGTTCTGTTCATGGAGCACTGTCTATGAGATCGATATTTAAAAGGATCATATGAAGAACTACCCTAGACTAGTTAAAAATTGTCTCAGTGCTTCACAGACTTTTCTTAGCCCACAGCAGAAGAGATTTATTTGGGAATACTTCCTTTGACTGAAACCCTCATACATATGTCATCTTCTCATAAAAATCAGCTTATTTTTGATATTCAAAGATTTTACATGTTCATAATGGTGAGGGAACTTATCCATGTTTGTGGTGATCACAGAATCACAGAATGTATAGGGTTGGGAGGATCCCTGGGGATCATCTTGTCCAACTCCCCTGCCAGACAACAACTTGTAATGTTTTACAAGATCTTCTCAGAGGACACAAACTTATTCTTTCTTTTTTTTCCTTCATGGTTGGCTTCAGTCAAATGCTTTCAGTTTTTTGTTTACTCTGTCTCTGCTGTAGATTTGTCTTTTACAAGTAGTCTGTTTAAAAATTATTTTGTGTACAGTGAGAAATAACATTATTTTATTTTTCCAAGAATCAAACTTGTTCCTTCTGATTGTCTCATTTCTCCCTTCCCCCCACCTCCAGAAAAGCTGGTGTTTGCAAAAACCCTCAATTTCCATTAAGCAGTGATTAATGGATAATTAGAATTTAATTTCTCTGACCAGCATCCTCAGGGGCATTCAGATGTCTTCTGCTTCACCATTCCTGTTTCACACGAACAGCAGTAATAATCTTTTCCTGTCCTACCCAGATGTTGGAAAGCTGAGTCCTTAAAAGCGTGCTTAGCTCCTACAGTGGTTAGTCAGGGCCCTCAAGGGAGAACACCAGCACTCAGTGCAATCTCCCTTTGGCTTTCCCGTTCACCCTGCCTCCTCCTTTTCCATGCTTTGCATGGGTGCTTGGGTTCTACCTCCTCTGAAGAGCTTCAGCTCAGCCCATTCCATACCCAGAGGCAACTAATAAAGGTCAATCTCAGATATAATGAAAGGGGACAATGAGGCTGTTCTGGCCACTCCTAGTTTTCCCCACTGCTTCTCACGAGCTCTGCAGGTTCTTCTGGTTCCTCCACCAGGCCTGAATGTCAGGGGGAGGCTGTTCCCACCACCATCCCCAGCTGTTCTTCAACAGTCATGTCCTTTGAAGATGTGCATAGTTATCATGTTATTTCAAAATACCAAAGGTCACATTACCTTCCCTTTTCCCTTCCTCCTTGTTGGAAAACAAGGGCAAGAGCAAGTACTGAGTAAACAAGAAGGAGCGGGTTTGCAGAGCTGCCGTGAGGGACTGGGGGACTCCACCAGACTCGCCTGTTGAAGTCAGAACTCCCTTTTTCCCACCTCACCCTGCAAATTAAAATTTCAGAAGTTCTAGAGCAAAGTATTTTCATGACATCTGTGTTGGTCCTTTTGTCACAGAAAATCTTGTTAGATGTTCAAACATTCATGAGGCAACAAAAAGCTCAATTCTTCCTATATCTTTTACCCAAAATTCTGTGCTGGAGTGATAGAACTGATTTTCAGCAGTCATATTAAACCACAGGAGGCATTGCAAATCACATATGTGAGGTTTTGTGAAATAAAGATACATGTAAGTCACAGGCCACCCCAAACTCTTGATGACCCTCTGCCAGAACAGCAGTCAGAGCTGTCTCAGGTTCCTCCTTTTCCAGCCTGCTACCCAGCAAGGCTCCTAGTTACCTTTTCTGTGATTCCTATGAGGTATGTTGGCCCTGAAGGATAAGAACTGCAGTTCTGCTTGGCCATTGCATCATGTAAGTAGTAGGTCTACCTCGTTCCCTCCAGCTCACCCAGCTGCAGGCTGGGTAGAGCTGGGCCCTTAAGAAATACTTTTATGGGACTTCTGAAAAGCAGGTGGTCCGACACACAGAAAGCACATTAACACTAATGAAGATAAAGAATTTCACAGAAAGATAATTGTTTGCCTAGCAGCTGAATTTATTTCATTCTCAAGTTGTAATTAAGGGAAAAGTTGCAGTTTAGAATGCAATCTGGTTTTCCCTCTTTCTTTTTTTTTTCTTGCCTAATAAGCAGAGCAAGAAGTTGATTCATTTTTATCTACAAGGGAGAAATGTATCATTTTACCCACACCTGACTTAACTGAAATGAGTAAAAGACAGATAAACAGCTGGAGAAACCTGAGAAAAAAACCACTGTATTTAATTTACCAGAATCTTGCATGCCTGGGAAAAAAAAATAGAAAGAAACAAAGAAAGAAAAATAAATAGAAACAAAAAGGGAGGAGTCAGCCATGGACAAGCAAGTTTATATCTTAAGATGTTGGACAGTAAAGTTCTTTTCTCCAACAACAAGTAAGGATGAGCAATTTCAAAGAACCCAGGTGTTATTATTGTTACTATGATTTACTGTGTGTATGTGTGCAATGTTTAGGAGTTGTACATGTAGCAGTCCAGCAGTCATACCAAACTTAAGGATGTCAAAAACCAAAACTGGTCTCAGATCGCTGGGTGCTGCTTAAAAGAGCAAAGAAACATGGAAGAAAAAGAAAGGGTCTGCTCCAGAAAGGCTGCAATCAAAGCAGAAGTCAGGCAATTAAAACCAGTCCCTCCTTCTGGATAAAGACAAGGAAAGAACAGGGCAATATATAATAAAGGGCAGTTTTCTCATGAGAGACATGTCAGGTTCTTGTATATGTCTCCACAACATGAATAAATTTTGTTAAATGAGGAGCAGGGACAGTAAGTTGTATCAAAATTGGAAGAAAGGTTCTTTGGATAGGGACAGAATTACAGAAAGATAAACATGTTTCCAGGCATAGAAAATAGCATTTACCTCTGCAGTGGCTTGCCATAAAGTGAAAAGTTTGGATTATCATTTTGGATCATTTGAACTCACCTAAAAAAAATTTGAGTGGTTTTTTTTTTCCTTTGAAATAATCCGTAACATTTGTGCACAGATCTCAGAATGTATTCAATTGTGCAAATTAAACAGGGAGAGATGTCTGAGTACCTTTGAGAATGTGGGTCTCGTGTTCGCTCTATTCTGATGAGCATTAAGATAAAGGTCAGCCTGCTGCAGGACTATAAGCAGTGACCTCCTGGGTCCACCTGCAGGTTTATATGGAATATGATATTTTCTCTACCAGTGACTGGGTTCAAGTGCATGTGAAAAAACTATAGTCATTTACATGAAAAAGAAGAACCACCTACCCATCTTTGCTTTTATTGAATACCTATTCTTACTTTCACCAAGTTTAGATCTTTAAGGAAGAAATGTATCTTCCCCTTCTTTTCTCCAGCCACCTGGAAAAGCCTCCTACTGTTTCTTGGAATCTTGCTAAATCTTCAGGACAGCAATTAGTGAGACTGAGGTAACCTGGGAGCAAATCACATGAGCCAGGCAGGAACACGCAGTCATCTGATGTTGCAAAAGCAACAGTGCAAACAGACCAGTGTGAGCTAAACTGCTCCGACCACTTGTCCCAACACCAAATATTTCATCTGTTCCCTCCTCTACCTAGTGCTTCTCCAAAGACCCCAAAGCTTGAAATTGTCTGGACAGAGGCTCAGCTTTTGCTATTAGAAATTCCTTCTAGACTGTGAGCCTCAGAATGAACTAACAGGTTGGCTTTCTGCAAGTGAATCTGTCAGACCTTTAGCAATTAATTCATGCTTAACATAAGTTGATGAGCACTTTCAAAGATTAAAATTATATTTATTATTTTTAAAATAGCGATTTATTATTTTCCAGAGATATTTTTTTCTGAGAAACAACCCCTGCTATAAAGATTGTTTTTTCTACCTTCCTTCCAAATCCTTCAGGTATTTTCTGTTTCTCTTTCTGTGCTTTCTGTTTGCCCATGTAGAGTAGCAATTTTTGGCACATCAAGCACATTAGATAATTATATGTCAGTTGAGAAACTCTCAGCTTCTTGTCACTAGTCTATAAAGCTCTCTGTAATGTTGTAATATAATATCGCTGATATCTCAAGGAGATAACATGTTAAGTGTCTACTGGCTATATAATTTGAACCAAAAGTTAACAAAGAGAACTGATCTTTTGGTAAACATATAGTATATTTTTGTCATCTCTTCCTGATAGTGGTTTTGATAAGCAGATTTAGATGTGGTGTTATCCTCTGATTGCTTTTGCAGTGTACTTGCAAGACAGGGAACTCCTTCATAATTCCTCAGACAGATTGTTGAGAGGAATTTCCCAAGATTACCCACAGATTAAAGATTGCTCCCAGTAAATGGTGATGGTTGCTGATATTACAAGTCCACCCAGACATTTTATTCTTCCTCGTTCTAAACACCCTTTCACTTCTCGCTGCCCAATGTGGATTCCCATTAGGTGGGAAGAACAATTTTAAGCAATCAAGAGTCAGTGTGATAGCCTTAGATGGCTCATTAAGGACCAGGTTGTGAATGAGGGGTAGATGACAGACATCTATGAAATCAAAGAGGCATGGAAATGACGAGCAATTGTTCTCCGTCTTTTCCAAAACAAGAGCAAGGGGACATCAAATGGAACATGGAAGAGACGGGTTCAAAACAAACAAAGGGAAATGATTCTTCATACAATGTATAATTAAGCTGTGGAACTCCTTGCCACAGGATGTTGTGGATGCTGTAAATTTACATGGGTTCAAAAAGGACTGGACAAGTTCATGAAAGAAAAATTCTTCAAGAGCTATTAAATACAAAGACATTACCTCTGGCTCCGGAAGACGCTGCAATGCAAATCTCAAGATGTTGTGAGAGTGCTCTGAGGAAGTCTCACTTTGCTGTTTTACTTTTCCCCAAGCATGTATTAATTCTTGGCCCCTGTCAGAAAGAGCTACATGTGTTAGATGGATCCCTGTATAGCTGATACAGCTCTTTTTATGTCCTCCTTTCACACAGCTGTCTTATTCAGGGAGCAGATCAAGTGATGGCCGCTTCATACTATTCACCTCAAATGCTCTTACTCCACTTAGAGCAGTAAGTAATCTGAAAATGAGTGTATTGCTAAATACTTTTATTTTGAGGCAGTTTAGCTTCCCAGTTTTCTGCCTGGAAGGTACAGAAAATTAAAGCTTTCTGGCTGCCTGGATAGAGGAGGGCACAGTGGGCCCTCAGAGGCACCTCTCCTACTTATGCTCCCGTTGGTAATATAGGTAGGCTTTTGTAAAAAAGTGGGGTGTCTCCCTCAGCTTTAAACTCTCTGGGCTGTCTAAATAACTACCCCAGTACTAAGTAGTGATTCAGAAGCAGAAATACACATTTGGGATGCTTGACTATGTCAAAATTGGCCGGGAAATCCCCCAAGATTTTTATTCCTGTTACTTCTGGCACTTGGCAAGCCTACCACTGCCTCCCCGACCAGAACTTTTCCTGGTAATGAGGAAAAGTGGAGAAAAGTCTAGGAAAAGTGCCTCCATCCTGAAAGCACTGCCTGATGCTCTAATTGATAGTCTGTCCTTTTGAAAGGAGGGAAAGACATCCCCCCTCTCACTACCATTTACTAGCAGCTGGGTTTGAGGAGAGTTAGTGCACAGAACAAGTCCTGTCCTGCACTCGAATACTCCTGCATCTGCCCAGGCTAAAACCCTCGTTAGCCAGCCGCTGGGTCCCGCAGGCTTAGCCATTTTTGTGGTCTAAATTAACACTGTGGAGGTGAGGAGCCAGAGAGCCACTGCAAAATGAGGTCTGGCTGAGGGACGAACACCCCCATCCCGTGGGATCTAACAGCTGAAGAGGAAGCTTAGCTTCAGGCCCATCGCAGGTGACCCAAACTGAGCACCCCAAAAGTGTGGAGGCACTCAAAAATAAAAATCTCCACTGCAGGATTCAACCTAGGTTTCATAAGCCATTTCTTTCCCTTCCCAGAACCCCTAAAAAGCCTTTTGGGCAAGGAAGGCAACTCTTCAGGCTCCACGGGTATTACTATTACTTGGAAGCCTGTTTTGTATTCGGAGTTGGCTGCTCCTTGGGTTCACCCAGGCAGTTTAGTGCATGCATGCCGAGGTGTATATTGGATGTGCCTAATAGCTGCAGTAGGTGGAGAGGGAGGAAGCTGTGATCCAAATGATGGGAACTCCTGGAGGGAGTTGTCTCGCCACTGGCATGCTGTCAGCATGCCAATAAATAAGAAAGTTGAGATGATCAGAGGGAGCTATCTAAACAAACTAGGGTGAAAACTCCCAGCCTGCGTGGCAATCAGGCACAGGAAACTCATTCAGTGGCCATCCACCTTCTTCCCATGGTTCAGGTTTGGCATTCTATGAAACATGAAACAGGCAGAAAATATCCCTGTGCCCAAAAAAAGGCCCTGTGGCTGTTGTCCTTTCTGTCATGCCATTGCTTCTGCCAAGCACCTCTCAGAGGATTAGTAGTGGGAAATATGAAATGAGAGGTGATTCACAAGCTCTTTGTGTGTCAGTTTGCAAGCACCAAAATTAGCCACTGAGTAGCACTACCCCAGCTCTGGAAGAAAGAGAGTTGCTCCTTAAGGTGTTGCAAGTCACTGACAAATTCATTGATGTTGTAGTGCTGCAGATTTTTTCCTCACACAGGCACAAACCTGATCTCAAAGGCTGTGAGGAAATCAGCAAGAAGTAGGAAGATATAGAATCATGTAGTTCTCTTCTCAGCAACCCCTGCGTGGGCAGGTAATGTCCATAGATGGCTGATCAAACACATAGCTGGCTTTGAAATATGTATAAACATACAAAAATACATAAATATGTAATGTGTGTAAATATGTATAAAAACGTACAAATGCACAGCTGGCTTTGACCTCAGCTCAAAGCCCCAATATTCTTAATAGGCAGTGAAGGAGCTGAATCTAGGTTTTTCACCTCATACTTTTTACCTGGCAGAGCTAGAAATGCTGTGATTACTCTAGTCATCAGTGTCTTCTGTGCTCCACCTTTGGATGAAATGTCCAAAGAAGACCGAATGACCCTGTATTTTAACTTTTCATCCATTCAAGTGGGAGACACAGATCTCTCCCAACAAGATTGGGAAGATCTGAAAAAGAGTTTCCAAGATATCAAGTGAGTGATTCAACTAACTGTTGGAGATGCAGTTCATGGACTGACAAGAAACCTGTGAAACCTGAATGAAAGACAGTATCTGCCTCCAACTCTGGAGCTGGGCACCTGGCTTCCGAGAAGAAAAGAGCACAAAACCTCACACCTACCCTTGGCCTTCCTGCCCTCACATTGGGTTTTACCTCAAGCTGTCACGTGCTAAACCCTTTCAGAAGTGCTTGAAGCCCAGTGTATTGCATAAGAAGCTTACTTGCCTAAATTGGGCAACTCCATATCAACAAAGCTCCTAAGAACTAGAAGCTACTGAATTCAGAGCTGTGATATGTAAGTCCTTTGGTAGATGTTGATCTTTGATACCACACCAGTGACAGAAGGGCTGGAATAGTTTAGAACAGAAAAGAATAAGAGCTTTAATCCTTATTCATGGGTATCCAGGATCTTTAATATCTGCAGCCTCTCTGGATCAGTTTAGTTTATTTAGCACGACTTAAGATACATTTGATCTGTAAAAGCTGCCAACCTTCTTGTTCCTCAGGCAGGCTGTTTATCATCTTTTACACATGAGAGCTCTGCTGTCTGTCTGTCTCTGTCCCTCCCTGCATCCAGCTGAAAATCAGCTCTCTCCAGGAAATAGCCGAATCGAATACATTCAGTGTTCCCTCCTCTTAAGCGTATTAAATATGCCCAATCAAGTACTATAAGCAGAATCACAAGACTTCTGAGTTCATCTACTAACCCTCAAAGCTATGTGCTAATGACAGATGGTCTGTAAATAAACCAGGCTTCCCCAGTCAAGTGCTGGATAGGAAGCTATGATTTATGCTCAATAATGATTTTGCAAAAAACACAAACTGACCAAAAACCCCAGCAACAAACCCCACCTAAACTGTCTTCAGCTTCACCAGTATTCAACAAAAAACTGTTAAAGCTCCTTGGTGATTTATGGAGCTGGGAGAAATAGCTTGCATTGGAGGTTTATTGACAGCTTCACTTGGATATTCTGGACGTGCATAACCACAGACAACCTATGTATATTATGACTGTATATTCAGTGACATATAGAGAAGAGCTGCTTGGATGATCAGAGAGACAGAGAATCTGCTTCAAAAGAGGAGACAAAAGGGTGGTCTGAGGGTCAAAGCACAGAGTGCCTACACCCAGCTGACCCAGCTCTGCTGAGAACCAGAATAGAGCTGTCAGTGGTTTGCAGGGCCCCAAATCAAGTCGCTGCAGTCCAACACATTATCCTACACAGGCATATCAGTTATTCACTGGTGTCTTTAGTGCTACATCAATGCAACATGTCTGAACACAGCTTGTTGACTTTGAAATGCTCAGCAACAAAGGATTATAGGGGTTAGAAGTGCCCTATATAAATACATTGAGGCATAAACAAGGGAGAGTAACAAAAGCTCTCTGAGCTAACGGCCAATGCTCTTACCAGAACCAATGGGATTTAATGTCCAAGATTACAATTAAAACAAGGCCTGTAAAACTTCAGTCATGTAGAGGGAACAGAAAAGACAGCAGGAGTTTTGAAATTACCATCTGGTGAAAGGTATTGGTGTTCTGACTGCCTAGAAAGTGCTGCAACACACAGATGTATTGCACGTCCTATTTCCTCTGGAACAGTAAACACTCCTCCAGAACGGCATGTGTACTTTGCTGCATCACTTCAGAGCAGGGGTTCTATGGGGGAACTTCTTTTCCATACCGAGGGATGTCAGGGGTGTCAGAAATTCCGGGGTTTTAACATAAGCTCTGAATTCCCAGAATTTATAGTACCCAGCTAGGAGATAACAATGGTATTCCTGCAATGTTTTTATTTCTGCTCGAGAAGTTCCTCCATGCTAGGCTGTGAGGCTAATCAGAATTTTCTTGTTTCACGGAGTGAAAATGCAATGTGGAGAGTACAATGATCACTGTGAATACCAAGTCAGTGAGGGCAGACACTTTCCATAAGAGTGTTCTGCTCTCAGGCCCACATCCAGCATCTCACAACAAACGCAACAAAGATTGCCAGGGATTTGTCTTACTCATCAACTCCTAGTTTTTGGCTGCTGGGTCTGCCTGACCTGAAGATCTGTATTCCCACGGAGAAGTCCCACCAATATGAGCATGACCAGCTTCCATCCGCCCTCACCTACATCTTTCTGAGGACACAGCTCAAGGGCTTTCAGCTTAATTTCTCTTGGACTCTGTGTCCCTTTGCTGTGTCAGTGGTGGGAAGGTTTTCCTGGATCTCAGGAAAGAAACTGTGAAAAGGATACTGTGTGGGGACTATCTGGAGCTGGAGGAACTTTTTGATGGTGTCTGCCTTAAGAAAAGGTTTCACCTCAAAGCAGATTCAAATCAGGCTCCAACCCAACTTCTGCCCAGCTGAATAAATGCTCTCAGGCTTAAATGATATCCCAGAATAGGTGAGGGTTGCGGTCTTTTCCTACATGGATGATCAAGCATTTTGGATTACAGTTTGGGTAGCTTGCTTATATACAGGAGACAAATCCTAAACTAATATAAAAAGTATTCTACCCAAGAAACTCGAACATGAAACTCAGAAGCTGACACCAGCTTTTATTTTTTTAAAGGTTATTTTTACTGATAAATCTCAGATGTTCAGGTTTGCTGTGAAGAGCAGGAGTTTACTTCCTGTGACAGAGAAAGGGCAGAAATGAGACATGGGGAAGTTTTTCATTTACATATATTTAGTACTTCAGATATTTAAATACTGCTAAAAATTCAGCAGAAAGCTTTTTTGCTGACTTTTAAAATTATTATTTACAGTGCTACAAGAGATTAATTTGTCATGAAAGACTGTGCTGCTCTGGGTTTTCCCCAGTTGTTGAATCTGGGGTACATTCTAGTGTGAATGTCTGAGAATGCTTTATTTTATATCCCTTATTCTCCATAGGAAAAAAAAACTACACATAAAGTAAGAAGCAAAAATAATGACAACAAATAGCTTTAAAAATAGTTTGATCATAAACAGAAATCTATCATGACCTTATAAGAGACCCACTTTTCCAGCCATCCCCTTTTTAAAATTCTCAGTATTCCCAAATTGGCATTTTTTTAACTGTCAGTATTTTAACCTGCCTCTTTAAGTGTGTACACAATGTACACTGTTTTTCCCCCTAATGTTTAAAATTAAGCCCCTCTGTATGCCTTCCATGCTGAAGTTTATAACCTCAGCCTGCACAAGTCCAGTGCAGAAAGATCTACAGCCTCCAGGCAGAGCGAGGAAGCTCTTTAAAGATGAATCATTTTCATAAATGAGTGCAGAGGGAGGTCAAGCCAGGGGACACAGAAGGTTACATGTGTGGCTGAGATAAGGCCTCATTCATCCACTTCTTACTGTCAGGTCTTGATGGGTGAACATTGCCTTGAGCTCCCATAAAACATGTTGTTTGCAGAAAACTTGCAGGTGGTTCATAAAAAAGTCCAAACTGTTACCAAGAAATTTATCTCTCAACTGCTGGATCTGTTTATAATAGAAGTGAAGGATCTCATAGAGAAATTAAGTATCAGAGACTGACTTATATTGGCTTGCCAGACTGAAAAACCCAACCTGCCTTCCAAATGCTGCACTAAAAATGTCAAAGCAACTGTATTGATGACATCTTGACGAGATACTGTACAACACTGTTAAAAATACAACAACAACAACAAAAGGATGTTGCCTGTTTATGGAAAACTTGTCCCTGGGGAAGGGATGTGGGTATTTAAGAGAGTTTTATGGAGGAAATTCAATCAGCTCTCCCTGAAACATTTGATTTCAGAGACTGTCAATCTTTTATTACTCTGGTGCCCATTTGAAAGGCCAATTTTAAAAGGGTGTCATTGTTTCTCCCCGTGTTTCAAAGTGGATATTCAGATAAAGCTGGGTTGTGTTGGCAGGGAGAAAAGGTGAGGGTTAAAATGAATGCAGGAGGCATCATACAGTGGACAGTTTGATGTTGTTGTGGATATTTATCCACTAAGTGCCAGATTTGAGACCTTTTGAAGTCAATGAAGCCTCTCTTTTGAGTTCACTACTTTTAGCTCCAAGGAACTGTACGGAGACCTCCAGCTGGTTTCACATAAACTACCCTAGAGCCATCAAATAGTAGCAGCTTTCAACATGTACCAACCTGAAAAGTGTTCACATTCATGTTCAAAAGTCCCCCACACTCCCCTCTCTCCTCCACACAAAAATACAAAGTTAAGTTTTCTACACTCTCCTGAACTTGTTCTCCCGTGCTTTCGTATTCATAGATTTTTGTGGCCCGAAGGAGCCATTATGATAATCTGGTGTGACCTCCTGAAATCAATGTATCAATGGGATTGCACCAACATTATGGGAACAGTGTTTGGCCTCTAGACATCCTGCCATATAGAGACAACACTGAATGAATTAAAACGGGAGAGGGCATTCATTATGAATTATTTGCTTTGGGGGTTATACATCCAACATTCAGCCACACTCGGGGTTTTTTTACTGTAGTCAAAAGAAGAAAAATAGTTTCCCCAGAAGGGTCTTTGCATAAGTTGTGTGTGTCCATCTCAGTGCTGTTGCTGCAGTTCTTGAGCATAACATGACAGAAGCCCTGAGTTTTAGTTAATGTCTTCTTAAAGGTTTTGATCAAAAAATTAGTTTTTCACTATGCAGTCTCCTGGCCAGTTCTCTCACCAACTTCTCTTGCAGCTGAACTCCCCATTATCTGTGTGCAATGCCCATGGGGTGTCACTCTGCCCAGTCACCTGCAATGATGACACTGGTACAGCACAGGTCTGGTGATCCATCCTGAATGAGGTGCTCAAACATCTCATGCACAGCTCAGGGCTTTCCCACAGATTTATGGAAAAAATGTCTACCCACAGAAGGGTCAGCACTTGGTGTTGGGCCGTAGTAGCCCCATACTGCCCATTTCCAAGGATGAGTGTGGTGTCATCTAGCTCAGATCCCCTTAAAACTCAGATCCTCTTAAAAACACAACCTCAAAGTATGTTGTCACTTGACAGAGATTCTGAAATTGTACTGGGTCAAGGTCATCTCCAGGAAATTGCTGTAATGTCAGTAAAATAAAGCCTCATCTTAACAAAAACCTGAGAATCCTAAGGCATGCAAGAAACCTTGGTCTGTCAGATCCATCTTTCACATCCAACATCCCCAGGTCAACATTAATGGTTTTAATAGGGACACATCCCCCTCCACAACCTAGAGCAGCTCTCACTCTCAGAAAGTGTCAATGACAATCACAGGGCCCCAGATACAATGTAACTGCTTCTTAATTAAAGGAAATTTAATGAGAATTTCTGGTAAACAAACATCAGGTGATTATAGGATGACATCTCTCCACAGATTACTGAGTAATTGCACTTCTCTGACCCAAAAGGAATTTCCATGCAACTTGCAGGGAGGCTTAGAAGACAGAGATAATTAGGTCTTTATCCTCTGCAACTTTTAGTCTTTTTTTTCCTTCACATCCAAGCATACAGAAATTATCAGAGGCTGCATCACCCCTAACACATTAAATCCCACTTAGAGAGATGGTAGCTTTCCTGGTTCCCCACAGTTGCTCCTCTTCCTTCAGCTGCTGCCAAGCTTTCATTAGTTTCAGCTTTAAAACTCCAACAGCAGTGAGGTAAAACTATCCTCATCTGTCCACTCCTCTGCAAGAACTGCCCTTTGAAATCTCTGGAAAAAAAAGCACTGTACTGTAAATACAATTTCCCATTCCAAATCTACCATGCTGGAAGTGATGATTTTGCTAAAAATAATATTCTCTGTAGGCAGCTGGAGTAAAATTCACTAGGGTTTTAAAGGCCCAGCCGCCCTCCTGATGCAACAGCATTTGTTAATATTATATTGGTTATAATTTTTTCTACCAGAACAACCTGATTTCTCAAAATCAAGATGTTTCTTGGGAGCTAGTTGACTGTGCTAGTATTCCTGTTGGCAGTGTTTCAAGAAGACCCCAAAATTAAATGTAATGTTAAGTTTGACCTTCTTTCTTGTCTTTGTTTGGAATTTTGTCCTTTATTTTGTTTTGTTTTCCTTGTTTTGACTTTTAATATTAACGTTTTGCAAGTAGTCGTCATCAATTAGAATGATGGTGCACAATAGTACAAGACGATTTATGCACTCTGTGATTTCTATGACTATGTGTGGGCATCACTAAGCCAAAGCACTTCACAGTGGGATGGGAGAGTAAAGAGACAAGGATTTCATGAGGGCTTCCACCCTGACCCTTTGCTCTGACATAACAACAAATATTTCTAGATCGTCCTTGACAGATATGTGTCTAACTTGCTTTGAAAAACCTCCAGTGGTAATGATTCTTCAGCCCATCAAGCTTGTGTTGTTCCCCTCTCTGGAGTTAGAAGGATTTTTTTATAACTAACCTTAAACTCTTCTCATTGCAAATTAAGCCCATTCCCTCTTGTCCTACCAGCAGTGGGCACAGAGAACAATTGATCACTGTCCTCTTTTAAAAACCCTATTATATGTTTGAAGACTCATAACATGCCTCCCTTCCTTCACTGCTTTCCTAGACTAAACAAACTCAATTCCTTCAACTTTTCATTATAGGTCATGTTTTCTTAAACCTCTTTTCCTTCTTGTTACTCTCCTCTGGATACTTTCCAAATGGTTAATTACTATTTTTTTTTTTTAAAGTTTGGTGGTCAGGACTGCATACCTCAGGCCAGCTGACTCCCCACCTGTGCCAAATAGTTCAGACTAATGACCTCCCTTTTGATAAGTGTGTTTCTATGTTTGCTTTAAAACAGCTTGTCTTTCCATTCCATGAAATATCACAATTTCTAATTACCAAAACAACTTTTGAAATGCTGGAATTTCCCACACAATGGGAGTAATTTCTTCTGTTTGGTGCTGCAACATTTGATGTTCCTAAAATTGGAATGCATTACACCTTGGAGTATTGAAATCCACACAGTCTAAATACTTGTATGGAGAGCTTTTTACCTGTAGACTTCATATTGTTTTATGAGCAGAGTTTCTTCATATGTTATATGAGGTAGAAGGGAGTCAAACCAAAAAAGGACCCACCCATTCTTTAGGTCACATCACAAGGTATCCTCTTCCCTCAGGTACCCTTGTTATGAAGATGACATTCACCATATGAGGAGAAAAGCAAAACAGCTGCTGAATCCAAGTTTAGGAATCCCTAGTGACCCACCCAGCTTAAAATGCATGTGTAAATATGCATTAGATGCTCTATATTGGCTTAGCAGGGGCACTCTAAAGTCCAACAGTTTCCTCTTCTATCAGAGGAAAATCATAACCTAAAGCAGCTTCTCTCCCAAACATGCACTTTGAGTCAAAATTATGCAAATCTAGCCTTCTCTTGTCTTTGAGCTCAGGTGAGACACATGTGCTTGCTCATTGCTCTGAGATTTTGGAGGTTTGGATCCTGTCCCCAGCTCTGCTTCAGGGATTGACTGTTGAGTGATTCTGAATAAATCATTTCCCTCTGCCCCAGTGCCTTATCTGCCAAATGTAGCTGCCATGCTGTTCGTCCAGGTAGTCCTTCACACTATGGGATTCTCTAAATAAGAGGTAGATATTTTCATTATTATTTAAAAAGGAAAAACAGCACCGTAAAAAGTGACAGTACATTAACTTTTGTGGAGAATAGTGTCTCCCTTGATGAAACAAAATCAAATGTGTCTGAGACAGAATGGAAAAATATGGAACATGACATTCAGGAATTGCTCTCCTACAAGTCTGCAGTAAATGAGACCCTGACGTGAGTATTTAAACATAATAAAAATATCCATCTGACTGGACAGAATCCAGAATTTTCTGAAATCTTTTTATTAATATCATTTCCTCTGCAATAGCCACAGGTCTTGCTTTCCATTAACGCTTTGCACTCAGAAAACTCCAGTCCCTGCTAGGATCTATGGTTGGAAACTCCACAGAAGACATTGGAATTTTCGCAGTATGTGTTAGTTAGGGAACTTGCTCTTTGCTGGAAATGTCCTTCCATGATGCCTTGAGGAAGATAGTCACTGTTCAGAAAAAAAAGATGAAAAAGAAACACCTCAGATTTGTTGGGCCTGAGTTCTACCTATATTAAGCCTTGCATTTTAGGGTATTATTGACTCCATCACTCACTCAGCAGTGATAAAAGTGTATCTGTCCCTTCATAGTAGATTAGTTACAACAGAAGGGTCTTCTGTAAGAAGAGGCTAAGGTCTATTTCACCCCATATATTACAGATATTTTAACATGGTGCATTGAAAATCCAGAGAAGTACAATCTTATATTCCTGAGGAAACAGGTTTTTTCTTTGACAAAGGCCTACCATATATCCTTCATCTGTCATCGTGACCACGCCACCAGAGGTCCTTAATGTCCCTTCACTGAAGAAGTTTATTTGCACCTGGTAACTCCCAACCTCAACTCCTGGCCCCTTTTTCTCTCCCAGTTCTGCACTTGATCTTATCTTCTGAAAGAGTCAATCCCCTTTGTCTCCTTTTGTGCCTTTGTTTTGGTATTTACAAAGTCTGGTGATAAATATCACCCCTATAGCTCTGTGAGGGTGCTGGTCTCTGTGGTGTCTTCCACCACCCACACACACTGGTATGACCTTTTCGTGCTATTATGTGCCAAAAGTCCCTTCCTACTACACATGTTTTCAACTAGATTTCCACTGCTGCTTTCTGCCTCCTTTTATTGCTGTGCATGCTCAAGAATTGCCTACAACAGAGCACACAGAACCGCTTCAACCATGTCATCCTAAGAGATTTGCTTTAATCCTTTGAATATCCTCTTCCCTCTACCAGCAAACCTTGCTTACAACTTTTGGGGGGGAATTTGTTTAATTTGTAAAGAATTAAATAAGATGGTGCAAGTAATAACTGCTCATTTCAGGGTTTTTTTCCAGGATCGTGGACCACTACAACAAAATCATCCATTAACTTCAGCTCACCAATCCATATTCAACAGCTTCCAAGAGTAGTGTCAAAGGTGGTGGAAAAATTCATATCAGTTGGAATGAAATTTTGCCACCCTTCATCTCCGTGATACCTGACATCATGAATTTATCATTGAGTTCACTGGGAGCAATTTTAGAAAAAAACTATTATGTTGGTATTAAGTGGTATTAAGTAGTGGTGGGGAAATCTGAACAAAGGTGCATGAAAATAATGAAATCAAAAGCAGGAAGCCAGCACGTGGTTGACCAGCTAATTTTAAATAGAAAGTTTGGGGATTTTTCAGAGTACAAGAACTCCGGATTTTAGAGAAAAGCAGACTTTACTAGAGGCACATCTCTCCTGACTGCACGCAAGCAGGGAGGTTGCTGATATGGAAAATTACTTGGCCATTGGCCAACCTATATTTAGGTTCATGTAAAGGGAACGAGAAAATTTTGGAAGAAAAATCTCAAGGTAATACATTGACTAGTTATTATCACAGGGGATAAAAAGAGTCAGTAAATCAAGAGAGTTTAGAAAAAGAATATTAAATATACATCAGTTAAAGATGTATTCAGTGGCAGGGCATCATCTGTGATATATCTTCCTAAGGGATAACAAAACAGAATAAAAATACTTGAGTGAACAGGGCAAAAGGAAATAAAGGAAGATAAAGTTAGCTAGGTAGACAATAAATTATAAAATTACAAAAATACAATAATTAAACTACAAGTATAAAATTATAAGTATTTGGGTAAGTTATAAAGATACCAGCTCTGTCTTAAGGCCCTTCTTTCTGAAGTCACCTTACTGTTGCCATTGAAGCAAGAAGCTTGAGGAATGGTGGACATTCCCTGAAAAAGCTGTCCCATGGGAAAAGCTGTGTGTCACAGGACTGAGTGAGCATCCCAAGGTAAGCCCCATCCTAGACTAGAATAATGCTCTGGATTTGCTATCATGCTGCTTCCTTCTGCCCTCTGCCACCTCCATGTCATCCCTTTGGGACTAGCTCACATTGTTTAAAACAAATTTCTCAGCCATTAGCCAGAGGGGCAGCTTTAATCAGTGCAACCCAAGGGTTTTGCTCGGCCAGTTTTCCCACACCTTCACTGCCATGCAGCTCCAAGTGACTGTGGTGGGAAGCATCCAGCAGCCACACTGCTCCCAAAGTGCTCAGTGTCTGAATGCAAGAGGCATAACCTCCCTCAATCTGTCTCTTTGCTGCTGCTAAAATTTCCTGCCCCTAGGAAAAGAGGTCATCAGTCCACACTGGGTACTGGACAAAAAGCATGAATTGGGATGCTCAAGATAATGGTGATGACTGCAATCATTTTGGGCACTGACATGTCCCTCCACTTCTCAGCCCATCCTGTTCATCACACAGACAATATTTTTGGATGCAGATTAAACTGAGCCAACTGGATTTACCAAATGTGATGTGACTGTATTTTGCCTGCCAAATTCAGCACCCCTTCATGAGTATGCACAAGTGAGTCATGATAGGGAAGGAATCAGACTGGACTGAACAGGTCTGATGTGACCAATCTGCTGTAGGTAAACTGCAACCCAGCTCCTGTTTCCTCTCCATCCTTTCTTTTTGGCTGATTTTAATGTGAGATGAAACAACAAATTAGACAGCTTTTTCTTCTACCTAGCAGTCGTTCAGTTCCGCATAATCCTTCATTTTTTTTTCTAATAGCAGAAGATCTTTACCCATTTATGTTGCACTGACCAATGCTATTGCCACATCTTTTCTCATTCTTAGGTCTGCAGCTCTTTCCCCCTTGGATTTCAAACATTTCCCATGTTTGCAGCAGGCCTGGTTCTGCACTGGCACACCTTTCAGCACAGCATTTGATGTGGCACAGCCTTGAATAGACAGAATATTGAGCAACACGACATAGTCTGTAAAGGCTTTTACAATATCACTGGGTATAGGCAGCCACACTGATGGACAAATCCCATCTGCTGTAAATCAGAGCTCTTCTATGGAGCTATGCCAACTTATACCAGGTGAGAACTCCTCTTGCTATTACTAATGTATCCTTGTTATTTCCCCCCCACCTTGTATTTACTGATACAAACAGGAGAAACCATGGAAAGGAAACTACCTCCTCCGTAATGTCTCATCCATCTCAACTGAATAATTCACAGTATCAGAAATGAGAGTAGGGGTGGAAGAGACTGAGTGTTTTTTAAAAGTCGAAAACATCTGGTTTCCATTTGTGAGAATTACTGAGTCTTCTTCAGTCCTTTAACCCTTTCACCCGCATTGTATCTATGCTTCCATGGTTTATGAGTTTTATCTCCCAAATCCTTTCAATGAATGAAACTTGATATAGAAAATTAATTTTTTCTACAGCCCCTCCCCAAGGATTAGAAGAACGACTGATTCAAAGAATTCCTACCTCACACTCCTCCCTAACACCTGCATTACTCCAGTTTAGGGTTGTGTCATAAACCTTTCCATTTCAAAGCCAGTATTCCTGCCAGGGTGGGAATGTGGTAGGTAAGGTGTCATCTTGGGCATAGTTTTGTGTCTCACCCCAAGTACAAAGGATACTCATGGCCATGTAAACCTTCAGAAGGCGGTGGGGATGATATGTGAGTTTTTCCAAAATAACCCAGGAAGGACTGTTTTTTGACAAAAGGATTCTTAAATTTGGGAGTTTTGCGCTGGTAATTCTAAGGGCTGGGTTTTAGAACCTTCTCAGTATTGGCTGACTGGATACCAGACATTTTAGAGGCCCCCACATGGGTACCCAAAGGCAAAAATATCTGTATTCCACTCTAGAATTTTGAAACCATTGTGCCTCTAGCATATAGAGACTTCTTTTTCTTTTTCAGTTAAGCTGAGGCGAGGCAGGGTGTTAGTCTAGATTATATGAGGTCCGATTATATGAGTGATTTCTGAGTGGGAAGAGACTAAAATACTCTCTTCCAATTTGTTAGATCAGCCACTGGACCTCTTCAGTAGGGCAGCTTGAACCAAGGTTACTCTCTGCTCCCACTGAGAGAAAATCTTGTTATTTCAACTTGCAAAGCTGAGAAAAGTTTGGCAAAACCGATGGTGCCAAAGTATCTCATCCAGCCTTGCCCTTCACCACAGCGGTACAGCCCTGGGAGGACACACCTCTTGTGGCCTCACTGCTATAGATACGTATCTTTCCTCAAAAGGGAAGGAGAAGACAGAAGACTTGGAAATCTGGTACAAGAGAAATGTAGACTAAGCACAGAAATGCCTTTAAGAGTAATGTTTTGAGGTGCCTTAGGTTGTATCCTAACTTAAATCAAATGTTCCCTATAGGATCCCTAAAAGAAAGGTAATACATTTGGAGCTGTAACCAGCACTTTTATCAGCACGGTGCTGAGCAACTGTGAAAATTTCGAGGGCAGATATCCCATGTCTATGTTTCCCAGCAGTGAGGAGCATCAGGGGTTTCTGCTGTCCATTCAATTCTCCATCATGCACTGGTGTCAAGGCTGTACTCAATGCTGCTGCATCAGAATATCAGCTCTATGAATAATTCTCTGGCTTTTCCCTACATTTGAGATTCTCCCCCTGCCTGCCAAAAAAAACCTCTTGTATTTTCCCTCAAAATGTCAACTTGTATATTTTTTAACCAGCTGTATGTTATTTGTTAACTGAAAAAGAGGCTTAGCCTTGGAAGTATGACCTGCATCCATTAGAGTCAATGGGATTGGGATTTCCCTTCAAAGGTCTGATTTATAGATGGACAAAGTATCCAAATTACCAATGATTAGAATATGAATAAGAGGAGCTGCACATCTATGAAATTCAGGCCTCAGATGACTATCAAATAATTAAGAACAGTTAGCAGCAGCCGCTAACATAAAACTTCATCAGAATTTCACATGCTGGCACGGACTGGGGAGTCTTAAGCAATAACAGAAACTGAGTTATACAATTAAAGCATATAGGGATGAATTCTGTTCCTGATAAAATCTGTGGGAAAATTGCCATTCAATTCAATATGACCACCAAGATGTGCCCATAATTATTAGCAATGCATGAAGCACTTAGGACACTTGGTAAAGCTGCATAAATGAATTGCTGTGCTTCCACAGGGAGGAACTGGACGTTGCATGACAAGTTTGTTGGCTTTGTTACAGGAATAGTCCGCAGGACAGCAATTCCATTTTACCACAGTTTTTGAGGTTTGAAATTTGTTTTCCTTCCCCATTGGAGGGGAGAAAAAGAGGGGAAAATAAAAAGCTTTTCAAATAGTCTCTCAAATTAAATGACACTGGAATTTTAATGACACTTTTGTGCTATCCATGTAGCAACAACCTGAGACTCTGCTTCTCCTGGAATACTCCCTTTGACTAGTCCTGAACCTCAAAAATCACTCCAAGAAAATTGTCAACAAAACTTCTCTAAAAAATGCTTCACCTTTGATGCAACATGTTTTAACAAAATGTATTTAATTAACAGCTCTAATTAGTATGTAGCATGCAATTCCAGAGGTGAAAAGAAACTCTGCTGCATACCAAGAACCTTCCATACAAGATAAATTCTCCTGGGGTTTTTGGGGTTCCCTGTCTTTCCCAATTGCTGTTGACAGCAGGTATGGACACTATCAATATCCCTGCAGAAACATAACTTCTAGGCCAATGCACTCCACTGTAGCTGTAGAAATTTAAAAATGAAAACTAAAAATCTCCCAAGAGATCCATCAGAGATCCAGTTTTGTTCAGCCTTTTCTATACAAGTGTTTTAGAGATACTTCTTGAGAACTTGACATTTATTATATTTTGTACAACCAAAGAGAAAATGGGAAACCTACAGTGTGATGATGGTTTGAGACTTGAGTCTTGTAGGCTTGGTTGTCTACTCAGCCAGAAAATTTCACTGTGTCCTGCTTCTGAATTTGTTCCATCCCTGGGAAACTGAAGAAAATCATAATGTTAAAGACTGAATGTACTAAACTGGAAGGTGTTGAATTTTAGTTACTAAAGGTACTAAAGACAGATACTTTGACAATAACAGAGTCAAAGAATAATTCAGATTGGAAGGATATTTTGTGAATTGCTGATCCACTTCACAGCTTTGTATTGTGAATAGCAGAAACTAACCCGTTTTTACTATTATCATGACATTTAGTGTTTTCTTCCTAAGGACCCATTTTCCAAACTGAGTATAGTTGGTTTTTTCACAGAAAGGTTTATTTTAAGCAAAATGTCATGTCTAGCCGATCAAAATCAGCAGCAAATATGTCAAGTATACCAGTTTAGGGGAAAAAAAGTCAATTTACCCTAAAATTTAGGAAACAAAACCTTCCAGGTTCCTGTTTTCAAATCATGTTTCATTTTCAAATTCAGATGAATTAAGTATGTCAACGAAATTAAAATCAAAACTAAATATTTCATTTATGACCTAAGAAAATGTTTGTTTCTTCACAAGTTTCTTTTTATTTTCATTTTGATAAGGAAAGTCCCACCAAGAAAAGTAACGTTATTTGCCATTTTTTTCAGAACAGTGGTTTAGCCACTGAAGCTGAACAAACCAAAGCCACCAAACCACTGGTATCTACAGGGCTTTTCTGGTTGAACAGTTTCTTTTTCTTTCCCTTTTTATAGTATTTGAGAAAGGTGAAAAAGTGGAACTTGGAGTGGCAAATTCCAAAGTAAAAAAGGCAAAAAAAAGGGCAACATTTGAAATTTTTCAGTGTGTCTCCCTGGAAATTCTGACCTTTGGGGTTTTTTTTTCATAATGCTGTTGTTCTTTTAGGAAAAAAGACAAACAAACAAAAACAAAAACAAAAACAAAAACAAAAAGGAGCTTTCCATTCTCTGGATGTATGGAGCAGTAAGATCATTCTTTTGCAATTACAAAAATCTCATAACTCTTCTTTAGTCAATGTCCAAGATTGACAGGGCACCTTAAAGGTCTCTCCATCCCGATGCACGTGCGGAGAAAAGCACGTTATTCCCTCTTCAAGGAGCAGTGGTGCTGACTGAGGAGGTGAACACCTCCACACCACCCAAAGGAGCTCACCACTGCCTCCCAGCTGAACACTACTATCTCAAATCCAGCTCAAAGCTGGAGATATGCACCTTCCCTCCCTTCTTTCAGCCAAAACAAGCCAAGAAGATCTACCGATAGAAGGAGTGAGAGATACCACTCTGCCTGAAATGGTTGGAGCATGCATCCAAGGTTTCATATCTGAAACTAGGGAAGAAACTGGAGAGCCCCAAGACTCACCTTGCTTCTTTTGAGGAACAAGCTCTTCTGCCAAAACTAGCCTGGAGCAATTGCGTTCCTTGAGAAGAACAAGGAATATGACTCTGATGAGTAAACTCTTGCAATTCTGCAGACTTTCAAAAGGCTCTCAGAGATATAAGAATACAAATCTGATGGAAAGCTAATGAAACTTTCACTCCTAAATCTCTTAGGTCCTTTTGAAACTTTGCTCACTTATCTTCAAAGCCCTGTTCAAGCATAAGCCTTGGAAATTTGCGTGGGTGATACTATACAGGGATTAACAGCCATTTTACAGATGAGGAAACTGAGGTGAAGTGACATGCCAAAGGCCACACAAGAAGTCGTGTCAAAGGATTCAGATGGAGGAGGATTAGCAAAGTGAGAAAGGGGTGTTTCACCACTTAAAAAATTTTGGAGAGAAGAATGAATGTTCATCAGATTTTTAATTAAAATTCTGAGCTGTTTGGCAGTAAAATACTATCATCCACTTAAAATTTCTGATTTCGAAAATTAAGTTTTTCTGTTCTTGGGCGGGTTTTTTCCTTCTCTTTCTGTATTCTCGTTACTGTTTCTTCTGTTTCTTATTTTCTAACTTTTTTTGTTGTTTTTTTGAACAGGGAGTGGAGAAAGACAGATATATGACACAAATTAATGATATAGATCAAAAAAACTAAAAGATAGGAAAATATTCTCTATAAGTGGACAATACAATCTGCTGTATTGCATTGCAAGGGTAGCAAGAAAACTATGCTGAAGTGGTTATTAATACTGGGAATATTGTGATCCAGTGACCTAAGAGTGTAAAAGACACTTTATTTACAGAAAGAGAAAATATTAACTAATATAGTTGGAAAAAAAATGAGTTTTGGCGTGCTTAAATCTTTCAGATCTGAAGCTGACAATACACTTCAGTCTAACTAGAAGCCTTAAACATTTGCTGTGTGCATAACTTAATTATGTTAATCATTTAAACAACGGGAGAGAAAAAGGTGGCTCACGAGCATGGAGAAAAAGCAGGTTCCATTGGGGCAGAGGTGAAAAGGTTTTACTCCCTCTTGGACACAAGAAGCATGGGTAATTGCCTGTGGAACTCTGAGGGATTATCTGGCAGTGTGAGTGAAATTATAATGTGCGAAAAAGCAGTTACGTCTTTAAACAGTGAGCTCAGGTTCCAGTGGCCAGTGCAGTGCAGAGCAACTCATCCTAATTATGAGCATTTACTTTGCTTCATCCCCTGTTTTTTCAGCCCACACAGTGTTCCCTGAAACTACAGCGATCCTAACGATGGCACTCCAGCAAATTAATTTAAAGGCAGCTTGGGGATACCTGCATGAACTTCAGTGACTGCGGTATAAACATCCCCAACTGTGGGGCAAAGAATGGGAGCGAAGAATGGGTGACTCACACACTAAGACAGGAGTGTGCCAGGCAGTCTTTCCAGGAAAGCGTGGAAGGAACCAACCTGTCTCCCAGACACAGGAACTAGTTGGGCAGGGGTTGACTGGTAGGATGTTGTGGAGGAAGTAGTTGTTCAAAGCTGAAAGTGCCGAACCTTCCACACCAGGGAAAAAATTATGGGTTGGCTAAAAGATGAGCATGGGGCTGTGCTTGCTTGGTAAAAAAGGCATAAGCAGTAAGAGAACTGTCCAGGTTGACATGATGTCTTCAAACTCTTCCACAGAGCAGGATACAACCCCTCTGGGAAGCAATTGAATGTACTAATCCCTGTCTAATGGAAGGGAAGTGCTGGAAAGGCTTCGTAACTCACTCAAGAATTCAGGAGTCATGTAGCACATTTGTGAAATTAGGACCCCATCTCACTGACTGCAAAATCAGTGAGACCTCAGGGTAGGATACATTCAGTCATGTTTTAAAATTCCTTTGACACTTCAAACCTGTTTAAGTTTCTTAGAGTTCCTCTCCAGCCCAGATCCTTCGAAGGACTGATGCGCTTAACTCCCACGGACATCATCCTCATCTTCAACCTGCCTTTCAAAACCTGACCCTGATCTGGTACCTCAGGGCCTTTGGCCTTGTTCCCCAAAGGTGTTGAGGAATATCTGCTCAACATCAGGATTTTCATCAGCTACCCCTTGAATCTCCATCTGGAGCACTTGGGGCTAGTGGCCTGGTCCCAAGCCTATCATTGCCAATAGAGAGATTTCCACTGGCTTCAATGGGCTTTGGAACAGTCTTTAAATCCTCAAATAACCTGCTCTGAAAGAGTCTATCCCCAAAATTAATCAAGGGAAGGAAGGTCTGTGAAAACACAGCCATCTACGTTCCCAGATCCCTCCCAACCCCTCCCTTCCCCTCCCCCACGTTTCAAGCACTTCTGCAGGTGATTTCTGTAATTTTAATTAATTTTAATTGCCTGATTAATTTAATTGAAACACCACGGAAATTAAATGCACACATTATGGTGTGTAATTAACATTAAGGCAATGACACAAACTGGCCGGAGTGGAGCGAAGGTCTGTACGCTCTGTTAGTGATTCATGCTCTTCTATTGTTGGTGCTCAGGAACACGAGTTAGGAAGGAGTGTGAGACAGGGGCTGGTTTTGCAAGAGGTGCTGCTTGTTGGGAGAAAGCCACAGCAGGCTGGGATGAATTATGGGTGGCATGGCATGAAGCCTTGTTGATGAAACCTGCCTTGATCTGGAGGGTTTCGTCATGCCACCTGGTGAAATGAATGTGGGGTATGGGGTGGGGTGAGGGAAGGAGGAGAGCTTTCCTCAACAGAGAAGAAAACCTTCTCAAGACAATGCAAAAACAACAACAATTGAGATAAAACTTCCCTTTTGCAAGAAGTGTAAAAACTGCCTCTTTGGAAGAGGGCTATGTTCTGTCTTTCCGTCTCTGCCAGGAACCATGGATGTATTTGCATGTTAATTTTGAGTGTTCATTAGAGTCATTTTTTTATTTTCCTAACCTGAGGCTTTTTTTATTATCAGGAGGGTGGATGGATATTTTGCACGATAAGATCTTGTTTGTTGGGTTTTTTCTTGTGTTGTGCTTTTTATTTTTTGCTTTTCTCCCCCCCTTGCTTTCTTTCTCTAACCTGGTGTGTCAAATTCCAGTCTGTGTGAAAGGTGAGGGCGTGTTAGAGAAGACAATGAAATGTTCTGCATATGCAGGGAACTCTGGAAAAAGCTCAGGGCTTTGCTCATCCCACCCCACTCCACCCCTGCCACTCCCGAAGAGCAACACAACACAGATGGGTGAGATCATTGCTCCAAGGGGGTAATAAAACCAAACCAGAAAGGGTAATTTAGCAATACTATATATGGAAAAATTGGCCAGTTTTGTGCAACCACCGACTACTGCAAAGATGCCAAGCTGACAGAGGTAGACCAGGTAGGATCTTTCAGATCACTTCTGGTAAAGGCAGGGAGACTCCCCTTTACACATTTTATACAATTGACACAAATAAATAATTTTGGCCACTTTTCCTATCTCTTTTGTGGAAGAGTCAGTTCAGAATAACACTCTGGGTTTGAATTGAATCATCCTCAGCTTTACCCTGGTGTAAATGAAGATTAATCCATCCCTAAGACTCTAAATCTCTTCTGCTTACCACTAACATACTCATTCAAGAGAAAATTGTGGAGACTTTCCCAAGATAGAGAAATTCCTCATTCTCTTTTCATAGCTAGAAGTTCTGCCAGACCAGTCAAACTTTTCTGTGGCCATCCCTGACTCACAGTCAACCAGACCATTCCCAGAGATAATGTCCCCAGCTGCACATACAAGCATGCTCTCGGCACTTTCCAGCGCATGGTAGGATATTGCCAGACAGGGGAGTGTGAATAATTATCTGTTCTGCAGGTAAAAAGCCTTATGGCAGCTGAAAAAAAAAAATCCCACAGAAAGTAGGACTCTGCAAAATCAAGACACATCGCTTTTAAGAAAGCAAAGTAAGATGTCCATCTCAATACCCAATGGCTGAAGAAGAGCCATCCCATTCCCATAATTACAGGGAATGATAGGACCTTTCCTTTAGGTTTTAGGAGACCTGCATTAAACTCTCTACCCTCTCCAAGTGGATTCAAACTCATGCCTCCCACACATGAAGAGCCTCCTAACCAGGCAGCATTAAGTATTTCCAATCCCTCCCAGTTGATGCTGTTCCACTTTGTAGCCCTAACCTGGGTCTGGGATCCAGGTGCCTCCCTCCCAGGCGAGCAGCCTAATCAGCAGACTAGTGACTCACCCTGGCTCTTTGTGTGAGCTCTGAATTATTGCCTGCCAGGTGGAAGGGCTCCAGAGCCTTCCAGATCCCACTGCCCTCAGATACCCTCCAGCCCAGAGGCTAGACCACTCAGCAGCTGGTTGAGAAACATCTGCTCAAATCAACTTTCTTCCTGATTCAGCTGCCTCCTCACCAAATATCCTACTCATCTCCCTGGGGAGTGCTATGGGAGCATGCTGCCTTTCATTCTTCCCCTTGGATCTCTTCCAATCTCAAAAACAAAATTAATATTTGTCAATGCATAAAGCAAATAGACTAATTCCTGAGGGTGCTGGTTAGCACTTTGTCTGTGGGTTTTCTGTGACTGCATATTCACATGAAATTAGATTTTTTAGACAAGAGGGGTGGAATACATTCACTCTTCTTCTCACCCAACAGTATAGGCACTCTCTAAGAAAAAAGAAATACTTAAGCTGAGTTTCCCACTTCCTGCACAAAAATGCCAGTAGCTGAGCAACCTCTCACAGAGATGATGTATCCCACTCTTATTTCTCCTTCAGCTTTTGGTTACTCAAAAAAAGACTCTCTGGAATGAAATTACCTAAAATGTTCAAGGAATATCAGGAAACTTTCACCTATGACCAAAAAGTAATGATAAAAAATGATGGACCATCATTTCCAGGTTCATCTTTTCCAGGTGCAGTTTTAAGGAGGAGCCCAAGGAAGCTTCAGGTGCCACCGTTAGGTCCCTCCTCTGCCCCCGGGCACTCAGTGATTCACAAAGGACCAGCAGCTGCCCTGCCCAGTGCCACAGCTTTTCCTTAGATCCCCAAAGCCAGAGGAAGAGCAGCTGCAAAGCAGCTCTCCACATGCACTTGTGAGATGTCCTAGCTTGAACCCAACTCCCTTTGGAGCCCCAACGCAAAAGGACAAAGGTCCTTGGTGTGGGGACCAGAGAGAGGAAACAGGGTTTTAACCCTGCCTTTGAACAGAGAATCACAGAATGGTTGAGGTTGGAAGGGGCCTCTGGAGGTCACCTGGTCCTGCTCAAGCAGGGCAGCCTGGAGATGGCTGCCCAGGACCATGCCCCAATGGCTTTTGAACATCTCCAAGGAAGGAGACTCCACAATCTCTCTGGGTGACCTGTGCCAGTGCTCTGTCACCCTCACAGTGAAAAGGGCTTCCTGATGCTGAGAGGGAATCTCCTGTGTTTCAGTTTGTGCCTATTGTCTCTGGTCCTGGAAACATCCAAAAAAATAGGGGAGTGTAAGCATTCTTAGATGAGATAAAAATCCTGGTGAAACGTGGGCTTATTTTTTGTTTTTAAACAGGGAAAAAAAAAGGCCTTGGTTGTCACTGTTGTGGCAATGAACTACATTGCACCATTACCACCACTTCTACAGATGGTTTCCAATCACATACAACTTTTGACAAAGCAGATATTTCTAATTTTACATAGACAATTAACCACTGCCATGACAGAACAACTACATCCACTTCAGCTACTGATGTAGGTTCTGACCAAGGCATTGGATAGGAGGAGGATCTGAAGCCCATTGCAGACACTGACAACTGGGGCTACTACTAAGTTTGCAACTGAATTACCTTTTCGCTTATACATTGAAAGGATATTTTTATTCCAGAATTAAGTTTTGCTCTGAAGGGCATTTTCATTTCTCATTACTCTGAAATATACTATATTCCCTGAAATTTTTCGAATTCAGAAAAAGTGGAAGAAAGTTTATCTAACCCTGTACAGATGTATCTCTAGGGATGGGACTTTGAGCAACCTGGTGTAGTGGAAGGTGTCCTGGTCCACGACAGAGGGTTAGATGATCTCTTAGGTCCCTTCCAAGCCAAACCATTCTATGATTCTATGAAGCGTATGACTTCCCAACCTTAATATTGCATTTCTTGCTTTCTGAATGCTTGGCCACCCAACCTGAACTACATTGAAGCTTGTTGCTTGCTCAGAATAAATATCAGCTTCCATATAGATGCACAACTCAGTTTATTTATTAGGCACCATCTCCTGAATAATATTTGTCAGCTTCCAGAGACATCCCAAAATAAAATTGTATAATCAAGCTGGCAGGGGAGCAGAGAGAGGCCAAAACCAAGCAGTGGTCATTTAAATAAAAGAACCATAGTTCTTGTACTGATTTCATGACTTCAGTAGAGATTTTCTGGATTTGACTCTGAGGCAAACATAGACATCCAGAGCTTTATAGCATTAGATCCACTGTGTTCATCAGGAATCCATTGCTCTGGAAAGGTTGTGGAGATTTCCCAGAGTTTATCCACAACTCCAAGGCAGGAATCGCTATTCTCAAACACTCCTTTACAGATATAAGTTGGATCAGTACTCTGTAGTAATAGAGACTACAAATACCTGGAGCAGAAATAATATTTGGAGCAGGGAACAGAAGTTAGGATGAAAGCATCTCCATCACCAGGGAACAAGCCGGGAGTAAACATGGTGAATAAAAGTGGATGGGGATCTGTGGGCTTGGAGTTCCTCTCTTGTCCTCTCTATCTCCCTGGAGCAGCAGGTGCCTCGACAGATTTTCATAGTTTGCATAGTTCTTGAGACCTGAACAGGAGCTGAGAAGACAAATAAAAAGCTGTAGATTCTCTTTCAGCATCAGTCCCAGCAAAGCAAGTGCTGAGCAGCACCAATGCCAACCTGCCCACTGCTGGTGGGAGCCAGACTGTTTCCTCCCCCACCATGTCCATGACTGAATCACGACAGATCAGATGACATTCCACCTATATTCTCACCCAGAAAAACTGTCTGAACTCTGGAGAGCCTCATTCAGGTTTCTAGGTTTATACCAGAGGCACAAATGCCCTCAAACTCCCCCAAACTCCTCCCTTGCTTCCCAGGAAGCACAAACCCAGGATGCCACAGGGCTATTAAAACTCTTGCACTGCTGAATAAACAGTGACAAATTGTAGATTAAGAAAAAGCCTGTTATTTGTGTGAAAGAGGCAGCCTTTTCCGCCAAACGGATTCATCTGTCATTGCTACTGATTGCTCCCTTTCCACTGAATGTCCCCTAAGAAAAATGTAAATCCTATGTAAATCCTTTGTTATCACCCGACAATGTGCGTATCACAAGCTGCATGGGTTAGAACACAGGTCCATTTTTCTCCAGACTACACCACTCCTCTTTCAAATTTCAAGGTCTTAATGTCTCAAGAGTGAGGTGGCAGAAGGCATTCAACCCCCCTGGGACAGACTGAGTGAGGAAAGCCCTCGCAAGAGGAGGAGAAGGGGAATCTCTTTATGGGTTTTGCTGCTGCAATCAGCCCCACTGCAGTTTATTCACTTCAGGGAGATGAATGGAGGCTGAAATACAAACCCAGAGCTCAGAAGAAGAGCATCTCCCCACGGTGAGGAGGAAAGCATAAAGAAGAGGAGGGAGGGAAAGCTGAACAACAGGGAACTGCGCAGAATTCACCTGCCACAGCACTTTCCCCAAAAGTTCATTCCCGTCTCTGTGACAGGTTGCCACTTTCATGCCACATTGCCTGGGTTATGATAGAAAAATATAAAACATATATGTAGTAGCCAGCCCCATGTTTACAGAAAAGAGCGCAATAGTTAATCAAATGAATCTGAGGGCTGTGGCTCTCAGCGTTTGTTAACGAAACATTTATCAACCATGTTTACTGAACAATCTGTGAAACACTGGGCCAGCCTGCCCACCAAACCCCAGGAAGATCACAGACATGTACAGGTCACTGAAAGCTACCTTAGGTTAGCTCCTTCTCAGAAGAGCAGGACGAAAAATACAAGTTACTTTTCAAATTTTGCTTTCAATACACTCTCATGGCACCCACAGGTGGATTTCAACCTAACTATCAATCCAACAGAAGTCCTTCTAGTTTTCCAGAGGCCAGTATTCCTCTTTGAAAATCCAGCCCCAGAGAGCCATTTGTGGAGCTGTGATTAGAAAGATAAAGAGTGAAGAGTTCCTGTTTGTCAGGTGGGCTTTAAAACCTCAGATTTCTGGGTTTTGTGATTACCTACTTTAATAGGTGTATGGAAAATCACTGCTATTATATAATAATTTCATGAATGCACACCATTATTAAGGATGACTCCTGACACGTAAGTACAGCTGCATCCAGGGAGTAGCAATTATTATTATTATTATTATTACTATTATTATTATTATTATTATTTACACCTTTTGGAGCTCAGCTTATTTTAAGGTTACGGGTACCCTGAGGTGACCCTGAGGTACCTCTAGCTTACTTCTCATGGTACAAATCAAGTTACCTCTAGTTTAAGCTATGGATGTTTGCTGAAGGAGTAGATGTTTGTGTGCATTTGCAGGCAGTGGTGAGTTGGGGTAATTTACTCCAACGTCACCCACAATTAAAGACTTTTATTTTCACTCTCTCTAAAGACTACAAGACTTTGCTGTTAAGGATGATTTTTGTGTACTAAAGTAGACCTTGGGGGCTTTGATCATAACTCTCAGGAGCTGAGACCCACCATGCAATGAATGGAAAAGGCTTTCCCAACCATGCATTTCTACCCAGTCCTCATGCCCAAAACCAGCTGCAAAGACCCTTTCCTCTGTGTGCTGTTTTGGCCACACAACCCTGCTCTGTGCATCCTTCCTTTGGTTCTGTCACATCACACATAAGCTACTTATCTCCAGCTTGGCAGTCATTAGTATTTCTGATTTGGTCTCCTTCATGGGATACACCATTAAAAACTCAGCTGGTGTCCTGCTGGAGAGGACGGGTGTCAGCAATACCATGTTTTCTTTCCCACATGTAGATTTAGGGAAGGGCTCCTATTTCTTCACTGTCTCTAATGTTGCTAGACAAATTATCTTTTTTAAGGGGTGTACTGAAGTGTCTGAGAGTCTCTGAAGGAAGAATTCAACCTCATGCTACTTAGCTAAAGGCACTAGCTGCATCTCTCATTCCTCACAGCTTTCAACCATTTGTGCAAGATTCATCCTGCCCATCAACCCTCAACTCTCTCTGCCACAGTCCCATTTTATCTGCGTGGCTTGAGTCCCCTGTGAACAGCAGTGACATGATGCTGTGCAGGGATTCTAGGGTGGGGAGGAAAGCAAAACTTTGATGCCTTTGTGGCCATCTCTGTTTTGGCAGATGCAGAAGCCGACACACAGCAGCCAAGAACAAGCACTGCTCTAACAGCTGTTCGGCCACAGCCCTGGGAACAGATACAGTGTTTTGCTTGCATAGCTGTGATAATAGTTGCAGGCCAACTCCAAACTAAAATTGCTGAAACACTTGAGGAAGTCCTGTCTTTCTAAGGGTCTTCTGCCAGTAAGAAGCCCATAGTCCAGCCATGGACATTCACACTGCGCAGAGACTGCCAAGCAACACAGTATCACAAATTCCTATCTACTCTTATGGATGGCAGACCCAAAACTGCTCAAGAGAAGCCCAAGATGACAGATGCCTCCAAGGCCATACAAGATGCCTGCATGGTCATACCAGGCATTGTACAAGTTACCCATGGTAGGGTTCCCACCCAAAAATTAACACAGGCTTGGACACAAAGCCCAATTTGGCTGAGGAAGGTGTAAACTTGAGGCTTTATACAAAATGCACAGAGGAGATGTGGCCAGGGACACTGAGGATCATCACAAGGTCCTTGTGTGCCTTCAGCTCTACACAGGCCCCCAGTGGGGTTTGCAAAAGTGAGCGCAGAGAGGTAATGAGGTAATCTAAAGTCCTGCTGATCTCAGTACTGTTGAAGATCAAGGAATGAGTGCCTGCATCTATGAGATTTTGGAAAGCTTTCCAAGCTCTCCTCTCCATTTTAAGAAGCTTGAACATCTTCAGTAATCTAGCCCCAGTAGTCAGAGGAAACTGTATACAACAGCGTTCTCCCAAATTAAAAAACTAAACACCAGATCCAAGAAAAGGACTTAAGTGCTAATTCTTTTTGGTGCCTGGCCCTGAAGCAGCAGCCCAAAACACAGCATTAGGCCCTTGGGCTCTCCCTGCCTGATGCATAGGGAGTGTTAGGGATCTCAGAGAGTGGAGCCTTTCCTTGCACCTCCTCTCTGGTCCTGCTACAGCCTCAAGCCTGGAGGCTTAAAACCAGGAAGTCTGCCACAACAGGGAGCACCCCTGGGGCGAGACTCCATGCGGTGCATCGGAAGCCATGGAAAGCAAGCCAATTTGGAAATGCTGAGCACAAAGGGTGTGCTCAAACTCCAACCCGTCCTAAAGTACATGAATCAGGTCTGCAAAGTAAAATATCTCCCTCCACTTGGGTTCCAGAGGGCCGAGCCCACTCCTGAGGGGAGACATCTGGAAGCACTCAGAGCTGTGCTTTGCTCACTCTTTTTAAACATGGACCAAGACAGGGGTGCACACACCTTTCTTTTTTTTATCAGGAGACGAGTTAGTGAAATCGCTGGCCCATGAAGTGAGAAATCTGGCTTCAGTGCTTTCTTCAGCCTGGAGGGATCCAAACCACATTTCCCACCTCCCAAGAGAGGGCCCAAACCAAGGGGGGTAAAATGAGGTTGAGATTGGGGAGATAGGATGTGCAGCCGTCTCTTCTCCTTGAAGCTGCACAGAAGTGCATTCCAGGGGGCATGCGGAGATCAAAGGAACCTCCCGGAACACAGACGCACGTAGACCACCGCTCGCAGTCTCGTGGTTATGCTCTCAGCTGGCCAGCGTGGGCTCTGGGTTAGAGTTGCTCTACTTAGAGCGTTTCATATGAAAATCAGTCATAGGGCAAAAAAGAACAGAACCACATCTCACAGCAGGGAGAGGACTCCAGTGTCTCCATTGCTTCTCCTCGCCAGAGGTGCCTGTATCAAAGAGTCAAGAATCAGGGAGCTGCAGAGAGCTGTGAGATAACATTTTTGAATCTGTGGGCATCTTTGCTGTTTCTTTGGTGGTGGTTGTGAACAAAACAATGCATGAAAATATGGGCCAGCTCGCCAGTTTTGTGTTCCAAACTCAAGGAGGGGATGTAATGAACCACGTTAGAGACTAGAAGCAGGTAAAGATCCTTTCATGTTGCTTTTTTACATTTTCTGGGCCCTGTAAACTAACCATAAGCAAGATCTCCTTACAGCAATTTAACTTCTTTTTTTCCTTAAAATTCTGTGTGAGTCTATATTCCCTGGAATCACATGGGAGAGAGAGAAAGGATATGCTGGGGACATCTGGTCCTGCTGAGACCATGAAGTGGGTCGTGTACTTGGGGCAAAATGTAGGACCCCAGCAAAAGCTGCTGCCAAAGCATGGATCTCCCAGTAACTGTCCACCAACCAGACTGGGCCAACCAGCCATATCTGGCTTGTCAGTTGGGTGAGAAAGGACATGGCTGCATTCTTACTGTGTAGGACACTGGTTACCTGTATGGAGCAGGAGGTGAGTGTGAGCTGGAGAATTCTTAGTCTCAGTCCCTGAGACTTAAATGATCAATTCCTTTCTTACCCCATTTGCATCCTCATTCATTTGCTGTTTTTCATGGCTCCAACAACCCCAAGGGCTAATTCTCCCTATACTAATGAAAGATAGGATTCATCAGTAGGTTCTCCCACGAACTCATCCCTCGACTTCTTTCTGATGTGAGCGCAGGAGCAGAGAAACTGGTATGCCTAGGTATCAGCCTTCCCTCCAGAAAATTCCCTTGTTTGAGGACATTTTTGAACCCATTTGTGATTTTGGGCTGAAACAAAGGAAGAATATTAGTCCGCAAATTAATATGAGGGATAATTTCAGAAAACTGTGATCCAAATCTCCAAATACACTCATGGAAGTGTATTTGCATTTACCAGTGTGGGCACTGCAGATGGAAATGCTGCCTGTGGAAACACTAACAGTACAGTTCTTGCATGTAAAGCTCTGAGAAACTTGTTCAATTTGATGGAAAGCCTTCATATCACATGGGAGTATATGTTTCTGTATATGCACGGGGTCGGGAGATGCCCTGGAAGCTCCTGTTTAACAGAGAGGCTGCCTTAACACAATCCCTGGCCTCACCACCTACGCTAGATTTTTAGGCATGGAAAAGAAATAAAGTTTAAACATTCTCTCCAAGGATGGAAGGATGGGACATGTCTAAGCAGTTCATGGCCTGGAACCTAGAACTTCCCATGGCTGTGATATGCATTCACTGTGCTTTCTGAAATGAAATTTCTCTTACTTCTCTGCATATTTTAGTGAATTCACCCAATCTCATTTTTCAACATTTGCATCTATCGCCATTCATCTTGCAAATTAAAATATTTCTGCATGACACTCTGACACACAGGAGGGAGAAAAAAAAAAAAAACAACACAAAAGCATTTCTCAAAGTAACAGAACTACAGAGCTTTTCAAACTTCCTGTTTCATAGCTCTGATAGAAAAAGTACACTGAGTTCCTATGAAGCACCCTCCTGACATTTCCAGACTTATTAGCCAGTTTTCACACTGACTTCAATCAACCTCTTTAATCCTCCAAGGAAAGAGCATTTTTAATTCACCGATTGGCTGATAAGCTTGAAGCCAAAAAATGATTTACACGTAGATGAATTGTGCTTACAAGATGGAACTTCGAGCATTAGAAGCGGATCTGAATTTCCTATCTGTCATTTTATTTGCCACATTCATTTTTGCTCTGCCATTACCCTTGCTGATTATGATCTTTCAGCGCTATTGGGCTCCTGCTTCCACAGTTTTTAATCTGCCTTTAATCCCATAGATTTTAAATATTCCCCGGCACCGAGAGACTGGAGGCAATTAACTGCCCTTCTGATGCTCTCCTTATCAGTTGCCTCCTTGTATCTCTCAGAAGCAGCCTCAAGACACTTCCAGGCTGACAAATACTACCAGCATTTCTGATGAAGCAGCCGCAGCAAATGCAATGTGAAGTCCAGCTGCGTAACCTGATTCTAAAAAATCCAGTCATTCAAAGAAATAAATAAATGCAGCACAGGCATCTAGATTCCTGTTTCATTTTGACTTGATGCGAATGGAAATAAACAAAATATCTCTCTAAGTTTTTAGGCTCGAGGTTTTTAGGTTTTTCCTTTGGTTTTTTAAATTTTATTTTCTTTCCTTTATTTTTTTTTTCCCCGAGAGATAATTTCTGTCTCTTCCAATCTGATTGCTGTTTCAAATTGAAAAATGAGGCTGTTTTCCACGATCTGCCAGGGCATTTCTGATACCCGGAAAACAGATCTGTTGGGCAGCCAACGATCCTCAGATCAGAATCCGTATCTTTTTGTTCTCAAGCGCTAAAAATAAAAAATTGGCTGCACTAGTTCACCTACCACTAGTTGATGCAGTGTAAATTTTCCTACCTTTCTTAAAGGATATCCACTCAAATTTGGGCTTTGTTAACTCAGCTCTACACATTTTTCCATTACATCAAAGATC
Organism: Oriolus oriolus; assembly: GCA_013400235.1. Classification (NCBI taxonomy): domain Eukaryota; kingdom Metazoa; phylum Chordata; class Aves; order Passeriformes; family Corvidae; genus Oriolus; species Oriolus oriolus. The sequence continues at coordinate 778,281 of VXBT01008729.1, read as the reverse complement.
TGATACTATAAATAAAGAATCAAACCAATGTGACACAGCTCATGAAAAGATGTTTTTCATTAAAAACCATCTGTTTATTCACTAACTTATACGTTTACATAGCCCTTCAAGAATGTTAAACTTTCATTCAAATAGGTCACATGGCAATAACTGGGAAACATGCAGAATTAAATGCAAAGGGCCCAATTCTCCATGGCTTTGCACCTAAGTAAATCAATAATAGCCCAGAAAACAAGGGAAAGGTGTTATTATTTTCATCTCCTTTGTGTAGGTACAAATTACTACCTCTGAGATAAAAGAATTCATTTTTCTAATAATATATATATCTACAAGTATATAAGTATACCTGTATATGTATATATATCTATGTGTGCATATCTATATCCATTATAGACAACTGAGACTTCAACTTTTTCGATAATAATTTGACTAAAGCATAGAAGACAAATGTCCTACCTAATTTATAAAATTGCCTTTACTTAAACTCTGTAAACTGGTAAAATCGTATGGAGTGGAAAATTTACCCAGGGTAAATATTCCCATTCTCATCTTGCTCCTAAAATAGCTAAAAATGGGTATGTGAAGTTTATGTTCTTCTATTTATTAACTATCTTTTTTTATTTCTATGCTCAAGATAAAGGGGAAAGTGTGTGTTATAGTGAGGGGAAAAGAGCCAAAATCCCTGACAAGACAGGAAAAAAGTTCTGGTTCACAATCCATTTTTTTTTTAACTTAAAATCAGCAATATTTGTCAAGGGGAAAAGGTCCTCTCAACTTAGGATCCTGTTTTAATAAAGGCCAAAAGCAAACATGCACTGAACGTAAGAAAAGTGCAGGCACAGGATGGTACTTCCCAAAGGTGCCAGAAATTTGGAGTTCCAGAGTTTCTGAGCCAGAGATCACGTCCTTATATTTAACAAATTTAAATAGCTTTCTCTTCCATTAACTTCTCCAGTGGCCCCCCTAAGCTGAGTAGATTTTAAGCATCGACAGCATCCCGTGACAGCGAGTTCGCCAGCACAGCTCCCCGGCAGAGCCTCTGATGTTCGGAGAAGATCTGCTGGGGTGTATCACATCGTGCTGGCTCGTTCCAAGCACCGGCTATATCAGATCCCCAAAAAGGTGCAGAAACACAAATTCTTGGAGTAAATTTATATTCCTCTGCTGAATCGAGTGAAGGCATTCCAACTAAGTCAGAGGAACTCGAACGATTCCTGCTTGCTCAGTAGCTTATCAGAGGTTAGTGGAACTATGCTGATTCTCATTAGCTGAAAATTTAGCTCAATATTTTACTTTCGAACGTGTCTTACAGAATTACGAATTCCATTCCAGTCAAGCTGATATATTGTGCTCACAGCTGCAGGAGTCGAGCAATTAAATTGATAATATTTGATGATAATGTATGTATGTGTGTGGGGGAACACATTCAATTTTGTTTGGCTCTCGAAACAAAGTCTCTGATTTTTGCAAGGTTGCAATTCTGTCTCTCCATGTGCAGTTGAGTCTGTCTTTTCCTTCCAAAGGGAGTGCCTGCATGCTGGAATTAAAATTTACTCATGACTATCAGGCAGCAATCTATGACCGATTTGTTCTCACAATCTTCAAGGCAGGTAAGGAAGAATCAACATCAGAACAAGTTTTCTGTTTCCATATTCATCAGTTTGCAAAGGCTGTCCCGTAGGTCAACAGGTAGCTCACTCTTTGTGCAATGTGTTTCCAGTGTCTAACTCAGAACACCTCAACAAAGTCCTAGGAGGGATACTTTTCCTTGGTGGACACATGTCCCATGAGAACTGGGCCATGAGTAACATCTTTCTTTTCCATACCCCAAAATAAAACAAAACAAAAAAAATTACTTTTGTCTGTTACTGGCCTGGACGAGATTTGGACCACCAATATCAAGGTGGAAGTACCTCATAAAAGGCTCTTTGTTTCCTTTCCCTCTTGTTCACTCCTGATTAAAGACCAGAAGAAAGCAGCCAACCGTTGGTCTTGGATCCTGAGCCAAAAGCTTGCGAGTCAATGGAAATGTTTCTTATTGATGCCATAGCCTCCAGAAAGTACTGCCAGTGAGTTCCTATGACATCTGTATGGACCATGCTTTCCTGGTTATTATCCCTGGCTCTTTATATTTACAGATGGAATAAAACATATGTAGAAAAACAGTTCTTCTTTGTTGTACATTTCTGCAGTGTCTAATATAGGCACAACAGCAGACTTTGAATGTTGTAATAATATTGAAGACAAAACATAATCGTACTGGTCATGCAGAGTTCAGCTGTGGAGTTTTCTATCTGCAGTGATTAGCATCATGTTTTCAATCACAGAAAATAATTGTCATTTGCATTACTTAGTGTTCCTTATCAATTATAATAGTAGTTCAATTTTATTAGTGCCTGGGATAACAAATAGCTCAACAATATTTTAAAAGTAATATACGAAATAGTCATGGATATACGTTTACTGTTGACCTGCAGATACTTCAGGACTGAAATGCAGCAGCATAAGAGCAGGAAAGAACCAGGGTAATAAAAAGGTGATAAACTGATCCTGAAATAATTGCTGCTAGTTTAAAGGTGAAAATACTTATGTGTATATGTACTTAGTTGAGTGATGCCACATATCAAATTCATATGATACATATGAATGTATGGTTCACATGATACGCAGCAGAGGGGTTTGTATAAAAAGGGTTGGGTTTTAGAGGAAATAACAGAGCTTTGCTTAGATTTAGAATTTTGTTTTTGTTGTCCTTTTTCTCAAGAAAACATAAACAACTACCCAACAAAACAGCAAATTGTGGTAAAAGCAAACAGACCAAAGGAAGAAACTTTGTTATATAACACGATGAACCTGTGGTAACCATCCTCAGTATGTGTTGTTTGCTGTGACTTACAGCTTTGCTTAAGCATTTTAAAGATTCTTGCAGGTCTTTTTCAAGCTGCCAGCTCTAGCCTAGGAATTATGGTAATGTGCCACTTCTGAGCCCTCGGCAGGATTTGCAACAGAGAAATCACATCAGCCTATGCTGATTAACAATTCCATTCCATCCAGAGATTTATATAAAAAAACTATCTTACATTTTGCTTTTTAATAAGAACGATCGCTATCTCAAATTGAGTCCCAGCAAATTTTAATAAAGGCCCAAGGTTGAGTGGCATTTTGCATGCTGATTTAGCTGTGATTGCTTGCTTTTGATGAGCACCAGCCAGGCATGTATAGCTTTCCTCAGAGCAGGTTTAAAGACCAGTAGTAAGGAAAAGGATAAAAATAAAAACTTCCAACTGAAATTCGAGGTCTTTTCTCTCTATGATTGATTACTGAATAAATACCTACACATATCTCTGCATTCAACCCACTAGTAATATTCCCTACAGCAAAACAGCTGTTTTAATGGCTTTTAATATACTCCACTGTCAAAATATGTTAAGTTTGAAGAGTGCAATTATTAAAAAAAAGATATGATCAATCTATTTATCTACCTATCTTCATGACAACTCCTCAGTTTAATCAGCTGAGTATGAATTGGAATAAACTGATGCGTTTATTATTTATTATTAACTGATGCTGCGTTTGTATGAGGGTCCCCGTTTAGCAGATTTTTTTGCCATTGTTTTGGGTAGCACTTTCAGGGCTCCGAGTAATAGTGGCACATAGGTGTGATAAGGTGTCGGGTTTCTGTCCTTACGCAATAGAGACGATCTCTGTCGGGGGTTGTTAAAAAAGAAGAACAAATTGTCAGTGTATAAGGCTTTTGTAGTCACATTTTCCCCTCTTTGTGTTTTGAGTAAAAATACGCATTGGGAATATTTATTTGGAGAAAACTGCCTTCTGAAGATATGAGGGAAAAAGAGGTTGTACAAACAGCTGAGGTCAGAGCTCGGTGGCAGGGTGGGGGGGTGTGTGTGTGTGTGTGTACACCTTTTGAAAGCAGCAACGCCATAAAAGTGATCAGGTAAAGCATTCCATTTGTTTTGATTCAGCTTTTATGGTTTCACTTTTTCATCCCTCTCAATAAATTGTATTTCAACTTCTCTCATTAAAATAGTAACCCTTTCTTGCTCCAACTTGGAGAACAACACAGTCAAAAACCCTTTCATATAGGAACCATCCATCATCATTAGAAATAATGATCCTCCCACACAGTAACTAGTGCAACGTACGTGAAGGAGTAACTAATTCCCACCCAGTTTCCTTTGCCTCTTTCTCTTTGAGGGATTGCAAATGATAATTTAAAGAAACAGTGTGTGAAAGACGCCTTCAGTCACAGGAAAGCTATTTCCATCTTGTAAACTGGGAAATCGCGTTAGGTGAGACAAAAAGGATCCCGTATGATCTCAGTGGAGACATGGCCCTGTTTTCCAGATTAATGTCCCTTGTTGCTTTAGCACACACAGGGAACGATTTTCACTGAACTGTTTTTGTTTCATAGAGAGTAACAGAGAAAAACAATTAAAAGTAATGGCCAGGACACTGAAAGTCAGCTCCCAGTAACCTGCCTTTAGCCTACCTGAGGCGCATCACTTAAGCCCATACTTAAGTCCAGTGCTTAAGCCCATATAATTCAGTCCAAGCACACAGAATAGTTTGGGCTGGAAGGGACCTCAAAGATCATCCAGTTTCAACATCCCTGCCATGGGCAGGAGCACTTTCCACTACGCCAAGTTGCTCAAGCCCCATCCAACATGGTCTAGAACACTTCCAGGGGTGGGGTGTCCACAGCTTCTCTTGGCAAGCTCTTCCAGTGTCTCACCACTCACAAAGGATTTCCTTTTTACATTTAATCTAAATCTACCCTTTTCAGAGTAAAGCCATTGTGCTGAAGCCCACATGTCATTTGAACTGATCAGGACCCTGCATTAAGGCACTTCTGCAGCTTCTCTCTATGGTTTGTGAAGAGAGGGGCATATCCTGGAAGGGGAATTATGAGTGTCTGTTAAAGGGATCCATGGAGGCTGCCCTTCCTAAACAACCTCAGTGCTTGCTGATGACATCTAACAGAAAAGACTTGGGGGAATTTCAACAACCAAGAAAATCACAATCCCCAAGCCCCTCCTTCCACCATCTCACCCTGGAGGTGCCTCAGTTCATCGTGTGCCTGGCTTGGCTTGGGCAGCCCCACTGGGATCCAGCACGGCAAGGCAAGGTGGCACCAGAGTCCCCTGAGGGACCCAATCCTGGGGAAATTCTGGGAACACACCTACCTCTCACTCACAAGATCACACCCTTCAAGAATGCACTTGTAGTTGCTTTCTTCTTTTAAATGCAGCTGGCAGGGGAGGAGGCAGCAGTGACAGTGCCCTCTGCTCCTGTAATAACCCCAGGATTAAAGCACTCACTTGGGAACCGGGACAGTGGGTCCTGGGCCCTCCTCAGCCCCAGGGGTTCAGAGTTCCCATTTCCCATGAAACCATCCTAAACTCTGAGCTATTGGGTGAGGGTGAGATCCGAGGCATGGGAAGGAGAAAGTATTTATTTCCTCTTTCAAACTATGTCGATGAGTAGAGAGAAAGCAATGAAGGAGTCATGGTACCCCAAGGTGACTTTCAAACAGAACATGTGTCCATGTCCTAGGATTTAAAAAGAGGACTGTCCTAAATTTCAGTTTCCACTTTTTTTATTTTTTGCTGCATGAGTATTTTGCACCACAGAGCTATAGACTGAGATTTGAAGGATGTAGAGGGTATAATCTCTAGGAGAAAACACTTTGTTTATTAAACACCTCTCTAATTCACTCACAAAACTGTCACTTCCCCTTCCCAAATCCAGATCTCATACTGTGTCTAGACAAACAGATATCAGGCTGACACAAAAGGGGAAATGCCCCAGAAGCCCAGCATCTCTTTCTCCTCACAAAGGGTCGTGGGAATCTCTTCATCTCTCCTGCACAGTCCCACAGCTTGACCAAGGAATGCAGAAATGCTTTCTCCACCCAGCGTCACCTGCAGTCTTGTGGTTGGGGTACTCCCATGGCAATTGGGAAACGTAGGTTTGAACCTCCCAGGCAGAGGCAAACCCAAAACTTGTCTTGCTTTTCTTGGGCAAGTGGTTTTAACCACTGAACTACAACATAAATGGTGAGAGACTCCTCCTTTTCCTTTGGTGACTGTGTTTTTTGAAGGGAGCAAAGCAAAGCTGACTTTGCTTAGTCCTTTGAAGACCTGCTTAGGTGAAGCCTGGGACCTACCTGTCCCAGCCATACTTCCCTGCAGCCCTGGTTTGGGCACTTCCACTTTGTGTTCTCTTTCTTGATCATTTACTGCTCAGTGCGGGGCCTTGGAAGGATTTTTGTAAGGTATTAAATGCACGTCACATACTGACATGAGGTCTTAACACGGAGTAGGGGGTCCATTCTGGGCACAGGTGCTCAAGAGTTAGGTACTGCTATGAGCTGTCCCATGTGGAATAAGTATTAAACACCCCTGTGTTAGCACCTTCTGCAAGTGACAAAACTTTCTCTGGTGGGGAGTCTCTCAGGACTGTGAGTTTCTTCTCCAGGTCTACCCTTCAAAAAAGTCCACAGAGCTAAAAACAAGCAGGGTAAGCACAGGGCCTCTTCCAGCAAGATACCTGAACCCATGTGGATGACTTCAGCCAGCTCCAAGAACAGCTGGGAACGTAATGCCTCCTATCCTGGTCTGGATCAGGCCTTAAGGACAAAGTTGAAACTTCAATAAAGGTTTTTATGAAGGAAGGAGGGATAATATACCACAACAGAGATGCCATTTCAAAAAATTGAATGACTTAAGGCAGATACTCAGAAACCATAGAGGTGACTGTGGGATGGCCTGGATCCTCAAAATATTCTGCACCCTGGCTCAGACCCAGTTGGGCAATTCAGTGCATAGTTCCTTTACGGCATATAACCAGGTTCAGTGGGACCACTCCTGCTTGCTGTCAAGAATGGGTTTAAATGTGCAGCTGGATGCAAGCCCAAGCACTCAATACTTTGCCTAATTTAGCTTAAAAATATATAATAGGGAATAATGCCTGGCAGCAGATGCGTCAGAAAAGTGAAACTTCTTATCTGCTAGCATATTTTACAGTAATAATACCAGCTTGTGACTTATCCCAGATGTTTACTTAGGGTAGAAAAGTATCCTGAAATGCAAGTAAATATACAGGTGTGAAATGAATTGATATCGTTTTCTTCATTTGAGAGAAAAATACATTTCTGATATCACTATATCACTCTGTCTCTTACTGCTGTAATATGCCATGGGAGAATAAGCCACCACTTTCCATTTCTTGTCTTTTGAAGTTAATTTCCGATCCTAACAGTAAATCAGAGTTCTGTAATCTTGCTGATACATTACAGGGGAATGAAAATTTAATTTTTAATGCGATCTTTACTTTAAAAAAAAAACTTGCAGAAACGAAGAAAGCTGTGTTCAATCAAAAGTGAGGCTTTGGCATGCGATGGCTAAGTTTAGAATGAAAAGTAACATCAAAGAGATGTCTTTTAGTTTAATTTCAAACAGCACATGCCACCTTGGAAGGAATAAATTCTGGAACATTTCTGTAAAATCTAGAAAATGCCATTAAAGCCCAAGGAAATCTAAATAATAAGCAAAATATAACATTCACTGGTGAGAGAACAAAAGGACATCAAATTTTGTGTGTGGTCATCAGGAAGAGTAACACATATACATAAAATAATCACAAGATCATGCTCAGTATATCCAGCTAAAGGACATTGCCTGAAAATCCCTATGTCACTCTCTTCTGCTGCCTGACTTTCTATGGTATTACTTGAACAGAATCCCAGAAATCTTTTTTGTATTTGGCAAACCCCTTCTGCCACAAATCATTTATGAGCACTTTGAGTATCTTGTGAGCAGCACAGTAAAAAAATAGCCAGGGTCATCTAGGAATTGGCAAAATATGCATGCAAAGTGTTTCTTCTGTTGTGAAAACGTAAAATTTCTAGATCTAAGCAGTGCCCTCCACACTAATGGCCACTTAGGCATTTTCTGCAGGATCTGGCCTGTGAAATTTACAGGTGCTGGCTGCAAAAGAAGCATGAAGAGAGATTCAGCTGGATAATTCTTAAAATCCATGAAAGTTGATGGGCTCTGGTAACGAATGGAAATTGAGAATGCCATTTTGCACACAACAAATGTGACATTGTGCCTACTTCCCAAGAGGCAATTAAGGTCACCAATCAGCTTTCATGGATGTTAGCTCTGACTCAAAACACTTTCCAAAAGCAAAAAACCAAAACCACCAAGACCACTTCCCTTTAGTGTGACAACCATTTTTACAACAACATTTTCACGGTAGCATGAGCTCCTTCCTGTCATTTCTCAGGCTGAAGAAAGCAGCAGCCCTCAGGCAGGAACCCATGAAAAGTCACACGCCATCCCGAAGCATCCAGGCCACAATTCCAGAAAAAAAGTCCATTTGAAGAAGCAATTGGAGTTTGTAGGTATTTTACTTCAATATTTACTTTTACTGGAAAATCCGCCTCATGTCAAGCTGAGCAGCAATGTCAGAGAGATGCTGCAGAGACCACTCTGGAAGAATTATCCACTAAGCAGATAAAAACTAATGTCTGTGACAAACAACAACCTTTTGTCAAGTCAGCACATTTTAAAGACCACATTTTTTCTCAGCTTAGGCTGCGATTCCTATTTGTGCTTTCACACCATTGCTTTGAGACCTGATAAGATGCTATCAACAGGCCCTCTAAGTGCTCAAGAACCACTTTAAGGGGAATCACTGGGGCAATTACCATAAGCAGTGAAAGATATGGTATTTATTGATGGGAGATTAATATTGGCCACAATGCAATTGATTTTTTCCCTGCAGCTTTATTTTCAAGTTCTTACAATGTTTTGTGGCCTGCTGTGGTCTTTCAGGTTTCTTTCTCTTTTAGATATGAATTTATTTTTAACTATCATTCTAATTGGTTGGAGTTCTTCCAAGAGTCTCCAATTTAATCTCAGCATGTTTGATATAAACTGCCCTAATTTAATTAATAAAAGGAATGATGAGTTGAAGAAGCTGTGAAGCAGGATCTCTGTCTTATCAAGTTTCAACATAAACATCCTAGATGTAGCAAGGCAGATTTTTCCATCTAAGGCTGTTTCTGAAAGACCTACAAAACTAAAAGCTAGACCTAATGAGAAGACTTAGGTATGTGCAAGCTAGGTGCTGTAATGCCTGCGTTTTAGGGGCTTGGGATGGCAAAAGAAATCCAAAACCCAGAGTTTGGCTACTCAGCTTTCCTTGTGGAGGTCAAACACTTTTGGCAGAACACAGATCAGCCAAAAAAACTGAGTCATTGAGCCTTCATGCAGAAATGTGGAGCATGACGTGGAAAACAAAGGGGTGGGAGGAAGGGAAGACACAATTTTCCAACAAATTTCTTCCCTTAAGTTCCTTCAAAGGATACAGGCAGTCAAAACTTGGGATTTTTTTAATGGGTAAGTGCATATGGAGTTGAGTACAGTGTTAGGTAAGTGCCAAGTGGTTGGAGCAAGTACCCATGAAGCAGGAAAAGCGGTTCCTCAACTAGAGAGAATCCCACATGTCCCTCCCTCCTTAGCCGCATGCGGAGTGACATCCTGCCAGGGCCACTGAGACCCGTTCTTGGACCTCGTGAGCACCAGAGGACGCAGAATCATAAAATCACAGAATCGTGGAATCACAGAATGTTTTGGGTTGGAAAGGATCTTAAAAATAATCTAATTCCAACCCCCTGCCATGGGCAGGGACACCTTCCATTAGACCGGGTTGCTCAGGGTCCTCTACAATCTGGTCTTGAACACTTACAGTGATGGGGTATCCACAACTTAAGATCACAAAACAGGGCTGGTCACTGAGTGGGGACTGAAGATCTAGGCCACTTAGACATCTGCAGTGGCCCTTACACATTTGTGTCCTTTTGTCTTACTAAAGCTTTGGAAATGCTGCCTTTACTTGCTCCTAGGCAGCTGTAAATCAATATCAAGTAGATCTTCAAGGATGAAATTACAGTAGAGAAATTACTAATATGTGATGATTTTTTGAGTGCCGAGAATCAGACCTGGTGTTCACTGCATGATACTCAAAATATCTTAAAATAGAAACTTTCTGGGATACCTTTAGCAAAAAAAAAATAAGTTCCCCAAACCATTTTTTAAATTTAAACTTAGAAAGCAGAAATTTAGATATTAAAACCTAAAACCAAAATATTTTTTCTGAATTGTTTGAGAAACAATTGTCCTTATATTATTATTATTATTATTACTATTATCTTAGCACCTTTTAATTTTGCTATTAACAAATACTGAGGGAAAAAAGTCTTACTAAAGATATCTTCTAACAGATACACCCATGAGTTCTGAGAAGTTCCATAAAATGAAGATAGTTTTTAAACTTAAAAAATGGTTTTATTAAAAGACAAATCTTCAAATTCTTTTAAAATAAAAAGAGGTATTTTCAGATTCACATTAGAATTAAGGAGAATCAAAACCAAAAGGCGCTTTTTATTATTATTTTTCTCTTTTTTTCTCCTTGCCTTTAAGTGTTTCTTCAGTTCTGCTTGTCTTTGAAAAATGCAAAACACTCTCTTGCCTGCCAAAAAGCCCCTTGTGGCAAGCACAATGCCTTTGCTGGCCAACATGAGGACGCATAACTTCCCAACCTTGCATTCTTTGCACACACAAAATTCCCACTGATTTCAGCGGGAGGTCTGCACAAAAAGATGGAGTCTTTGGGTTAATGCAAGACTATGAAAGGCGAGAAAGTGCTTACTGTACTGAGAATATGCATCTGAATTGGTTTTATCACAGCTGGCAGGGCAGTAAAAGAAGTTTATGCGCAATAAACAGCCCTTGTGGTTAGAGTGACGTTGTTCATTCCTAGCCCAGAATATGGAAGGAGTTATTATTTAATAAAGTTTAATTTCATGAAGAGAATATTTTTAATGCCCTAAACGGCACTCTATGAAGATGACTGATAGCCCACTCACAGAAAGAAATGCAATTAATTGGTTTAATGAACTCACGACATTAATTACCTAATGTCTGTGCAGTTTCAGAATGCAGTTGAATGGGCAAATCCTGGAGAAGTTGTGCTCTGGACTAATTCCTCCTGAAGATCCCTTCCCGCCTCTGCAGGTGCAGTGGATGGTTACCAAAATGGTCAGGTGGGATGGACATAACACTTCCCTTGTGTGTAGAGCTTGGAAGCGGAGGGATCAGCTCCATCAAACCCAAAAGGGAAAGGGGAGATGATGGGAGATGGGCTAATGGCAGAAGAATGGTCTTTCTTGGCATACACAATAAACAGCAACTTTCTGAGCGTTGCAGATCATAGAGCACCTGTGAGGACTGGAACATAAGAGCAAAAATATGGCTTTTCCAACCACCTGGCTTCCCCTTGGACAGGTCTGCTCCTGCCAGGACAGACCAAGGGACACGTGCCAGCATGTTTAAATGCATGTCGTGACTCAGCATGGCCAGAGATGTCAACCCCAATCTCACTGTGTTCTCAGCGCCGGATTTTGGGACAGGACCCCTTTGTAGGTGCACTCATAGCTGGCTGGAATGGACCTCACTCAGCTTGACCCTACTCTATTCCCACATGGAGTGGACAGGAATGGATGGAAAAGCATCCCACACCTTCCCACAGAGGAAAAGGCAGGCTGAAAACAGGAGGGGTGCAAATGTTGAGCTGATGAAGTGCAAGACCAGTGTTAAATGAGGGTCTGCAATGAACAGGGTAGAAGATTTAAGAGGTCACCTTTTCCTCACCAGCCCCAAACTCAGCCCTGAAATACAGGAGCTGGGAACAGTTAAAAAATCCCTGGCTAACATGGCACTAATGACATTTATGACCAGCTGCGATGAGGGCTACATTAGCTAATGTCTGCAGGTTGTTGGGAGGTCATCTGATAAGCAGGTGCCATAAAACAGATTTTCGTTCACTTCCTTTTCTAATCTCCCTGGTACAAAGTATATTTAGAACAGGGAAACCCCACAGAAGCAGGACACTAATATGTGACACAACTCTGCAGCCTCTCAATATCCTACAATTTTATCAGACGATCAAAGAGGAAGCAGTGAGCTGGGAGATGGAAGTACTGCTCATTCACCTCATTTGGCTGCCTCGTAGTGGGAGTTTTGCTCGTGTGAAGACTGACGGATCAAGGGGAAGAAGGAAAAAAAAAAAGACACGCTCGGTGTTAAAGGGAAGCCTGTTTATGCCTATAAGTAAGAAAGCTTGCTCAAGAATAAGTTAACTCTTGCTAGAGGATTATACCTGTAATGCTGGCAATTCTGGCCTCTGCATGAGCTGTAATATCTACTTGCATTACCTCACAGGGTGTTATGGGCCTTAATTAATTAATGTTTGTAAAGCGCTTTGAAATCCTCGGATGAAAGGCACTATAGAAGTGCAAAGCAGTTATTAATATTAATATTGCATAAGTGGCTTGGCTCCCTTCGCACTGCAGAGCACACTAACTCCTGCAAGGGCTGCAGCCCTGAATCAGCAATCTTCACACCACCAGGCAGGAGCCTCCCTTCTGCCTCCTCCTCTGATCTCTTCCTTTAGGACTTCCACGGGCTCTTCCTCAGAAATCCCCTATGTCTTCTCTCACACAGGAGTGCGAGCAGTGAGATCTTTCACCCCATCGTCCCAGTCTGGTCCTCTTCTGGGCAAGAAGCTGCAGCCTGAGCAGATCTTGGAGTGATTAAAATCTCTGCATTTGAGAGGTGGGTCTTCACAGTTCTGGTTTTTGCCTTCAATGCAAGACATTCAAAGTCCTACTTCTGCAATACAGAGAGAAAAAAGTGGGTGAATTTTGGTGCATTATAGAAACTTTAATACAAAATTGAGGCCGCCTTCAATTTCAGTCATAAGCAGAAAACAATCAAGACCCTTGGCAATGCTGGTGCCACTTCAGATTTTTTTGCATGTTTTAAAAGAATAGAAAAGTACTAAAATATACAGGTTCTTTCCAAAAAGGTTATTTTTCTGGGGAAATTTCCTACCCAAAAGCCATAACAATACATGTAAATTGAGAATCCTCCACCTCTCACAGGAAATATTAGTGTGCTGGAAGAATGAATCCATATAATAAATTACATGCATATTTTTGTTAGTTAGATTCTCCTTTGATGGGCTGCCCTGGTGAATACAACTATACAGGATAATTAAAAGTAGGTAAATGTCACTTTATATACAATGTCCACAAAACCATCTCAAGATGAGTCAGTTAAAGGTGATGAAGCAGCTCTAGGATGGATTTGGTCAATAAAAATTCTGCCTAATTTGTCTTGAAATACTGCCTTTATGATGAACTCTGAATAATTATGGTAGTGAAATAACAAAAAATAATAATGATAATATCAAACACACTGATGATAATCCCATTCATGTTTACACATGAAGTTACAGGAAGTTATTTTTAACTTAGACGTGCAAAAATAAGCATTACTGTGAACGAGTGAAAAAAAAACCATTAATTACAGGAAAACAGACATTTGATCATCAGAACTGAACAGTTTTCCCATCAATGCACTAACAGATCACAGATCAGTTCCCCCTGCAGTAGCTGTACTGGCTGCCTATAGCATTAGCACTAGTTTGTACTTGTTTATGTCAGCGAAGTAACATATAAGTTAAAAACAAATTGGGCTAATGCACTTCAGCAAAACTCTTCTTGACTTTGAAGGAAGTTTTATCTGCGTACAGAAGGCGAGCTTGACTCAGAAGTGAAAACAATACCCTGCCAGTTCCACGTATCTGCCTTCACAAAGGAGGCAGGGAGAGCTTCCCAAGCTCCTTACCACAAAGAGTATAACGTGTGCAGAGATTAGGAACTGCTGAAGGCAGCTTCAAATCTCAGTTTGTTACAAGCTTTGCTGCAGTCTTGCTGTAAGGCAAAAAAAAAAGGTGCTTCGTCGCACCGAGCTCATTTGCTGGAGCGAAGGAAATGGTGCGTAGGTTGTTTTACCAAAAGGAGAGCAATTTGGCCCAGCCCAGGAGTCAGGGCACCCAGGTTTCTTTCTTGGCTCTGCCACTAACTTCTTACGTGGCCTTGGGCAAGCTGTGCAACCTTGAAAGCCTGCTCACCCCCAAAAATAAGGGTGATTATAGGAATTAGAAGGCAATTCATTAATGCATTAATTAACAGGCGGTGGGATGTTAGAGACTGAGCTGTTCTGATTCACCCTGGCAGCCAGACAACTCCGGTCCTATCAGCACCACTGCAGGGGCTTCCCTCCCCAGTGAGACCCCGGGAGCAGGGCAGGGGGAGAGCACCAGCGAGGCGGGCAGGGAATTCAGTCTCGGCAACTTAGAGTTGCCCTTTTTTCTCAGGCAGAGGGAACCGAGAGAAGGGCACGGATCTCCATTGTTTGCAGAGAGCCCGTCCCATGAGACAGCTCGGGTTGAGATTTATTTTTGTTGCCATTTAAATTAAGTATATAGGCGATCCTGAGGCCGTTTGGACGAGATCCAGCGTGTGCAAGCACCATGTTTGGAACAGGGTGGGAACTCTATTTGCGTTCAGACACAGAGGAAGCACTTTAAGCTGCGTCTATAAGACAGATGCCAGGGACCTATACTGGAAGGTGCTGAGCAGGCACTGGTTAGCAGTGAATATGTTGCTCTCTATAAATACATCCTAGGGAGGGGAAGGTGGGCAAGCGCCATGGAGGGAAATGAGGTATTTAAGCAAAAGGACAATGTTGGCACAAGAACAAACTGGCTGTAAGGCTGGAAATTTGAAGATTTCTAAACATCAGAGAAGTGAAGTTCAGGAAAAGCCTTCCATGAGAGAGGAGCAGGGGCATAAAAACTGATTGAAATGCACTGGCAGTAGGTTAATGGCTGTGACCTAGGACCTGGTTGCTGGCAAGAGCAAGGGTGTGGTGGATTTCAGAGAAGAGACTGACCCTTCCAGGAATGACTGGGAAGGGCCCTGAAGAGCTGGGCTTTGCTTTCCTGATAATGCCACAAAAATCAAGAGAGTTTCTTTAGGTTTACAGTAGACTGGAAGTGGGCAGGATTTGGCTTGGCATGCTGAAGCCCTTTATTCAGACAATATTTGCTTACTCCAACAATTGTTTTGCTGCCACTGTTTAAGGGTCTTCCTGGGAGAGGCAATAAATGCCAGGTTAAAAGGAGACCATGAGATACATTGTCACTGGGACATGAGGCCAAACCCTTTTTTCTTTCTGGGTGCAAAGCTGTAGTTTGCTCTTGTTTACCAGAGGAGTTAAATATGTGCTAAGCTGCCAATGTTATGCAGGCCTTTGCTTGTGGAAGGACAGGTTGTGCTCTCAAAAACCTTTTCTGCCCTGGGAACACCATCTTGAAAGAATGACATAAAGATCAGGTTCCTTCTCTCTCCAGGTATCAAACCTTCCTATCAAACCTATCCAGCTTTCTGGAACCACTAGAAGTCTAGATATGGAGGCAGAATAAAAATAGTAACAGTGGAGCAAAAAATACGAATTCCAATCGTTCGTTTTTTATCGTTTCTCAAAGGGAAGCTCGTTTCAAAGATGTGCTGTCATCACTGGAAGGTGGGGCTGCTCAGCACCTCCTCAGGATGCATCCTGCAACAAATTAAGGGTCAGTGAGGATCTGCCAGAACCAAAGTGGGCCCCATTCATTAGAATAAAGAGGTGACAGGTAGAGCTGCTAATCGTCCCAGTGATAACCAACTGGCTGGCACCACGGAGCAGCCTTCCATAATAGCTTGAGTCTCATCACTCAAGCATTTGTATAGAAGACATAAAAGCAAGAGTTGTTTGCAATTCATTTTACACCCCAGTGCTGCTCTCAGAGCTTGCTCCTGGGGCTGCTCTCCCTTCAATGAAAAATGTTCCAGAGCAGTAATTCCCACTGGTTTTCCAGTCGAGACTGAAATGACTCCATCGGTGACGGTACACTGCCCTGCACGTGGAGCCTAGTAATGTGAAATTGCTGTGCACTGCCTCTCTCTCCCAGCCACATTTTTAATGCTTATTAGGAAAGCCAGCAGCTGCCGGGGCTGCTGTAACCCTGTTGTTGGTGTCTCTCTTGAATTGCCTTGGCTTGTATTTCCTACTCAGGCACCCAAGGGCAAGGTTACGGGGTTCCCTCCTATTCAGACATTATTATTATTATAGCTGTTATTATTATTATTATTATTCATTACTAATATTAATTATGCAGCATGTGGTAGTACCTAGAAGCCCCAAACCATGGCCCAGAACCGCAGTGCACCCAGCCCTTCACATGCACTGAACAGAAAGACATTCCCTGCCCCAGAAAAGGTGCATGAGCTTGTAGTGGAGTAAAGAGGGAAGAATTTGCTACCTAAAGGCCAAATTCACCACGGCATGAAAAAATGCACCTCCCTTTAAGTACATCTTTGCATCATGAAACACATCTGTGCAAGCTAAAGCAGAATTCACCCCCTTGAAGGGCAGAAATATCATGAAGAGAGAGCCTGGAGATGAGGGTTGTGGATTTTTTATTACACTGTCGTAAGATTTATTTGGTTGAGGACTGGAGATTTGTCCTCAAATCTCCAGTCCTCAATCGGGTCGGTTTTTCAAATCAGCAATTTTATCACTACTGCTGCTGAAAGCAACAGAAGCCCTGGAGCCTGATGGCAGCAAGAACCTCATGGCACCCCTCAGAAAGTGAGAGTCCCACGGTTGTATGAAACCTTGGGATCAGACAAAACAAAAGACAGGGTACTTCCAGCCCCGCACTTGTGACTTCAAAGCCACATCAATCGAAGATCCAGAAAATGTTTAAAAACCCCATTTTTTTTCTTATTTTCAAATGTATTTGTGATGTGGTTTAGTGGGCATGGTATTCAGCTAAAGCTCATGTATCGCTTAAAAAGGTAAGGCGTACAATTAATTTGGATTACTGCATTTCATTATTTCCTTAGGATTTAGTCTGCAGCAATTAGAGACTACACATTTTGCACGTAATGTTACACAACACGGCCTGACACCTGCGACGAGCCCAAGGATCTGGATTCTGCCTGCCTCTGCAACAGCCCTGCTGCAGGAGCTTGCCAAGTTACTTCACTTCTCTCTGCCTCAGTTTCCTTCTCTGTGAAAACATGGATGAGTGTAATTTATTGTAACTCCTTTGTAAATTATTTTGAGGTCTGCTGAGCTCTATGATTTAAATGAGTGAATGGAGTTTGACACAAGGAAGAGCAGAAAAGTGATGCTTGCAACAGCATGTTCTCATTTCCCACAACACTGACCTGCTTGTCCTGCAATATAACAACATGTCACTTCAAAATTTACTTTAAGTATTAATTTAACTATTAGTTTAAAATGAAAGTGCCAGACTTTTCAAGTCAGGGGAAGTCTGTGTATAAATGCCTCAAGGCCTAGGAAGCTTTGAGCTCTAAATGCTGATGGTCACTTGAAAGGTACTTTGGCACCTCTTAATGAAGGGAGTGTGTGTTTTTACATCTTCAGTGGTTTAAAGATTGTTTTTCTGCTTCTCTGGTGTGTAATTGAATATGTTTTCATGTGGAAGTTGAGCTTTTCTGTTGCTTTTAGAAAGCTTTATGAGAATTGCATATGAATTCTTTTCTATTGAAATAGAATTCAAATTTTCTGATTTAGAAATAAAGAGCAACCCATTCTAAAAAATCCTTGAAAGGGTGCACTTTGCTCTAAGGGCAGATGAAGTCCACTGTTTCTGGCACTACCACTCACATGCTTAAAATCTGGCAACAGCTCATACATTGCAAAGAAGAGGATCAGCTCCTGAAACAGCTCGGAGTCATTGACCAGGTTAGACTGATTTCCAGGTATCAGGGTGCAGGTGAGAACATTTTATATTTGCCCTAAAGACTTTATAGAGTAATCAACTACAACAGCAGCAAAATCAAAACCAAACAATCCTTTGAGCAGAGAATCTTGGCTATTTTCCCTCCTTTTTTAGAGGATGAAAGTGATTATGCGTGAGAGGCACTTTCAGCCTAAGCCACTTCTCTTTAGTTCCATGGAGCAATAAACATGCTTGGCTACAGGAATAATTAGTAAATAATGATAACAACAAATGGGAAGGTATATCCATTTACCTTACATGGAGAATGAAGTATCATGTTGAGCATGCTATAATAATAATTTTATTATAATATCCACTTTATAACGGAGAACACCAATCAGTGGCTTAGTACTAGGCAAATCTCTAGCCTAAATAGAAAATCTAATCTCTTTTGGCTCCCCAGGTAGTCAACAGAGGGAGAAAGATTTATTTAGGAGACAAAATTACTCCTATTTCAAATCATCACTCCTGAAATACCTGAGATTCATGAAGTGTCAACAGAGGTTTCAAAGCAAAGAGAACAGATACTATTTAACAGCTGGGAAACCAAAGCACAGCAGGATCAGGGGCTGTGTCTTTGTTCCCAGTCACAGTGTTCTAAACCAAAATCCCGCCTGTTGGGTACTGCTGCCTCTGGAGCCACAGATGTCTTCTGATAAATTCGTATAATGATAGAATCACTAAGGTTGGAAAAGGCCTCCAAGATCATCAAGTCCAACCATTAACCCATCATTGCCAAGTCCACCACTCAACCATGTCCCTAAGTACTACACCTGCAAGTTTTTTCAACACTTCCAGGGACAGGGATCCCATCACTTCCCAGGCAGCCTGTTCCAGTGTTTGACAACTCTTCAGTGAAGAATTCTTCTCAATATTCAATCTTAATGCCCCCTGGGGCAACCTGAGGCCATTTTCTCTTGTGCTATTGTTTGTTACTTGGGAGAAGAGACCAAATTCCCCCACACTACAACCTCCTTCCAGGGAGTTGTAGACAGCAGTAAGGTCCCCCCTGAGCCTCCTTTAGACTAATCTAAACAACTCCAGTTTCCTCAGCTGCTCCTCATAAGATTTGTGCTTTAGACCTTCCGTCAGGCTGGCAGCACTGAATCCACTTCCCTCTCGCCACAGACATTAACTTTCATGATAATGGGTGTTGTTGGATGTTCTTAGAAAGCTAATGCAGAATTTCCCAGCCAGGAAAGTTTTTGGTGCATTAGCATGACCTAATTCTGCCCACATTTCATTCTGTGCAGTCACCTCAGAGTCAAAGAGCTACAGCTGATGAAAAAACAGTGTAGGTGGTCTTGGTTCCCCCTTACAAATGCCATGGTTGAGTTCCTTCTTGAAAGCAAAACAGCAGCCCAGCACAGAGGAATCATTGCATTAACAAAATTTAGGTGTCTGTCTGTCCTGCCTGGGTTCTACACTCAGGTGCTTAGCCAACAAAGGGAGAGATTTCTCCATAATTTTTTTTTATGAACCAGCCCAGAGAAAATTATTTTGTGCAGTGTTTGTAGACAGAGCATTAGAAGTCCAACTGGGTAACTTCAGTAGCTTAGCTGAGCACTTAGAGTTATGAATTTCTATGAACGAGAAGTATACACTTAAAGGAAGAGTCCCCTCTTATTCAGAGAACTATTCCAAGCCACAGGTGGAGGCTGCTTCATATTAATTTCCATCAGGATTCAAAATAGTTCTAATGGCCAAAAAGCATATGTTTCTCTGAAGGTAAAATTCTTCCATCTGAAATTCTTCTAATCAAACACACTATACACCAAAACTGAAAGGACGTCTGAAAAGACCAAAAAAGGGAAAAAAAAAACCAACTCAAACCACAAGGAACGCACTGAAACCCAAACTACAGAAACCTCAAAAAGAGAACTAACAACAGCATCACCCAAATTCCAGTTGCATCTCATTAGAGCTTTCCTAAACAGGGACATGCAAGGAAGTGCAGGCAAGTCAGCGAAGTGCAGGTGTGAAGTCAGCGCCCATAAATTAAAGCACATGTGCATGTTCTCATTTAGGATTAAAATGCCTTTAGTGGTTAATCCTCCTCTGAGGGTTTAGCTACAGCAATGTAAGGTGACTTTATTCCTGAATGAGAGCATCCCCACAAGGGCTAGATGTTTTTAACTGGTGCACATTGACTTCATGCTTTAGCACATTCACCTTCCTGAGGGTTCCTGAAAACACATGGCCTGGTAATGCTTGGCTGCAAAGGGCCAAGAAAGGGGGGGACCAAAGCTGGCTGAGGGGAAAACAGGGCTGGGCCCATGGCGAAGCCAGGTCAGGTTTGCTTTGCACACCAAAATCTGGCTACAGGAAGGACTTTCTTCTCAAATGGTTGTACACCCAACTGCATAGTCGCTTAACAAAATGTGCTCGCTTTTGGCATAATCCAAAGGGACTCCTTCAGTGCATTGCAGTGAAGTTAATGTGGCTGCTCCACCTTTGCTTAGTGTTGTGTTCTGGTTTTCATGGTGCAGCCACCATGTTCAGATATAAAACACCATACTCACAAGAATCATAGAATCACAGCATGGTTTGGGTTGGAAGGGACCTTAAAGATCATTCAGTTCTAAACCCTTCCATGGGCAGGGACAGCTTCCACTAGACCAGGTTGCTCAAAGCCTGGTCTCGAGCACCTTCAGGGATGGCGCATCCAAGGTTTCTCTGGTTAACAGTCTCAACACCCTCACAGTCAAGAATTTCAGTTCTTAATATCTGATCTAAATCTACCTGCTGTCAGCTTAAAGTCATATCTCCTTGTCCTCTCACTACATGTCTGTATACAAAGTCCCTCTCCAACTCTTTTTTAGCTTCTTTAGGTACTGGAAGGAGCTATAAAGTCTTTCTGGAGCCTTCTCTTCTCTAGGATGAACAATCCCGACTCCCTGTCTCCATAGCAGAGGTGTTCCAGATAACTGAGCATCTTCGTGGCCCTTTTTGGACTCTCTCCAGCAGGTCCACATCCTTCTTGTGCTGGATGCCCCACAGCTGGTTGCAGCACTCCAGGAGGGTTCTCATGAGAGCAAAGTGGAAAGGGAAAATCACCTCCCTCGACCTGCTGGCCACACTTCTTTTGATGCAGCCTCGGATATGGTAGACCTTTCCGGGCACGCATTGCTGGGTCATTTCAAGCTTCTCATCTATCAACACCCGCAAGTCAGAAGTGCTCTCGATCCCATTCTCTACCCAGCCTGTATTTGTGCTTGGGATTGCTCCAACCCACGTGCAGGATCTTACACCATGAGAAAGAAAGCAATTTGACTTTCAGTCTCTCTTGTTTTGCTTTTCTTTCATTCCCCTCCCAAGTAATAGTGGAAAAAGATGGCTAATCCTAAATGTAATCTGGATCTGGAAGAGCTTTGGTAAGAGCAGTGCTCATGGTGAAAACCTGAAAAGTTTGCTAGAGAAAAGGATAAAGATGACTGGCAGACATAACAAGGAACTGAATTTGATGACCCAAAAATTTCTTTCCAGTCCCACTGATGTAGCCTCACAAGAAAGTTGTGCACACTGAAAGTAGGTGGTTGGTTTCAATGCATGAAAACTGTGAGTGCTAAGGCCCACTCACTCAGTGATAACATCTTCTGCATTTCTCCTCTATTTCCATGGCATGCCAGGCTAATCTTAACCTGAGACACAGCAGCGAGTGGCCATCTGTATCTTGAATGAAAATACAAGCATCTCTCCTCATTTCCCTGGTGGAGAATTTGAGTCTCACAGCAGGGAGAAAGAGCAGGACAAAGCTGCCACAGAAACCTGTAACGGGGAGGGAGAAAATTCTATTTTGTTTCCATTTCCATGCCCAGTGCCAAACTTCCTCCTCACTGTTGCAGAAAATCACACAAACAAGCCTTTTGCCAGGCTGGCTTCCAGCTCCCCAGTGTCTGCTCAAAAACCAGTGTGGCATGTACCACCTCTGCTAAAGCAAATAAGGAAGCAACTGTGAGAAGGGAGAACGGGTCTGAAGTGGGAGCTGTGGTGAGCAGGGGTAGTGGCTCTAACCACACCAGGAACCCAGCTGCAGTTCCCCATCTCCAGGGCAGGTCACAGCCAGGAAGGGATGTGACCCGTGGCTGCCGTTTGCCACATGCTGGTGCTCGGCATGCCTCGGCCACAGCATGGATGGGAGTTTCAGATCTTGAGCCCATCAGCTGCAGTGCAAGGCAAACCAGGCAAACCTCTCACAGATCAAACACACACCGATCCCTTCTTTCACTGCAGAGCAACCACGCTGAGGAAGCTCAGCTACGCTTAGGAAGATTTCGGTTTTACCACGCACTCCCAGAGCTGCAGGAGACCAGCAGATAAAACTTTCTGCTTGTGCAAGTTCTCCCTCAAGCTCTGGCTCTGCTCCCCTCATGGCTGTGTCATGAGCAGGAAGGGTTTGACTGGTGGTTTTGCTGTGAGAAAGGTGGCACTCTCGTCCTGGCTACCTCACACGAGCCTCATTTTGCCTCCTTGAAACAAAAGGTCCTTGACACAGGAGGGAAAAAGAACTTTTCTCTAGGTGATGGTGGTATAGGCATGAAGAAACACAACTGGGAATTGTAACCTACCCAATGGCTTGTGTGTTTAATAGATAGGGAACCCAGCTGCATCCCATACCCTTAAGTGCCCCCCTGCAACACCTGAGTTACAAGACGGTCATCCCCACTACCACAGCAGAGGAGGACTGGTCTTTCAGTCCCCTCAGTGTCTGCATGAATCCTGGGATGCTACTTGCTCTCTCCTCAACCCTATGGGAAGTTAAGAGCCCTTCCTTACATGCTGAAAAATTTGCTGAAACTCATCTCTGCTGAAAGGGATTTAAGCTCTTCTGCCTGTTTTCAAGGTCCTGCACTGTCATGAGCTGAAGAAAAGCACAGTTTTGCTCCAGGAATAATACTCTGCCTTCTCCTAGGGGAATGTTCCTCAGGGTAAATACTCACGTTCACTTTTGATCTCACCAGTTTGTGCTGTTAAACATCAGCAACCAGGATGGAACAGGCCACTAAGGAACAAGGCCAACAAGAAGCAGTTCCTCCCAAAAGGAGAACATGGGCAACACAACTATTGAGCAAACCATACAACCTCACAATAACAGCTGTAAACTCAATCATGTAGGGTTTTCTTCAGGTTACTGTATATATATCTTTGTATACAGTTCAAACCCATCAAAAACAAAGAAAGACAAATCCAGGCACCCTGGATTCACACCCAGCGATGGCATCTCTGAGTTTTGAATTTCAGCCTTCCATGTGTGGGAGGTCCCACTGCCACTTGGGTCTGGTAGTCATTTACCACACCTATGCAGAGAACCAGGAGGAAGACCACCTGCCACCATGGCCATCATCACCAAGATCTCCTGCTGGCAGAATGAAAAGTCCAACAGCTTAATGTTTAATGACAGGGGAAACTGGAGTCTGCAGAACCCTGCAGCTGAGAACAAACACTGTACATAACCCACCTCAGGTTCTCCAGAGGCAGAAATGAGGCACAAATGGGCCGTGCTGGTGCCAAGAATGTCCAACACAACATCTAGTAAAAACGAGTGAAAAGATTGCAGAGACTTTCTGGAATGATCTATTAACATTTTTATGATGAAATGTAGGTGTGACAGGTCCGAACCATCTCCTCTCACCTCCTTAGCATGGCAGCGGCCGAAACACCTGCGGACGCGATACTGCATATGGCAACATGCTCACTCTGCCAAGAGACACGAAACTGTGTTGATGGAAATATGAAAATAGCCACACCTTGAGCAGATCTGGGTTAAAATGGAGAAATTATAGCTTTCAGTCTTCTTGCAAGGAGAATATTTACAACAGGAGGAGGGAAAAACATGTATGAAAGTTTGCAGCCCCGCATTGTGCTCTGTTTAGTCAGGAAGTCAGGTACACTTTCTGTGTGATGGCTAGCATCCCAAAACTGGGGGAAGATGAGGGGAAGAAAGGAAAAAAAGCTGAGGTCTCTGGGTCTTTAATTTAGTTAAAAACAAGTTACTAGGCTCACCATGAGGGTAACTGGGTGGGAAGCTCCAGCCTGGGGTATAGAAAGAGTTGTGCCAAAGTGTCTGAAGATCTATTATAGCCATGAGAGTCTGTGGCTGGAATTTCACCTCAGCCTGTGAGGAGGGAAAATGAGCAAGAAGGCAAAGATTTGGGTACTAGGCCCACTTGTGGGGATGATGAGTGTCTGGGTGGGAACTGAAGAGATGTGATGCTTCACCCAGGCTACAGAGAATGAGAAGGGCGGTGGGGAGAGAGGAGGAGGAGAGCTCATATAAGCAGAGATCCCATTTTGTTTCCTTTCAGTTTCATTGCAATTAAGGCACCTAATTGAAACCAGTTTTACCCAAGGTTTACTGTGGTGGTTGTTTTCTTTCTCTGCTGTTAAATGCAGGTGTTTCACATAGCAGGAAGTTGGCACATAAGGGTAAATTTCCAAAGTGCTGCCTGTACCATTCACGCATTAATGCCTGGAGAAACCAACATTGTGAAGAGCCCAGCTGTGCAAAAGAGATGCTGGATGGGAGAGGAGGACAGCGGAGAGAGGAAGAAGGAGTGGGGAAAGGATATTTTTCACAGCCCATGGACACTATGGTGAAGGTGTGAGGAATGAAAGTCACAGAATCACAGAATTGTTTGCATTGGAGGGGATCTTAGAGATCATTTCATTCCAACCCCCCTGTCATGGGCAAGGACACTTTCAACTAGACCAGGTTGTTCCAAGCCCCATCCATCCTGGCCTTGAACACTTCACGGATGTCAAACAGGGTCAGTCTCGATCTGTTGCAGTGTGTGACAGCTTACCACAAACCTGCCCTAGTACAGTAAGGAGAAAATTTCTGCTAGGTTGCCTTGGGGGCAGTCTTAAACCCCATCATTTTGTGCTGGATCTCAGCAGAGCTGGCCCAGATGAAGGAGGACCTCCAGGGAGCTGTTTACCAGCCTGGAAGTGGGCTGCAACTCTGTACATGCTGCTTCACTGATGTGGAGTGAGTGAAACATGAACTGAAGCAATATTAAAATTGCAGTGTGCCTACAGAGCCATAGGGGTGTGTGTGATGCTTTGCAGACAAAGAAAACTCTGAAGAAGAAAAAAATATACATATTTTACCCTAAATAAAATACCTTCGCAGTGGCCTGTCACAGACTCTTTTCCCTCATCTTCCTCAGTATCTGAAATACAATTTAGCAGTGCTTAGGGATGAAGAAAATAGAGATATATTTATGGACAGTGAACCTGGCAAACCCCTCTTGTAGCTGCTTGGGGTTGCACAGTGGATGAGAGAGAACAGCCATTCCCAGCTCAGGAGAGGATGTGATGGTAATTTTGGATGTTACCATGGGGTAGGGTGATACCAGTTCCATGTAACATCTTCCTCCTAATTTTGACATTACTTACTCCTGGAGGAAAAAATAAGCCCTTGAGCTTGTGAAGCAGCTTTAGAGCTGGGACACAAGCTGTGGGTAGGTTTTTTGCTAATATACTTCTGTCTGCTCAAAAATTAGTCCTGTGGATGCAAAAGGGCTCTGGGCTGGAGATGCAAAAAAGCTCCTAATGCAGAAATCTGCTCAGTGCTCAGGCTCCATCCTGCTCTGCAGCTTCTATTTACCTGTAGAGCCTTGGCCTGGAGGAAACATGGGTGTTGCAGACTGAGGTGGCTCTGATGCAGAGCCAGGGTCCAACCTCCATCTCAGACAGACAGAGAGCTGCATATCTCATCCATTCAATCCAAGCACTCCTCGAGAGGCAGAGAAAAACAACAAACCCTAAAAAGGACACTTTTGCTAGGAAATAGGTCATTGAGCTTTGGGTTTTAACCACAAGGGCACCCATTTTCCTACTGCACCACGGCTCTCTACCCTGCACCCGTCCCAGCAGCTGCTCACTGGGCAGGGGCAGCCCAGATTTCCCCAGCAATGCACAGCCCTGGTGTGCTCTGTACTAATTACCCCCTGCTCCACCGAGCAGTGCCTTTCAGTTGTGTGCTCAGTGTCAGGATAATGTGATAAAAATCATGTCAATATCAAACAAAATTAAGCTGTGTATCACTCAGGTGCTGTTTTCAGAGGAGCGGAGCAGTGTCACGGGGTTAACCACCAACGGAAGCTGAAGCTTCAACAGCCTTTATTAGCTCAGCAAGTGCTCCTAACCACACTCTTCCTATTGCAGAAGAGGCATCTTCTTTCATGGGCCTCCTCTTGGGTTGGGGAGGTGATATTTACCAAATAAAAACTGTTGCTGCACCTGTGTAGTTCTCATGTGGCTTTCACTACCTCCCAGGTTAACCCATTCCTCTCGGAGCCTGGTTTAGGGAGCATTCTTGGCTTTTATTTGAGTTTGCAAGAGGGAGGATGGGGACAGAGCCTTCGTGGTGGCACCTCAGCTTGCTCCTTGTCTTTCTCAGCAAGATGCTTGGCTGATAGGGGTAGATGGGAGAGGGAATGGGAATGCCTTCAGACCTGCACAGAGTTCCTCAGCCGCCCTGGCTTCTGGGATGTGAAGTGTACATATGAGAGAGGTGTAGAGGGGTGAAAATATTTATTTGGCATTATCACCCCACACAGGTTTGTGCATCGCTGGGGTCCGTGCCAGCCTCCTGTCGGGCATCTACCAAGCTGAGGTGAGGGAGGGGCAGGGTTGCATGGAGGGAGTGTTTTGGGAGCACCTTCCAAATTCATAAAGACATTAAGTAAACAACTTTGTGATTCCACACATGTTTTCTTAGAGGCAGAACCCACCCTTATCTACATGCAGGTCCTTCACTCCTCATTCCTGCTTTGGTGCTGCTTTTGGAAGAAGAGGAGTGAGACAGACTGCTTTTCAAATTGCTGTCTACACACCAGCCCTGGAAACTATGTGGGCACAGCTGGGGTTGGCAATAGGAGGAGGAGGAGACAGGACCAGAGTCTCCTGTCACCTATTTGTGCCTCTGTCAAGCTTCATGTCGCCCACCTTATTCACCGTGGTGAATAAACACCATGTGAAACTCTGTAACTGGTTCTGTAATGCCGCTCTCCAAAGAGGCATTCCATGGGCCAGGTTTCCCATATCCAAGGTGTCGTTGGGAAAACACCTTCCAGCAAACCTTTTCTGAGTGTGGGGTGCTGCCAGGTGACAGCCCAGCTGCAGCAAAGCCCTGCAGTAAAGCCTCTCCCACTGCTGTGATTCTTCACACCCAAGGCTGTTGCTTCCTGCATACCAGATCACCTGGCAGGTGAAAATACCCAGCAGGACAGGAGCTGCAGTGTTGTCTCCAGAAATAGAGTGACAAATCTCTGCCAATAGGAGAAATTGGAGAAATTCAGAGAATTAAAAATCCCGAGGGCTACTGAACACAAAGGCAGCCCCTTTGGTTCAGATGCAAATTACTGACACCTGGGAGGGTGTCCGAGGAAGTATCACTGCATGATTATTCCTGGGTTTTTTTCCGAGAGATCTATTGTTTGCTGTTGGCTATAACACACTGCCCTTCCCCTCAGTCCCCATGCCTCCCAGCTGTATTGAGAGCCTTGTGCTGAACATACATGGCTCAATACATCTGACCTGTGTTCCCTTCTGGCATTGTAATAACCAGGGTCCCAGTTTTGTGTCACAGTTTCAAGCAGAAAGGTTTTGAGATGATTGTGGTGAAATCAAACACTCAAAAAGATGGAATCCACCTCTGAGATTACCTTAAGGACAACGAGAAAATTTATCAAGAGGCAATTCTGTGTACTCTTTTATTTGCTTTCTGATCTAGAGCACTTAGGTAGCCACATCATTAAACTCATCTTCACCACTCTGAGAGATGGACATGGGCTCTTTAAAAAACAAAGGAGCTTTTCCTCAGGAGTCATGGAAGCTGGTGCTACTTATATTGATGGAAATGAGCATCCAGGAGGAAAAGTGCAGCTTGGATATTGCTCTAAGCTGGTCTGATCCGTTCCTTGAGGCCACCAAGGATAAACAAAGGCAAAAGTGTTTCTTGCAAGCAGTTCTCCCTTTTCCCCATAGTGGGTCTGAAGTCATCGCTGGAGAAATGTTACAGCAAGAGAGGCAGGACCCTTAAATCAGTTTATAGTTCCTGTTTTCCTTCACCAGGTGACTAATTAGTCCCAGATGGGGCTAGTTACATTTCCCCTGTTGGGAAAGAAACAGTGTGGAAAAATCCTGTCCTCCAGAACTGGAGAGCACATAAGCTGCTTTACTGTGAGCAGCTCCTCTCTCTCCCCATCTTGTCCTACCTCCTTCATCTTCCCCCCTTGTTCATAGCTGGACCAGGAAATCTCAGTTTCTGTACTTCCCCCACCCTGAATCATTCCACAAACACAAGTTTGGTGTTAAAAAATCCTATAAATATTGAATAAAAAAATGTTAAAAGATTTAATCTTGTCATTCAAGATTTTGTCTTGTGGCCAAGAGGGCCTAAAGATGTGGGACCTAAAGTTGCTCCTTTTTTCATGTAATGTCAGAAAAAAACAGTGTGCTTTGGGAAGCAAAGGGTGCTACTAAGTTATTGGAGAAAAACCACACGGCCAGATGCTATTCCCTCAAGCCCCTGAGGGTAGATGTTACCAGTGGAGGTGTGACAGCACTCCAGCACTCCTAGACTATAAACAGAACCTTAAGCAACTCATTTAAGACAAATCATTTTAGAAATGAAGCATTTACTTACTCATCGACATAAAACCTCCACTCTTTAATTGTCTATCTCATTCTGTGAAAGTGCATTGAAAATCTACCAACTTTATAAATAGAACTCAGTTAACAATCGCTTTGATGTCTAAGATGAAGTCCACATTGCTACTCCCCCTGTCTACCTGTCTGTTTTTTGAGATTGTCTCTGTTTAGACCAGCATTCCTGGGCTGGTAGTGAGATAGATGTAAATGAGGGATGATGAAAGATTAATTATTTTTCATTGGAGGGAGTTTC
This sequence comes from Oriolus oriolus, assembly GCA_013400235.1. Taxonomy (NCBI): domain Eukaryota; kingdom Metazoa; phylum Chordata; class Aves; order Passeriformes; family Corvidae; genus Oriolus; species Oriolus oriolus. The sequence continues at coordinate 749,576 of VXBT01008729.1, read as the reverse complement.
TTACCAAGGTTTTCTACCTCACAAACATCCCAAAGCAGAGAAGGGAGATTATGACAGCAGGGAAAAGGCCAAGTCCTCCCTGCTTCCCTCTGAAAAACAAATCTGATCTTTTAATCACGATCCCCATTTTCAAGTGCCACAGAACTTACCTATAGTCCTAATAATCTCCCATTTTGCTGCTGGGGTGCCTCATTTGGGTTCTGTAGGCATACACTTGATGGTTCAAGGTGGGGAGATCAGGATAGTGCAAATCACTCACTGGTTTCTGGTCCCAAGGTAAACGGGCACACACAGAAGGTGGTCTGAACATGGCACCCAGAACTCCTGTCCATCCATTACTGAACATCTCATCCCCTAAAAACTGAGACTCCTGTGATGATATTCAGAACCTGTGGCATGCAGATTTTATGTCAAACACCTTATTGTGCCCTATTGAAAACCCAGCCCTAGAATGGCAGCTGGGATGTGAGGGATACTGTCAAGAACTGGCTGTGCCAGACAGCTGGGAAAGAGCCCACCCACGTCTTGCCTGACTTAGACAAGTCGCATCCATCCCCCATGTTCATAACTCCTCAAGTTGCTTCCAAAATTCAATGTGTGGGACCTGAAAAACACCTATCGTGGAGGGGGTCTGAGCACAGATAAACTAGACCTGCTGCCAGTACACTGGAAGGCTAATTAAGTGAATATGGCTTTCAGTAACTTCCAAGCTAAACAATTTGCCAAACTTGCTAAATATTGGAAGTGTTTTGCCTCTATTGGCTCCGTGCTCAGGCATCACAGGATGATTCGTTCCACCAATACTTCATGTACCTGCATGTTTTAATGACAACTGAAATACCCTGGCATTTCTGGGCTAGCATGTGTGCTATGATCTATGAGCCTACACTCCCTCTGCCTTCACTTTGAACTGAACTGCTTTATTAAGCAACCCCACTACCCACCACTGCCGAACGTGCCAGGACCTGTGAAGTTCTCTTGTACAATGTTGCCTTTGAATCCCTTCCAAGACCCAACCAGTAGCACCAGTATTCAGACACTGTAGGATGATACCCACAGCCAATGAACTAAAACTTCCTTTGGGAATCTGTAGAAACCCAAGGAGCCTGTTTTGGGGTTTTTTTTTGACAAAACCAATTGATGCACAATCTGCAGTCATTAGGACAGGGAGCTAGAAATGAGCATATCTGCAATAAAAATCTCTACACCTCCCTGCTTCCCCAGGAGACAAAGTTGCCTGTCCCAGAGAACAGGGCACTCTGAAAAGAGGAATATAGCAAAAAGTGGTTCTTCTGCCTTATCTGTACTGCACATGGAGCTGCCTCAGAAGCTTATTTCTAAGGATTTTTTTCTGATATTTACTCTTTTATTGTTACAAAGCGGGTAAGATATAGAGTCTTAGATATCCATGGTCGGATCCACGAATGAGCTCATGTATTTCAAGTGGTATTAGATAGTCAAGTAGGAATTTGGCATGAGATTTAGTTCACAGATGAAGGTATCCAGATTCAGGTGTTTACTTGATGACCTGTGAAATCCCACTGCAGCTGGTGGGAAGCCAGAAGTGTTGTCAGTGACTTCTTAAACTTTACTCAGCTCACTTTAAAGCAGACACTTTTGTCTGGGTCACTAATCAGTTTTCTTGTTGGTAAAGACTGTGATTTGTAGGAGCTTCATCCAGCTGGCCACTTACGCACACCTGGAGTGAAACCCTGGAACATCTATAACATTTGCACCAGATTGTCAGAAATTATTTGGGATCTATGGAAGACCTATGGTCTTCTGAGCAACATCAAGAGGCAAGACATGTCTTAGAGCACCTCAAAGGACACTCAGCACCGGCTCCCCACAAGGGTGGTCACAGCACCAATCCTGCCAGAGTTCAGGGAGTGTTTGAACAATGTTCTCAGGCACTTGGTGTTCTTCTTGGGGTTGTCCTGTACAGGGCCAGGAGCTGGACTTGGTGATCTTTGTGGGTCCCTTCCACCTCAGCATCCTCTATGATTCTATGATATGTGTGAGAAATGAATAGTGCAGAGAAGGCAAAGCTTTTTGGCAGCAAGGGACAGAAAGAATCTTTATGGTTGAGTCATTTTGTGCCATTTGCCCTCAGAGCCATGGACTATTTGTCATCACAGACATGTCCTTTGAGTGCAACCTTTTGGCTCTCAGGCCTCTGGGCCTACCAGATGGCTGGTCAGTACAGTGGTTACACAGGCCTCCTGTAAGCTGTTTCAGTACAACTGAAACTAAACAGAAAGTAAAGGGGGAGAGGAAAAAAGACCCAACAGCCAACAGTCTACCTGCTTATCAGTCTGATCTAATGTCCTCTCATCTTTGGATGAAAGGGCAAGGGCAGCTTGGCTTCTCCTGACCACCAAACAATTGCTCTTTATGCATTTGTTTGCACATATATATTTATTTATACTACAGTACATCATAGCAAACTAAGATGGCTCTTGGCCAAAATATGCACAGTGTTTTTCAGTTTGGTCTCTGTGAACAGCTCCCAGAAGTGTCTGGACAGACACAGAGAAATTTTGGAGCAACCTGTACTGCTTGTGTTTTGCTGGATCCTAGCAAACACAAAACAGGATGCAGACTTGGCAAAAGACAGCAAAGGAGGATTTCTAGCTGTGCTTTAACATCTATTGAAGTTGCTATGGGATCTCTTCTCTCTGTTTCCCATTTCTCTTTACCTGTTGAGTTTTCCTAGAGAAATCCAAGGATATGCTCCATGCACATGCCATGTCCCAGAGCCCCGATTTCCAAATGCCAGCATGAGGAACCATCGCTCTCTCTGGTCCCCATGTCAAAGCTTCTTTCCTGTGCAAATAAACACTCACAGGATCCTGTGCACTTCTGAGACTCTTCCAGTGTGGAATCATCATGTGGCCATGGCATGCATCCAGCCCCAAGAGCCCAGAATTTCTCCTGAGTTCAGTAGTTTAAGCTCATACCTGTATAATCAGAACAAAAAAAAAATCCCAGGAACAGGTCTTACTTAATGAATTAACATAGAGCTTTCTCCTTCCAGCCAATACCCCCAAGCCACAGCATTCTAATTCCCTTCCTGTCCCACACTGGTACATTTATACTAGCAGGTCTGCTCTGGTAGGTGTGAGTGGGATAGGGAGAAGGCAAAGAGTTTATTACTTTTATTATTCCAAGATAATTAAGCAGGGCAATTTTGGGCATAAGCAAGTACTAAGCCCCCTTTTATTGCTCTGGCAGAGTAAAGAGGCTATAAAAGGCATTTAAATTACCATTACCCTTAACAGTGAAGTTCAGAGCCAGTCCAAAAGAAATTCTGTTCATTTCAGGCTCACTGACTTTAGTGGAACCCCAGTTTCACAGCCTTGGAGAATTTAACCCTATCAAAACAAGACCCTTTACCAAGCCATTGCCCAGAGAAGCTGTGGCTGCCTCATGCCTGGAAGTGTTCAAGGCCAGGCTGGATGGGGCTTGGAGCACCCTGGGATAGCGGAAGGTGTCCCTGCTCACAGCAGGGAGTTGGAATTGGATGGTCTGTCAGGTCCCATCCGAAATAAAACATTCTATGATTCTAAGGTTCTGTGATTACTGTTTGCTTTGAAGCAAGTGCAGAGAGGGGACACTCAGACAAATGTCAAGAGGTGGCTGCAGAGCCAGCAATGAGGCTTTTTTGTGTCTGCAGAGAGGAGAGACACCTAAAAGCCCCAGTTTTACAGGGATGTGGTCTCCTTTCACATGTCCTAACCACTGGCATCTTCTCAGGTTGCTATTTTTGAATATACCCTTATAAACCTTGCCCTTCTCCTCCACAAAAACATCCCAGTGGGATTTTCAGATGCTCAGCTTCAAGCTGGCTCCAAGTTTTCTTACAAGTCTGGTTCCTGCAGTTACTTGAGCAAGGATAGGCTGTATCACTGAATCTTCAGCATTTCCTTTATCTGTTATTTAAAATGGTAAAGCTTACCAGGGAGATGAATACAGGAACAGAGGAGTTGAAAGCTTTTATATCAGTCCTGTGCAAACAAAGTTAATGTGTCTTCCTTGTGCACAAAGATTAACTGTGATTAAGTGCTCCAATATGAAAAACGAAGACAGAAAAATAGAAAAGTGTTGCAGTGCTTAGCCGTCCTTCTTAAAATAACTACCATTGTGTTAGGCTTAAAAGGCATTTGCTAAAGATTTTGTGAAGAATTAAGCTTATTTGTTATTCTTTTAAGATAGAAACAAGAGTAAAGGAAAAGCTGTTAGTCAACATTGTCTTAGAAGATAAAGGTTTCTAGATAAGAGCATATATGGGTCAATAGAAGCTTCAGTAAATATCTTTCTTGATTGACAGGTCTCTTGAGTTTTTTTAGCTGGTTTAATGTCACCTTCTTTCTTTCTCTTTTTCTTTTTTTTTTTCTTTCCTACTCTTGCAGTAATATTGGCTGAGGGGGACAAGCAAGTTATGTCACATTTATGTTTGACCAGCGGTGACCCCTGGAAAACAGTGAGAAGCAACCTGGGGGCTGGGGTTTGCACCATGTCAGCCTAACTCAGGCATCCTATCAAGAGGTTTCTATTAAAGGAATGAGACAGAGTCATCCCAAACACTTCTTTCAGATTATTTCAGGAGTTAGACTTTGATGATCCTTGCAGGTCCCTTCCAACTCAGGATATTCTATGATTTTATGATCATGGATATCTCCAACAGGGGAGACTTTCTTCTGATTTAGTTAAACTCATTTAAAATCATCCCTCAGAGCATGGCTAGAAAAGAGCTGTATATTGCAAACTCCAGGCTTTAGACTTGCTATAGGGAGTAGGCATTGATACTTTAATGTGTTTGTCTGCAAGGTGTAACTGTCAGGTGCTAAAAACAGCAAACCTACCTAGAAGTCCTAAGGCAAAAAATAAAATTCAAAGATCTTTTAATTTTCCTTCTGTGGCTAAGGTTGAGTGGGTTTTTTTTGAGTTTCCACTCAGACACAAAGATTAAAAACAACTTACATCGAAGAGGCAGAAAGTAAAAAGAAAAAAGGAAAAAAAAAAAAAAAGATGATTCTCAGATGATAAGCTTATTCCAGCAGCTGAGTATTTATAAGATAATCAAAACAAAATAGGCTGAGCCGGGGTGTAGATGTGTCTGTTCCCCTGGAAATAAGACCTCACTCAACAAAAATGCCCTTTGACTTCAGTGTGGCTATCTGAGGAGTCAAGAGCTGCTCAAAGCCCTGATGCTCACCACCCCTGAAATGCATCCAGCTGGGTGAGAATAAAGCTGAGACCACAGTGCAGCATCCCTTGAATCTCAGTCTTAAATGATAACCACTCCCAGAAGAGATTCCTGTGTTGAACAGTGAGAAAATAAATAGCTCTGCTTTGCATTAGGGTGCCAGATTTTGGAGTGTTTGAAGCCTATTCACATCTCTGCCAGAGGTAGGAGAGAGAGCACGCAGACAGAGAGACAGGACAGGGAGGCACAGAGGTTTGCCTACTGTGAAAAACTGTTTAACTTAACTGAATGACCAGCAAAAAATCTTTTTCCCCTATGGACAGATCGAGACAGGAGCAGACATCTTGTGAAATTTTTCGGGCAACCTACCCCACGAATTAAGGCTTTTAAAATGGACCTTAGGCTAGTTACTGAGCATCTATACCAGGGATTCACAAGAGCTTTCAGCTGTGTCCCTGGGGCATGTTGGATGTGGCAGAGCTGGGTATGTTGGCAGAGAAGATGCCCATTATTCTGGACATCGCCTGCAGCTCCAGCTGTGCTTTGCAGCTGGCTCCCAGCCTGTGTCCCAGCAGGAATCTTTGCTGAGACTCCCACAGTTTGTCACCTCTCAGTGAACAGGGAAAGGAGCAGGTCCTCTCCTTGGGTAAGGTCACTTATGCCACAGAGCTTAAGGGCTGTCTTTGGCTCTCACCATCCCGCCCTGATGGCTGAGAAATGCTGACAACCGCCGTAAGAGCCACCAGGACGGAGCCCTTCAGCCAGCGAGGAACCCCAGAAGCCTGACATCCACAGAACATGAAATGATGGATCTGTGTAGGAGATGGATGGATGCTTCCAGTATCAGAGCAGGGTGAATCTCCTGGAAATGTTGTCCTTCCCATTTTCTCCCATGCAGTCCCGCAGCTCCTCTTTCTGGGACAGCCACAACTGTGACCCGTGAGTGGGGACAGAAGTACAGCAGGAAGCTGCCCTGGGGGTTGTACTGCCTTGGCAGGACATGGAAAAGAGATTTCCCCTGGGAAAACAGGCACAAACACAATGACTGATAAAAGCCTTTGAAATACACTGTTCAGTGAGGACAAACCTGGGGAGAGAAGATGTTCGATGAGACACACAAAATTTCCAGAAAAATATTAGTGTGTTTCAACTCATACAATTTTCAGTGGGAATTAGTGCCAAGTGTATGGAAGGAATTCAAGCATTAGCCTTCCCCACACATCCCACTGCTGGTGCTGGCTACAGCCAGCTCATATGATTTGAAACTTGATTTATCCTCAGTGCAAAGTCCAGCTTAAAATTCAGTAACGCGTTTATTTTTTTTCAGGCACAACCTATTTCCCTGGCCTAAGACTGCCTGAGAGGCAACAGATAGTTCTGCCTTGAAACATGTTATAGCAAGAGCTGGGGTGATTTTGGCCTGTCTCAGTATTGTGATCACTGTTGGGAAGTAAAAGCCCTTCTCCTACAAGCTGCAGGGAGAGTGCGTGTGGATGATCACGTGCGTTTCCAGACCCCTCATATCCATGTTGAGTAGGAGGGGTGCTGAGAACAGCAGCACAAGGGCTGGAAAAAGCCACAAATACCATGAGAAGCTTGCTGAAGAAAGTACTAATTTGTGAGCCAACCCCACCCCGTCTGAAAATGCCTCAGAGGTGTGAACACTGCAGAGGCAGAGAAAGGGGAACTGGCCTAGTGCAGGAGAAGAAATTGGTGGAGACAAATGTATGAGGTGAATCTTGAGGGTCACAATCCACATCCAGACCCTCTGAGAGGAGACAATGGAGATAATCTGTGATTCTGTGAATCTACCCAAGTATGCTCCCTGTGTGGCATGAGAAACCAAGACAGACAGAATTGAAAAAAAAAACAGCCAGGGTAGAAAAGAAGAACAACATTTGGTGAAATGCTTACATTGTGCACAGCAACAGCAACCGAGGGGTAGGTGGTTGATGCAAGTGTTTCTTCGTGCTCAGCTACAGAGGATGTGCACGTTGCCACACCAATAAGATGATTCAGAGCTACAGCTCAGGATTTTGCAGCTCAGACCTTTGTTTTCCAGAGGTTTCCACGTCAGCTATCCTTTCCAAAGTGGCCAGGTCTCCCTGTATGTGACAACACAGACCTCGATCACGTTAAGGAGGACAAACTGCTAAAATGGCCCTCTAACTGATAGATCAGTGGAAACAGAATAACAAAAGACCGATTTATTCTGGGACAAAATTTGGTAGATGAGTGGTCCTCCCATGTGTCTGTCCTGGGTTTTCATCCTGAGACACTGTGCAGATCCAAAGCCTGGCTGAGCACAGAGTTGAACAGAGACCAGCAAAGCCAAGGTCTCCATCTCTGCACTCCCACTCCCCTTCTCCTCTGCCATTATCAGCAAATGTCTGATTTCAAAGTAGGCCGCTAGAAAATACCCTTTTAAGTTGTGGGTTTTATCTCCCCCTCCATGGTTTTTATTTTTAATTTTGCACGTTGCCACCACTTGTTGAGGGGACCCGGTTGTTTTACTTCTTCCTGCTGTTTGTTTTCCCCTTTGCTTTTCACATGGGGGAGGATGGCAGAGGGTGGAAGCAATCATGCTCATCATCAACAAACACAGGGCACAGGGAGGTCAGCCCAGCATCAGACTGGGTGCCTGAGATGGAACTTCAGGGGCAAGAGCCAGAGCAAAACCAGCATGGTGAGGGGGAAGCAAAAAACAATGCATTTTTTTGTTTGGGTTTGGTTTTCTGTGGTCAGTCTCAGTGCAAAAAAAAAAAAAATTAATTCACGTGCACTTTCAAACTCCTGGAGACCCAAAATGCCGAGGTGTGTTTAGGAAATCTGAGTCTGCATGTGCGACAGAGGTGTCATTAAGAAAAATAATATCTCTGAACAGAGAAGGCTGGAGGGGATGGAGAAAGGAGGGAGGTGGAAGACGAGGAAAGCTGCTAAGCTAAGAAAGGATGAGGTAATGATAACATAATTTCCTAAACTGGCTACTAATTAACCACAAATCTGGAGCTTAGTGCTGTGAACCAACTCCATCATGACCCAAAAATCACTCTGAAAAAGAAAAAAAAACCAGCAGCAGCACATTTTTCAGTGACAGTGCTAGCCAGAGAAACTAATGCATTTTATAGCTTTTTTTTCCCTTTTCTTTTTCTCCTCCGTACTTTTAAGTAACACGCCAAAACTTCTTGTGTACATAGGAGACAGAGAAAAGGCAATTTTGGATGTGAAGTGAAACAACCAAAGAATAGGGGAGATTCCCTTTTGGTGCTGCTCTGGCAAAGCACAGAGATGAGCAGTGCCCAAAGCAGCCTGACGTGCAGCTCCAAAGTGTTTTTTACACATGACAGTATGGAAGAGGAAAGACAAACACAAACACCTTCCCTTGCCCAGCTCAGCCTCCTTTGTGCTTTGAGTCACGTGCAGTAGTCAAGGCCACTGGGGTCAGCCTGAGAAGTCTCAGGAGGAAATAGAGCATCCTGAACAGTGGCAAGGGTCTGGCCTGCAGCTCCTGAGGTCCTGGTGCCTTTTCCCATGCCAACAAGATGTCTACATAAAATAATCCTTCCATGGGAATAGCTGTGTAAGAAGGCAGGAAGCCCTTTCTCATTTAACAGGCATTACCTACAGCCAGTTTTCTTTAGTGGAGGGAGAGGTCCAGTGTTCATCCTGCCTGCCCACATTAAGTCCAAATGCAAAATGGCATTTTTCTAAGAAATTACAGTTAAATAAATCCAATCCTTAGACATAATAAGGTGCAGTGCAGCACAGCTTCAATGCAAAGCAATGCTGCAACAAAAAACAGCCAGTGGCTCAGTAAAGTCAAAGACAAAAAAAAAAAAAAGTTAAATTTGCGTGAAGCCATAGATATTAACTTTTAAAAGCTGATATGCATATTGTGGGGTGACAAGAAAGGAGAGGATGTCACCCAGGACGTGTCAGAAAAGGAAAAGAAAAATACATGTGCCAAAAGTTCCTCTTTTAATGCTGGACCCCATATGTTGGTAGCATGGTGTTGGTTGCTTCTGGCAACAGAGATGTTGAGCTGAGGGAGAAGCTGGAATGTTGAGCCAGGAGCACGACAGCAGCAGTGCCTCCAGGAGATGGAGAGATGGGCTGCTTGGGAGACTACGGAAAAACCAGCCAATATCCCAGCCAGGAGCCACAGAAAGAACTGTTGTGGGGAGAGGGGGTGGGGACAGGTCAGGCCTTGGTGTTTTGGATACACAAGGAAAGAAGGAGTCCAAGTGGTGGTGGAGAGGGCTGAGCCCCTCCCTTCCTAGCATTCCACATCATGCTGGACTTGTCCCCTTGCTTGCTCTTCTCACCATCTCTTTCTCCTCACAGCACTGCTGAGGGCCCAGGCTGAGACCACCAGACCTTTGGCCATAAATGAAAGGAGGTGCAGGCTAATGAAGGGGCTAAAGCCCTTCTCTTTCCCCTCTCCTTGTAAACCCACACCTGTGCATCCCAGCTGTGCTCACAGCCAGGGTTTTGACTGGAACATTTCTTTTACATGGTGAAAAGAGCTTACCTGGATGGCAAATTTGTGAGTGCACAGATGAAATCAGCCTCATGCAGGAGAAAGCCTCCTGCCATCAGTGCACTTGAGCATGAGCTAATAAACCCTGCCAATCTTCACAGCTAAGAGATTTCCTCCCCATCACTCAGCACCAGCTGCAGAGGAGAGGGCACAGTGCTCCTGGCTCCAGCTCAGCCTCCATTTTCCAAATGCTACATCCTCCAGGTGAGGGATAATCCATCACGTGTAGCATCCATTTCAAACTGCTGCTCATGCCATGCACTTCATACATTTAACATGAGCAAAATGAGAGATCACGTTCAGGAGGGGCTCATCAGAGCAGGGGTGCAAGGAAAATGGACTGTGCAGCAGACTTGCTATAAAAAGAAAAAACAGTCTTGTTTCTCTTTCTCACTTTCTACTTTGGTGACTAATTGAAAGAAAAGCGTTTCCATGCAGCAGGTCTCTTGAGTGCCCTTTGTGAGCTTTAGCACTGCCATTGCAGACAGTGGGAGACTCAGATGGCATAAAGAGTCCCCTGCCTTTACTAAATGACCTTCTCTTCTACCACAGCTTCCACCCCCGGTCTCCACATTGACAGACTCTCCCACCACCAGTGCTTTCTGCAGCTGGCTGCAGCCTGATCCTCTCTCAGTCACAGCTTTAGAGCTGTCTTATTTATTTCAAAAACTGGTTTGGAGGTTTGGTGTTGGTTTTTTGAGGTGGGGTTAATATTTATCGGAGTATTTCTGCTTTTTCTTAAATATGAAAAGAAAAATGAAAAAATAATTATCACAGGCAGAAGCTTCAGGCACATCTTCACATCATAGGAGATCAGAAGAGGACTAGTTTGCAGATAAACCAAGGGCTGCTCACTGAAAACAAGGGTGAAATCCCCGGCTCTGGAAAATACTGTTTTGTATCAGCTTTGGGGGCTTCTTACCCAGAATGGGTCCTTCCAAGCCTCATACACCACACATGAGCCTAATTTCTTTGCCCTTTGGTCTATTTTCCCCTCTGGGTGATGATCATCTCATTTGTTGTCATGCTGGCATCTCCCTTCTGCCTCGGGACCAGACATTGCCAGACACAGCCCATGGGAACGTCCCATCTTGTGTCGAGGGCTCTGGAGCAGAGCAGAGGCTTCAGCCTGTGCTGGAAACATCTCCTCATACATCTGCCACCCACAGGCATTTCCACCACAGGCACAGTGCTCCCCTGTGGGTCAGCAAATGTGGACTGGTGACCAGGGTACTATTATGGGGTGCACAAATCATGTTCAGTGGGTGACTTACATGCGCTCCTGCCCTAGGCAGACATCCCTGACACCCTGCTAGGCAGAAGTCTGATGCATCTCTCTCCTCCTAAAAGACAGAGAAGCACTTGGGTCCTTCTGAGGATCTGGATTCACTTCCAGAAATGGTTACTGTATTTAAGAACTACTGGGGTTAAACAGCTGAATTAAATTTTCTATCGTTTGAAAAAGAAAGGTCAAAATGATGGGTCATGAAAGCTTTTCTCTTAAATTTTGAAATAGGAAATTCAAGTAAATCAGTTTGGCTTTTTGAAGGGGGGGTGTTTTCTGTGTTGTTTCAGTTTGGGGGTTTTTTCCCCCAAAAACATCTGAGTTTGAATAAATAAGTGTTTTCAAAAAATTTCAAGTCTTATTGTCTTACTAGGTTTTATTCAAAGTCATAGTTGAAGCTCTCACAAGGTTGTAAAAAGCTCTCCTTAAAAACATGGCACAAAAAACCAGGTAGGATTACTCAAGCAGGGTGCTGCCTCTGCTTCTCTTTGCCATCAGACAGTGCTGGCAAGAGACAGAACAGGGCATGTCTGAAGAAACTTTCCTCTAGTGACAGAGGGCTCTTCCCAATATCCCACAGCGCTTAAGCAAAAGCTGCGATTCTTTCAAAACTGTAATTCCCTCTTGAGTTTGTGAAAGAAGCAGAACACCATTGGTGCAGTTTCAAGCCACGTGCATCTCCCTGGCTGCCCGTTCAACAGCAGGAGGCTGCCACGGGGCCACCCAGCACATCAGTCACACCTCATTCACGGGATGCCCTTTCGGCACCACTGTCCTCACTGTGGCCCTTTCGCACCCACCCGCGGCTCCCGTGACAGTCACCACGTGCCCTCATTCGCGTGCTTCACACCGGGATGTACATCATCCCCAGGGCTAGCAACACATTCCTGATTTTGCAGGATGATGAAACCTCTTGCCACCAAGAGCCACCTGACTCCCCCTTCCCCAAGAAATGGGAAGAGAAAAGGAGAGAAAATGTTTCCTACAGCTTCTAGCTTCCTTTGGGGGAGGTGGAGCAGATGAAGGAACTGCTCAGGCACTCAGAAATAGTTTTTCTCCCTTTTTGTATCCATCTGAGTTTGGTAATACTCACACAAGCATAGCACAACCCTCCTTAATGCATTAAGACTAAAATCATAGCTTGTCTTGATTGGAGACTGCGTGTTAGCAGTGCCCAGCTAAGTCAGGGCTTGCATTTTAATTAGCAGCTCTAATGGTGAAATAATATGAGAATAATCCCAGTAAGTGCTTTGCCTCTGGCAGCTGGAGATAATACTGACATTTCAGGTGTTCCCTAGACTGTATCCATTTTTTACGATTTTTTGTCCTACAGCATCAGCTACAGGTCCTTACACCTGATAGACAATATCCTCATAAGTAAGCATGATAAGAGGAGTTCATTTCTCTGAAGAGGCACGGTCACGAGGATGTATCTCATTGCCTGCAATTTGGGAAGTGAATGGACAGTGGTGAGTCAGTGAACAAAGCCCTGAAGGAGTTTTTTTGCTCTGTTGGCTTTGCAGAAAGCCTGGGTCCCCAAATTTGGGACCAATGCTTCACGGCAGGGAGGTCCTCCTCCCCAAGGAAGGACCACTCTGTTCAACACTGTTATACAGCCTGGGATGAAAAAGAATAATTCTTTTTTCTCAAGTTTTTGGAGATACCTTTGAGCTGGTTTTGGACAACGATTAGCACAGTGGAATTTTGGACACCAACTGGGACTGTAGGTGACACCCAGGAATCACCTATAATAACCAGTTACCTTCTGCTGTCCTGAAAGCACTGCTGGGATATTTAAAAAATGTTAGGATTTCTTCTTGGGAGTGATGTATTTAAACACTACTCAGCTTTTTGAACCCAAAGGCTCAGTCTAGTTCCAGTGGAGTGCACTATTAGTGGAGTCAAATCTGCACTAAGGCCAGTTGTGAGATGCAACTGCATGAGACAAAAAAGGAGGAAAAAACTCATATAAAAATTTAAATGCTATCTGACCCATTTTCCTGTGCACATAAAATTACAGCTTTTTTTTAGATATGTTAACACTGGAAACAGGATCTGAGTATCCAGCTGGAAAAATGGGGGAAATAGGGGAAAAAAGCTAAAACACAGTGCCTACAGATATACTTGAAGCAGTTGCACAAAAATACTTTGCTTCTTTGTCTTAGGCCAGTCCTCTCTGCCAGTAAACTGGGCAGGACTGTGGTTTAACAGCTTTGCAGACGCTGTGAGGTAGAGAAAGAGCAAGTGACTCCTCAGGCGTTAGCACTGGTGGCCCTGTCTCTCTGTGTCTCTTTTTCTCTGACCTGCTAACCAGAGCCTTCAGTGAAAGAGTGGAGAAGTACAGAAGCAGAGATGATTCATCAGTACCTGGGCACAGCGATTGTGATGAACAGCATGGATGGAGTCTAAAATGAAATTCTGTGAAGTGAGAGTGAAAACCAACCCGAGTGGGGTGGCCCATTTTAAAGCTCTTTCTTCTGCAGTTTGGGCTCATGGGTATCAGAGGGGTCACAAGCAGCTCCAGCTCCCTGGGAGTGCTGTTATGTTCCCAGTGTGCAATTTCTGATGGATTTGTCCACCAAAATCACAGGTTTCTGAAGACCCCCTGGGTGCTGGCTGACTGAGCTAAGCACACTGCTTCCTTTGAAGGTGCCAAACTGCACTAAAAGTAGTTAAAGACACAGGAAATGTTTCCTTTTTCCATTTAGGCAGTTGTTGTCCTTGCCCCAGGGATGTTATATGAGCACGAGTGGGAGGGACCCAGAGCAGCACCATAGGAGGAGAGTTAAATAGCCCTGGAGCTGGTGAAGCGTCCTGCTCCCCATTCCAGCCAGGGGCTCCCTGTAATCCGTCAGCTGTCCACTGCCTGCTATGGACCAGCATCATTAGGGACATGAAAGGGGAAAAAAAACATGCCCAAAACCCAAGGAAACAAAGCAAACAGGATTCATGGTCTAGTGGTTAAAAGGCAAGTGCTGAGCAGCCAGGAGAGCTGGCTTCTCTCTCAGGCTGGGGCACTGTAACTCTTGGTTAGCATCCCCTCCCTGTGCCTCAGTTTACCCAGCTATAAAAAGGGGATGGTTCTCCCTCCCTGAATACATTAGGAGGGCTTTAAAACACCCACAACCTAATCAGTGTTACAGGTTATTCCAGCCTTGGCAACCTGGGAAAAATCAAAGCTGATTTATACTGCTGAATCATTGCTGGCACTGACAAACTGGTAGAGACAGTCCTGTCAAGTATCATATTTGAAACATAAGGTTTATACCATTCATTCCTGTCATTTTTTTTTTGTTCCATGCAGTGGTAGATAGGTATTGCATACAGTGATATCCCCTCAGTGCGTGCCAAAATGAATAATGCCAGGGAGTTTCAGCCCCAGGGAAAGGCCACAGTGGAGCTTCCCATAGGTCTGCTGCCAATGGAACCCCAGTGCAGAGGAGGTTGGTTGGGAGGTGTGTTCACAGCTGCAGTTTCCCCATACAGCTTTTCCTTGATTTTGTTCCCTGTGTCACTAAACCTGGCACAATGCTCCTCACACACTGGAGATGCCATCAAATCGTGGTGACAGCAACGGCGGAAGAGAGGAGACCATTTCTGCACATCTCTGTTGGTTAGACTTGGGATTTTTGCTTGTGTTGGGTTTGCCCACACCTTCTAACCAAGAACGCTAAGCCAGAAACATTTCTTGAAAATCTAACCCAAGAATAGTGACTGCACAGGTTTGTTAACATGCAACAGTCACACATCACCCTATTCCTACATGCGACAAACCCGGGAGCACCACCAAACATTCAGTTTCTCCTTCAAGCATATTGTGAATTCCAGCCCTAAAACTTAGCTTTTTACACTTCTCTGGACCTCTGACCTTTCTGGAGCATTTCAGTAGGGATCTAAGGGGTTCACTTGGCATTCATAAGCTCAAAATGGATAGGCTTCTTTACAGACACCTCTTCTTAGAGTGGTCTTAACATCAGGGCAAAACATTTTTCTCTTCGCCATCACAACAGGTCAGCCAGAAAAGAGGTGGAGTCTCCAACCTTGGAGCTATTCGAAAGATGTGTAGAAGTGGTACTTGGGGGCATGTTTTCATGGTGGCATTGGCAGTGCTGGGTTAATGATGGACTCAATGATCTTAATGGTACTTTTCTAAACTAAATTATTCTGTGATTCTATACCGGCAATTACAGACTTGCACAATATTTTTTTTTTTAGAAAAGGCATGCACTGTGGAAAAACAGGAAATTTTTGTCATGAACTTGAAAACCTTCAAGTTAGCCCCACAAACTCAGAAAACATTCCATCTAAAACCCAGGAAATACAGTTTCCAGCATTTCCCTCCTTTTTTAAAGGCAGAAAGATATTTTCCATAGAAAACATGTCAATAAAAAAACAGTGCATTTCCAGAGAAAATTCAATCACACGTAATTGGAGCTGCACAGCACTAATAATGTGTTAGGTACGTAAGGTACTCAAGGTACAGATATTAACGCCTGCCTTTATTCAGGTGTTTAGGATACTGACTGCTTGAGGGAAAGGTCCAAATAGCCAATGAAAAACACTACTTTTTCTTTACTTTCTTACTGGAAAGACACTTAGGTTTAAGAAAAGTCTGGAGATCACATGATCCAGCCCCTCACTCTCAAAGGAGAGCCATCCTTGAAGTTAGATTAAATTGCTTAGTGTCCCATTTGGTTGAATTTTGGATATTCCTGAGGACAGTGATTTCACAGGGCTCTTTTCTACTGTTTGACCACCCTCAAGGTGAAAAAAAAATGTCCACAATAACTTACTCTCCTGTCTGTTGCCTTAGTCCTGTTGCTGCGCTCTCTGAGAAGAGTTTGATTCAGTCTTTTCTAAACCCCTCTTAAAACAGCTGCAATACCCAATCTTGTAAGTGATCTTGAATTTTCTCATCTTAAAACTCTGAGCCAACCCAGGAGCCTCAGCTTCTCTTGTGCCATGTGCTCCTGTCCCCAGCCATCTCGATGACCCTCCACTGGGCTTGTTCCTGTAGGCTCATAAAAAATTTGATACTTATTATTAGAGAATTTAAATTCCTTTCTACCCATCCTCTTGGTGTATAATCTAGAAGTCCTAGACACTCTGGGAAGTTCCTTACACAGGATGAGCACAGACCTCAATGATGAAGGAATTTCCAAGTAATAGTTTCATTCAGAGCAGCAATTGCACATTAATTTGCACTTCTTTCATGAGCTCCTTGTAGACTGGTAACTGTTAAGGTTCAGAAATCTTTGGATCAAAGGCCTCATAGAGGTAACTGTAATGTTATTTTTAAAATACAGTCTCTCCTGCTGTTGGTCAACAGTCCAGTACAGTGTTGCCTTTGCTAAAATGCTTTCTGATAAGTCCAAATGGCACAACTTTTTCCCAGAAAAGGAGGTGGAAGTAAACAAGCAATGGTGTAAACACCTAGATCACTTGGCATGGAAAGTGGAAGCAGAGGACTGTAAAAAAGCAGGCTTGGTAATTACATCGTCATTTTACTGCCAGTAAAAAAATAGGAAGGGAGCAAAATTTTAAAAAGCTGCCTTCACTAGAACGAAAAACTGGGTCTACTTGCCCACCTAAAGGGTAATAATAGCCATCCTGGGAGTGCTAAACTCTTTGAACTGTGTCTAAGTACCACTTCTGTTTATTTTAAGGAAGGAAACTGTCAGGTTCTGTTTGTTCATAGTGAGCCATCCACAATGTGCTTGATGCATTCAGGACTAGTAAAATAGTGGTACATCAAGTATAGGAAACAAGAGGTTTATCATGGGATTAGTCTTACAGAGATAAAAGTAATCACAGAGTTGCTCAGGACTTCTTGTTTGCTGTGAAACTTGACTACAGGAGGTGACGGGTCTTTTCTTTTACAGCTTTTTCTGGTTGAGGAGGGAGGGAAGTGGGGTTAAAATAAAAACTGTTCATCTCTCCCTCATTTTGTTCTTCCCCATCATTTGGTACTTTGCAAAGGGGCAACTGTATTTTAAGGGATCATGTTTCTACCTTGCAACAAATCCCAGTCATGATTTTTATGGGCTAATTGCATTCCTGAACAGGTCGTGAACTCTGGTCTGTTTTATTTCTATTCCTGATTTTAATTTTAATTTTTAAAAAAATAGTAAAAGAAAAGTGAACTGATGCAGCTAAGACCATGCTTTTACTTGCAGTGCTTGTGTTATGGGGCCAGTCATTTACAATTTCAGGGAATCATGTGTTTTATAAAACAACTGGCCCAGCCTATTAGCTCATCATCTTGTGCCAGGGTTCCTTTATTTAAGAGAAAACTTATTTTTTATGGATTTTTAACCTTTAGCGCACCGTGACAACATCTCTCAGGGATACCACCCACAAGCCAGATCATTCTTCCACAGTTCATTTTTACCTGTTTTATTTGAGCTGCTAAGTGGCACTGTGGACATATCAAAACTCTGGGAAAACATTGTCTTGTGGAATGTAGGTGGATCTCCAGGCAGTGTGTGACCATTGCATGAAGATTTGGACTATCCAAACACCTCGGAGAGGCTGGGATATGCCTGGTTTTATTTTTAGATCTGGAGAGCTGAGCTCTTCTCTCTATCTGTTCAACCACCAGCACATGGCAGTGGTTGAGACAAGCCTGGATTTCACACCACTTTGAAAAGGATGCTCCAGCATTCACTGAGAGCTCTTTGGGACAGGATGCCCCTTACAGGGAAGCTCTGAAACCAAATCATCCATCCAAAATGGAGAAAAATGAAATAAATAATAACAATAATTTAAAAATTGTTTTTATATTTTGTACTGGTAAATGTCAGAGTTCCATATGGTTCTAGTGATGCTTAACAGAAAAGTGATTGGGGTTTCCTCTGTTTTGCCTTGGTCCTGTCATTTCTAAAATCTGCTGATCAGAAGCTATGTGACTATTATTTTTGTTGGTTAGCCCTGAACACAGCGAGCACAAAAATACTGTACAACCCAGAAATGACAAAATTACATGCATTCAGATAAGTTACATGTGGGATGATTCTATGTCAGCTGTGTTGAGATGACTGGGACAGGAACCCACCTCCAAGTGAATGTCTAGGATACCATCACAGTGAGATCTAACCATTGGAGGAAAACATCTGATTTCTCCACTTTTGAAGAAGAAAAATTACACCCTGCTCTCTACTAACTCAGATGTGGTTTTTTTCCATTTACTAGCAAGGTGATTTTCTCAGGTTTGGATCTCTACTTTATAGATGAGCACTTTTGGTCAGGTAGCTCCCATGCTTAGGCACACAGGATAATAAGGGATGTAAGGTTCACCCA
Source organism: Oriolus oriolus (assembly GCA_013400235.1). Lineage (NCBI taxonomy): Eukaryota > Metazoa > Chordata > Aves > Passeriformes > Corvidae > Oriolus > Oriolus oriolus. The sequence continues at coordinate 731,243 of VXBT01008729.1, read as the reverse complement.
TTCTGTCTCTGCAGCCTTTGGATAACTTTCAGAACTACTGCTCAGAGTAAATTTCAAAGCGTCAGTGGAAGGTAAGAAAAAAGGAGTTAAAGTTGTGGCTCTGCTCACCCCATGATCCAACCAAGTGAGTGGAATCTGTGTGGATGATGACGAGGGTAAATGCCCTGGATAAAGGAGTGCAGTGGCTTATCTCTCTCTGCAGAAGAAATATAGAGGAAACAGGATGTTCCAACAAAATTCTGCTAAATATTGACCTAGATATCTAGCAAAAAACCTTGTTCATACTCAGGGACCTGTGAAAGTTTTTTAAGGAAAATATTTTTTCAAGCCCTTGTCCAGCACACAGAAGTTATTTGCCTGACAATAAATGCTTTTTAACATTTGTGCAAAACCAAAACAAACCAGGGCTGAGCACTCCCATAAATCACTATAAGTTGTCTCCTTCCAATTCTGTGAACACAAGGGGAAAAAATGCTGAAGGTGTAATGTTGGCCAAACAATGAGTTAAAGACATAAAATGGAACAAAGCAATGAATCCAAAGCCAAATTGATTTTCAGATGGCCGGATCCCAGCGACAAAGGGATGATTGTGATTTCAGACATTCACATCGTGAAATAATAAATTCTTTCAATCTCCTCATGTCTGACAAAAGGCAGACAAGAGGTAAGGTAGACAATTCAAACAACCTCACTGCTCCCCACAGTCCCACTTTGCAATAGGATCCAACACTTGCATGACTGGTGGTGCAGTATTAGTACAGCTTTCTGTTAAGAGAGAAGTGCAAAGTTTGCTTTGAGAAAATCTCAAAATTTCAAGCTGAAAAGTATATCATGCCAGCTGACAGACTTTTAAACTCTACTGTGTGCTGCAATGGAAAATAGGTACCAGAAAAAAAAAAAGAAAAAAATTTTTAAACCTGTTTTACAATTATTATTTTTGTTTAGTTCACACCCTTACTTTTCTCTCTACTCCAGGGTGTGATCAGGTGAATAAATTTCCATAATTTTTGCTACAGTCTATCTTGTCATACTCCAAATCAGCAAGTTCAGATTTTTTTTAGCACTGCTTAAAAACAAGCTCTACTTGTAATTTGTATTCCCTGAATAATCACATGAAAAGAAACTAGGTGGCCAAAAGTGAGTTCCTGTGTTCTCTGGATAGATGAACAATGCTTAATTGTAAGGTAATCTACAGTGTGAACTCCAAGTCACTCTCCCATGCTGGCAAAAAGGCCACTGTGCCACTTCCATCACACATTTCCAGCAAAGTGCCTCACTACAGGCATAGTCTGCTCCATCCTCCACATTAGTGCTTTTTCTTGATTTTAATTATCACCATTTTCCCTTCTTATTGTCAAGAGGTCACTTTTCTCCTGGTTATCACAGACAATAGACATAACCTTCCAGCATCATACACAAAATCAGATCTTTTGGCGGTTCCTCTACCAGAAAGGCTTGTGAGTGCAGGTGACCAAGCTCCTTACCACCTCATCCCTGAAAAACCACTTTTCCTTCAGTCCTCTGGGAGCACTAAGGAAGCCATCCAGGGTGAAATTTAGATGGAAATATTGATGTTAAGTAGATTATTTCCAGCCAAACATTCAACGTATTCAGGTCATGCCTGTCTGCTTCAGGGAAAGCAACTGTTCTGCAAGAGAAGGGAAATCAGGAGAGGGAACAAAAAAAAAACCCACCCGTCTGCTGAATCGAAAGCCAAAGACGGGCCTGGTCCTTCCCTTCAGAGGCCTGAAAGAGAATGAAGGGAAAGTCTGAGACTTCCTGCCTTTGTAATGAGTTTACTAATTAAATTTTAATTGTGGGCCTCGACTGACCAACATTTAAATGAGGCCTCAGAGCCAGGAATTGGGCTATTGTGGTTGAATTGTTTATACGGACAGGAAAATGGCTTTCTAAACATCGGATTCCTGCGCGCTGGCCAAGCTCTGGAGGAAGTTTCATGTGGCTCCTAAGGATCGTGCCTAAGGACTGCTCTTGCAGAGCTGCTCCAGCCTCAGCCAGGCTCAGACACACACATTATCCTGGATGCTTCTGGCTTCCTCTTTTCCTATGACAGGGGGGCTTGGATGGGGACGTTGAGAGGACGAGTGATGTCGGTGCTGCCAAGGGGTGCTCTTCTTTAACGCAGATGGGAGGTTCCCCACCTCATGTGCCGTGGGTGGTGATTAGAGGATATTTGCACCTTATTCTGAGATTAGAAGTGGTTTGTGGCAGGAACTCTCCTTTTTTCATCTGTGTTTAGTGCAGAAAGCAACAGTATGGGACTGTGCCTCACAGTCACAGCTGCAGCCCTCATGCTGTTCCCATCTTTTCTTTACTCTTCTTGATAGTGTCCACATATTCAGATTGGCTGTTGAAACGTTACAGTCTGGTCTCTGATGCATCTTCTATAGCTTGGGCTGAATTTTTGTCTTTGCGGCATTCAGCAGAGGTTTGAACTGATGACTCTGACTAATTTCCTCACTCTTTCACCTTAGTTTTTGTCTGAATTTCCTATGATAACTTGAAGAGCCTTTTCACACCCATCATTCACCTCACCTGCTGTTCCTTATCCAAAATCCTCCTGCTAAGGAGCAAACAACTCGGATCAGTTGTTCAGCTCCTGTCATTCCTCCTGCTTTACTTCACTACACATCTCAAAAACCAACACAAAATATGCTAAGCATCCTGTTAGTGTTTATCTTCAGTTTCAAAACCTCGTGCCAAGTAGTTTTTGAAGAATTCATGCTATAGTCAGCCTATGTGGTCTTTTCTGAAAGTATTTCAGTATGGTAGCATGATATGATGATGTAAAAATGGTTTTGTGGGGGCCAGAAACCCCGGAGGTAAATTGTTTCCTGCATATCCATTCCTTCCCTGAAGTTTTCAACCATGCTGACTAAAACTGACCACTCTACCTTAAGCTTGGTGACTGCAATAAATGCCTGTCCCCATCAAGGCCAATAAATTTGGCCTGGTAAATTCTTGTTGAACTCTCATCCTCACATGAGGATTCATGTGAGCTTCCCCTTTTATTTCTGTGTTTAAGTCATACCTTTGTATTGTTGGTAGTTTAGATTTGAAAATGTATTTGACCATTATATCTCAGGGGGGTAGGAAAGAAGTACTTGCCTGATTTACCAATTAGCCTTCTATTTTATTTTAAAAATTGATGTCAGGGAAGTGAAGTGATAGCCTAAGCCATGCTGAAAGGTTCTATTAGTTTTGGGGTAGCCACGGTGTTAAGCAATTCCAGCTTACCTGGGAAAGGTCAGATGAGTCCCAGCGATAAAGCTCACAGCTGAATGTTGTGCTTTATTGTGGAACAGCTTCAAGCTGTATTAGCCAACAGTGACTTAAACTAGTAAACTGGGTTCCCATCAAGTCCGAATTGAGCTTTTGTACCAGAAGGTCCCACTGGATTTCAAATACTGAGAACTGAAACAAAACCAACTTTCCTGTTGTCTTTCACCCTCAAAAGAAAAAAGAAATACATGTTTGCTTTTTGTTTGTTTCATTTGTTTTTGTTCCAGTTTAACAGTGAAGATTAAGGTCTTCTACATCCATGGAATATGAGGAAGCAAAATGCCTCCCTATCATCACTGCTCTTTGAAAATGGCAATAGGCCAAAGCGTAGCAGAAAGCCTGATGAGAGGGCTCTAGTGTCCTTCAGCTCAGGGATTTGGTTGTGTATCAGTGGCAGTCCTGTAGTACCACACCCTGAACTCCTCTTTTATCAAACTATTTTATTTTTGTCAAACAAAACCATACCCTGCTTCAAGCAGTTCCTTTCAGTAATGTTGCTCAGGTATATTCTAGCTTTGTATGAAGACGCTCCGAGCAGTGTTTGCTGTAATATGATCTGGTCATAGTGTCAGCCAAATTCTCTGCTGGGATCACTCAATACAGCATCACTAATGCCAAGGAAGGAATTTACTGGGATTACTGGTTGTCTGCTCAATTATATTTAAGGAATTTTTTCTTCTACTAAAGAAACTGTTTCTTATTTCCTCCCTGTTTGAGAATAACACACTGATTTCTGTGCAGGTACTTCTGACTAGGAGAACTGCACCGGATGAAATGAGTTATGTATTCCTGCATAAAGTGGGTTTAGATTCGATGTAAGGGAGAAATACTTTACTAAGTGTGGTGAAGCACTGGCACAGGTTTGTCACAGCAGCTGTGGCTGCCTCATCCCTGGAAGTGTCCAAGGCCAGGTTGGATGGGGCTCTGAGCAACCTGGGACAGTGGAAGGTGTCCCTGCCCATGGCAGGGGTTGGAACTGAATGACTTTTAAGGTCCCTTCCAGCCCAGACCCTTGTAGGATTCTATGATACCCATTTTTCTGCAGAAGAATTGGCTTATGGTTTTTCTTGAATAATGGCCTTCATGCCACTTTTGTAACAATTTTGTAACATTTTTGTCACGCATGTTTGTTGCACCACAGGAGCACAGGGTAGCTGGGAGGAAATATTGCTACCACAGTACAGATGAGCCACTGATCTACCAGCATCCAAATTTGTTGGAACAATTTTTGCTGCATCTTTTCACTGAGGTGAAGTATCTGAGTGAAGTAAATAGTCAGTTCATGCTCGACCTGTCATAAAAAGGGTGGGTGGAGGTGGTGGAGTTTTTGTCAGACATGGTTAGAACTGCAAAATCCTTTTTTGGAGACTTTAGTGGCAAATGTGTTGTGGGTATGGGTGAGCAGAAAGTGCAAACTGCAGCAACAGCTCTCCTGGTTTGTTTTCTTGATGTCATTCAATGGCTCTTTCTCTAAATTTTTGTAGCTGCTGTTTATAATTTGCTTTTTTTAAAGAGATGGAGAAAGAGAGATAAAATGCACATCAATAAATGTCCACTTAATATTCCTGAATTCAGGTTAATTTGACTGTTTTCTGTGTAAACATATATATCATTGTTGCTTGGAACATGATTCTCCTCATGCTAGGCACATGTGAGTCTTACTTTACATATACAAATTTACCACAAACTCAGTACAAAATCCTGGGAAAGATACATGGCAAGGAAAAGAAGTCTATTCCAGCATTTAATGTGTTATCCTCTGGCTCTAGACACCATATACGAGCTTTCCAGAATGTGGGCTTGGGGCAGGTATCCTGCATCTTGGTCCAGTCATAGTCATTTCCAGCTAAAATCATTAAATCAAATGCAATTTGCAAATAAGTAAACAGTTGTCACAGGAGCCTTAATCTCAGGAGATGTTGGCAGACTGACAAAGAGACATTGCCTCAGCAGCAGGAATTTTCCTTCCAGCCTAACTCTAACCTCGGAGGATTTTACCTCAGTTTGTAGGCACACAAACTCACACTTGCACTGGTCATTTATGGGGTGGTGATTTCAGTACCCCACCTCTCAGGGACTGTAATATCAAGAGATTGATGAGAAATTCAGACCACCTCACCTCTGAGCTGTCAGGTCCTCACTTCACTTACAGTCAGTTGAGAAAAACAATCACCTCTCGATGAAACAAGATATCAGTTATTGTAGATAAGGAAGATATCCAGACTATGGTGTCCTACACATGAACATGACCTGCCTGGGCCAGACCCCAATCCATACAGTTGCCCCTCTCCAGCTAAATCCCAAGTCAGAAGATGAGGACACCATAAAGAAGAAATTAAACTTCACAAAAGACATCAGTAAAATATTCTGTGACTCTCATCTTGCTTCTGTTCTCAGTGGAACATGGAAGAAATTATTCTGTATTAAATATTTTTGCTACACAAAGGAACAAGTTTAGATTCCCCAGATGATTTTGGAAAATTCTGGTTACTATAAACTCTGGTCAAATCATTCTAGTTAGGAAAAAGAAAATCAAGAGCAGGAAGAAAAAAAAAACTGATGCTGGTTTTTTAACTTTTTTTCTTTTTGGTAGTGAATGTGAAGTGACCCAGAAAATCAATTATTTCCCCTAATATAGAGCTATAATCATCTCTAACAGCTAGAGTTGAGCTTGAGCCTTGAAGTACAAGGTTTAATATGCCTTCCAATAATTTTGTTGTCTTTAATTATGGTTTGTATTGTTATCCTTGGTACCTGTATAAATGGCCAATCACTTTTTAATATGGTTTCCTTAGGGGACAAAGCGCATGAGATGATATTATCTGTGCCTTGTATCTTGCTACCTGTTCTACAGTGAGAATTTCTGGGTTTAGGCCAATTTCAACCATATGTGACAGAGAAGCAGAGATACCAAGTTACCAAATCCTGAAAAGCTTGATTGTAAGAGTAGCCTGAAAGTAAAACAAAATTAATGAATGATGCCAGGAAAGCTGCACAGAAGGAAAACTTTGCAGAAATCCAAATTTAACAAAGATTTGACCAATATTTGCACTTTATAATGTACTAGGAAACTAAATCCACAGATCCTTCTTTTGCTTTGCTTAGGCCAAGTTATTTATTTTATAATCCTGTTAAAACCTGCATTTTGCAATTTGGTAGCAAGTTGTTCCCCAGGTTGATAGTACAAGCACGAAGGTAGAATGGTTTGGGTTGGAAAGGAACTTGGAGATGATCTAGTTTCCAATGTTCCTGTCATGGGCAGGGACATCTTCCACCAGACCAGGTTTCTCAGAGCCCCATCCAGCCTTGCCTTGAGCATTTCCAGGGCTGGAGAATCCAGGAGCAATCTGGGCAACCTGTGCCAGGGCCTCACCACCCTGATAATAAATAATTTCTTCGTAATATCTAATATCCCTATGACAATATAGACATTGCAGGTGTACCCTTTATGTCACAACCCAGTTAGTCTGTCTGTGATGGTGAAGAATGGAGGTTTTTCCAGACAGTTCTGAAAATAATCCAGATTTATTTTTTTTATTCATACCTCATGTATTTCAGCATCCTACACAACTTGATCTAGTGGGCATCATCCCTGCCCATGATAGGGTGGTTGGAATTTGATCATCTTCAAGGTCCCTTCCAACCCAAAATATTTGGTGATTCTTTGATTTCCTTGCATGCCTTCATTCATTTCGCACCTCCTTCCTAGGTTTCTGCCCTTCTACCTTCTTTTTAGCTTCCTGCCCATTCCTCAGTGCAATGCACCCATTTAGTAGCAACATGGGGAACAGAATAACAGAAGTTATTTTAAGAAACACATTTGCATTGGAGGTCTCCCATACAAATATGTACCAGGCCCAGTGCTGCCTGGTTTATATGAATTAATGACATCACTGCCTAAGGTGCAGAAGCTCTGAGAACTAATCTGCTGCTCTGTAATGGTTTGTTTCTTATTACACTGCAATGATTAAGGCTGCAAGTTGAAAAAAGTGTTTGAGTGCACATTAAATAGATGCTTAAGCCTTAATGGTGATAATAATAACAACATTCCCAGATGTATAGCTGTAAAACAGGGGAGAGAAACCCAGACTGCCTACTGGAATCATATATTTTTATCCTAGATTAGAAGTGCAATGTGCAATGAAAGATGAGATGAGATGAGATGAGAGGAAATGGGTTTATATCAGCTTTTGTTGTACCACAGGACAGCATTATCTAATTCTTGTATTTTAAAGACGTTATTAAAAAGTAAACCATCTGATCTGACTTCCTGTTCCATCTCATCCTGTTAGGCCTATATCTAGGCTGTAAATTGTGTTGGACTAGCACAATTCTACCTGGAAGGTGACTCAATTTAAATTAAGTAGCATGCATCAGGAAATGGAAGCTCCATCATTCCTTTCTGTAGCTTCTTAATCAGCCTCATTGTTAAAAAGATATGTGCCTTCTTTCTGAGATGATCATGTCTAGCTTTCATATCCATGATTTTTGTTATCTGCTTTCTGACAGATTAAACTGCCCTTTCACATCTGGCGTTTTCTCTATTATGCAGTGTAATCAAAGCTTTTCTCAGTCCTCTTTCATACAGGCTAAATAAATAGAGTTCTTCATTTCTTACACCATCAGGCATTTTCCCTATACCTCCAATCCTTCCACTGCTTTCCTTCTGTGTCCCCTCCCCACCAACAGCACCCAACCCAAAACAGGATTCCCACATTTCATGTTGTCGTGGTTTGAACCTGAGTTGATTGACAAAGTTTTGGGCCAATCGCTTCTCTCAAAGCCAGAACAGACCTACAGACCAGGGGGAGCGCCTGATCTACAGCAAGGAACTCTTCCAAAACATTCTGGTTTAGCCTAATTTGTTTTTATTTTCTCTCAGACAAGCTTTGTAATGGGCAGAAACCAGGGTAAGGGAGGAATGACCCAGCAGGTGTGAAGGTGGAAGAAGCCTTTCCTTGGGGACAGCAGCAGCCTTGCACCCTGGGTACATCCAGGATATCCCATCTGAGTGTGCCATCAGCTTGCCGGAGGGAAACGGGCTGGCCAGTTGTTGTCAATTACATCAGGCTAATTAAGCTTTGATTTACAGATGTCATTTTACATAGTCATTTTATACTTGGTAGAATGTGGTTTGATTACCCCTTACTGTTGCCTTATCTTCAAAAGCTACAAATGCTATTAGCAGTTATGCAGCAACTTATTCATTTTTAACAATATAACAATAAAGCCTATACCATGGTTAACCATGCAGGAAATGTCACTTGCAAATTATCATTTCCAATTATTCAGTATTAATTTAAGGGACACGGTTATCAGTCCAGTTACAATTCTTTTCTTTATATGACCTTCCATTTAACAGCTAAAGATTTCTCTTCTTTTCCTCTTTATTTTATTTTTCCTTTCTTTAATTTCTTTTGTATTTTCTCTTCTTTTCTTTTCTTTTCTTTTCTTTTCTTTTTTCTTTTCTTTTCTTTTCTTTTCTTTTCTTTTCTTTTCTTTTCTTTTCTTTTCTTTTCTTTTCTTTTCTTTTCTCTTTTCTTTCATTTTCTCCTCTCTTCTCCTGTCATCTTCCTCTGTCTCCTTCCCTCTTTCTCCTCTTTACTTGTCTTCTTCTCTTGTCTCCCCTTCAATCTGTGCAATCAGAAATTGAAATTGAAATTCCTAGAAAGATTTCATACCTCTAGTCTAAAGGGCAAGTGTTTCAAAGTCACAGAAATTGTCTAATCTAGTTCAGTGAAAGGATACCAATGTCCATTTAGAAAAGGCTGAAAAGCTTCCTTCTGTACTATGTGAGATTCCAATAATTGTTTTAAACATGTACTGGCAAATAAACTGAGGTTATTTTTTTATTATTATTTCAATGAGGAGGAGGAAAGAAAAAATCCAAGGAATCAGGTTGTTGGGACAGCACTGTATTAATCAGCCTGAAAGCTCTGGGAGCCCCCGTGGTTCTTTGGGCTGTCTGAGCAGCAGAAGTTGCTGAGAAAACCCTCACTGTTAAAAAATTCCTCCAGTGACCTTTTTTCTCCATGGTACCTGCCTCCTCTTCCTGGGAGGAGTCGCAGTCTTGGAGACGTGCAGCTTCTTTCTTCTGTCAATACAAATTCAGGAGTGTCCCATCTTGGGCCTTTTACCCCAAGGCCTCTGCCACCACTCTCAAATTTGTTTGTGATTGACGTGGTAGGTACATCTCTCCCCAGCAGAGCAGTAAGGTATCTAGGTCATGCTTCTAGGAGGGATAAAGCCAGGCTCTCTCAGGGCTGAACTGTGAGCTTTCACTTCCTAAATGACTGTTCAAACCAGTGGGCTATTAAGCAGGGGAGATCATACACCACTGGCTGGGTTTGCAAAGCAAAGCAGCTAAAACAGCGCTTTGTGAGAGCTGTGATCCTATTACAATATTTTAGGCAAACTCTGAGAACACCCACACAGTCAGAAGACCAAAGTCCTTCTCCGCCTAGCTCAGGATCCCAACAGGGATTAGGCATAGGCCAGCTCTTCCACTACTAAATTAAGTGGTTAAGAAGAAATGGGATATTTGAATCTGGAATTGCCTACCTTCCTCCATCAGCTACAGAGAGAGCTCAGACAACTGGCTCAGAACAAATGCCCAAATGCATATAAATAGATAAGACACATCACCCTCTTTGAGTCTCAGTACCCAATTTATACTATGAGAAAACTAAGATTACTTCCTTCCTTCATGGGGTTATTATTAGGGTAAAACTAACTGGGAGTGTCTTTTGTACTGTTAGGACAAGGTTAGAAACTATCCAGGAGCAGTAGTGCTCTGGGGAAGAAGAAATATCTTAAAAATCAATTAATTTGCTCTAGAAGAAGGAGAAGGGGGAATTCATTCTTTGCTTTGTGTCTAACCCATCAATTTTGCTGCTGTCTGTTCAGGCCCAGCTTGTTCCTTGGAGCCAATGATCACAGATGCAGCAGAGCTGGAATAGCTCCTTCTCCTGCACTTCCTGCTGATGGATTAGAGGACATCTTGCCTCTGTAACAACCAGAGTCTCTCCTTATCTACACAAGGAAGATCCAGGGAACACGTTATTTGGGTGCCAAGGAGATTAAGATTAAGCAGACCTACAGGACAAGCTCCCATAAATCTGCAGAGATCTGGGAGAAGCAAGGGCAGCTGAGGCTTACGCAAGACCACACCTAACACAGGGCGAGCAGCTGCAGACGCTGTCAGCTCATCAGTGGAGGGTGGCAGGTCCCCTCTGTGCTTTCTCAGGAAGTTTTGTATAAACATCAACTCATTTGTGGTCGCTGAGTTTGAAACGATTATTCCCACAAACAGACCAATAGGAAGCAGAAATATACCGAACGCGTATTTTTCAGTTTGTGGTCTCCCCCGGGTTTAAATACAAAGAGAGAGTTAACAAAATGAATGACAACATTACACCTGAAGACGATTAGGAAACAAGATAAGCCACCCCTGTGTTTATCTTTGACAGCCATTACAACACAACGTAGCCAATATGTAGTTCAATCAGTTCTGATGACACTTTCTTTCTCTTTTTATGATAAGAACCGTTAGGTTTAAATCCTGCCAAGTAAAACGAGACTAGATATTGGCAGCAGTGATAAGAGTAGCTCTGCCTTTGGGCTAATAATAGTTGATACACCTATCATAAAGCAGCTTGCAAATGTTAATGAATTTGATTATCGTTTTCTTCTAATTTACACAGAGATTTATTGAGGTAAACAGACAACTAAATGTGCCACTAGGCACTAATGGGTTTTTTAAAAGTCCTTTGGACATTTAACTGTCACTGAGGGTCAAGAGAGCACTTGAACCCACGTACAGATCCTGCCAGGCAGCTGCCACCCAAACACCACTGGATTCATTTCAGCACCCTGCTGAAGGCAGTAATAGCTTCAAACCATCCTAAACCCAGGAGCTTGTAGTCTGAGAATGGAACGGGACGTAAATGGGGAAGCTTGCAGGACTAATGAGGGAGTTCTGGTCATCACAGAATGCTGTGCCTGCACAGAGCCCTGGTCAAGCTCTCTGCTGTCAACCCCTGTGCAATTAGCTCTACATCACTTACTGTGGAATTAATTTCACATAGTTCAGGCAGCTAAAAGTGCTGCTCCTACATCAGGAGTTAAAGTTAAATAAACAAATTCTTCCACTAGTGGCTCACTCCCACTTTTGTCCCAACTTTTCTATTCACTCCCAGGATGGGGAGAAGGACAAGAGTACTACTTAATGAACAATGAGTGAGATTTAAAAAGCAACAAATTACATTGCTGTGTTTAAACCTGCATTGTTTCAGGCTCCCCATGCATCAGTACTAGCATGACTGAGCTGCACAAGGGCAGGCAGAAGGCTGGAACTGAGCGAGACAGGCTGACTTTTGACATGCATATTTCTTTTTGCAGCCTTCCTGTGTCTGTGGTCAAGGAGCTTAAGATGATGCTCAGCTTCCAGGGATATAAAAACGACTTTTAGTCCCAGAAAACAAGTCAGAGAAAACCTAATGTGGCACTTCTCTCTTTTTCCACCCAATCACATGCATAAGGACTGATGGGGAGTCTGTAATTTGGCTTGTGTAGCTCACCTTACACCTCAGTAAACCTTTCTCAGATAATCAGATATTCATAATACAATTCTAGCCCATTAATGTGGCATTTCAGGAGATTTCCAGGATGTTTACTGGCTCTCTAAGGCTAGAACGGGGATTTTTTTTGCCAAAGAGCATGGAAAGAAGATTATTTGTTCAGTTACTTTGAATTTGGTGGTAATTTGCTGTTTTCATTGCTACGTATCAAGAGAAGAGGCAAATAAAAAATTGTCACTTATACCACTAATGGAATTAAAAATTGACATAGTCAATGTAACCAATGTCATTGACAAAGTCAATGTAACTGCCTTTTTCATAGTGATGGGGTATTACTTAGCTAAACAATGTGACCTTTAATTGTCTGCAAGTGTAATTTCCAAAAGCCTCCCGTGTACTGTAGAGTTTAGGTCTCTCTCTGAGCTCTCCTTAGGCAGCTGCAGCTTTTAATCCAAAATTCATGATTTTGTGACACTTTGGCAGCAACAAGAAGGTGCTGTGCTGACATACCTGGAAATGTACGCTCCTTCAGACCTTGCTTGCAAGGAATGTGGCTGTGGGTCTTACACATCCAGAGGAAGTGGAAACTGAGCTATTTGACATCAGCAGAGGAAGAGAGGACCGCCCCAGGTGCTTCATGTGGTACATGGCTTTGTGAGCCCGTACCCAAAATCAGAGCTTTGTGTAAGCGCACAGACAGGCACCTGAATCCCACGGAGATTGTAAGACAGATATCGACAGTATATCCTTCCACAGGATGTTTTTCAGCTGGCAAATCTCATGCAGTAAGGCCTTGCTAACCTACATGGAGTCAGCCCTAATGACTGCCTCATGGTGGGTGTGGAAATTCAACACTGAACAAGGCACTGCAAGGAGGTTTTCTCTCCAAATGAAATAAATGTCCAAAAATTTATCCCTATTGTTTTGTGAGTTGTGCAATGAATTTTTGCTTGAATCCACAGAAAAATAGCCCAAGAGCTTTTGTCAGATCCTAAGCCTGGTGTTGGTACTCCAGGTGTGGCTCAGCCAAACTGAGATGACCAATGATAGAATCACAGAATCACAAAATGTTTTGGGTTGGAAGAGAACTTAAAGATCATCCAGTTTCAACCCCTCTGCCATGTGCAGGGACACTTTCCACTATCCCAGGTTGCTCAAAGCCCCATCCAACCTGGCCTTGGACACGTCCAGGGATGGGGCAGACACAGCTTCTCTGGGCAACCTGTGCCATGGCCACACCCTACACAGAGTAAAGCATTTCTTCCTAATATGTGGTCTAAACCCACCCTCTTTCAGTCTGAAGCCATTCCCCCTTGTCCTATCACTCCATGCCCTTCTCCAAAGTTCCTCTCTTGCTCTCTTGTAGATCCCCATTAGGTGCTGGAAGATGCTCTGAGGTCTCCCTGGAGACTTCTCTTCCCTAGGATGAACAATTCCTTCAGGTCCATGTCCTTCTTGATCCTAACTAGACAACGTCACTTCCTTAACAGCTTTATGTTCAGGCAGACCTCTGCCCACTGCCTTTCCCCACAACCAAAATATGTACTCAATATTCCTTCTAAAACACAGGAAGCATTCAGAAAATTAGAGTAAAATGTATGTTCATGAAAACAAGGTGAGCAGATTCTTAGAAACTGCAGCTATTTCCTCCTTCTGTCATTCACAGCACTAAGAGTGGAGGAGCACCAAGATCTATTGAAGCAAACAGAAAGACTTTTGAAAGATAAGAGATGGTGAAAAAGGCATAAATTTGGAAATTAAGGCAAGAAATAACAGCTGCTAGATCAAGATTTCTACTTCCACTCCTGGAAGACTAAAAGCCAATCAATACCAACAGATACAATTAATCCCTTCACTATACATACCCCCCCTCTCAGATTCAAGGTTTTATCCCAGGTGGCTTTGTGGCACCATCCCTAAATTAGATAAATGCAAGTCAGAGATAATTCAAGCCAAATGTTTCCATGGGGATTATTAACTTCATTCTTTCAGAAAATAGTGATTTCATCTCATCAGTATTTTTTTAAAAAATTAATTGTGATAAAATCTAAATATATTTATGATTTGCAACAAAAAAATTCTTGTGTCTGGTGTTGTTGCCGTATTCAAAACATTTCCATTTTAATCCAGAATTAGATTATAAATCAAAACAGACAAGTCAAATCAATGAAGTAAAAATGAAACTGTCAATTCCACTTATCCTACACATCATTTCAGAATTTTGGCCATGCAGATGTTTTTTCTTTTTCTTACCAATGGAACACAGAAAAAAACTATGATTTGGAATCCCCTGTAGTACAATAATCCTGACTTCCCATTCCAAGTGCTTCACTTTTGCAATATTTTCAGCTCAGATTCCCATCAGCTGAACTCTTGTCCTTGCAGATAAGGAAAGTTACTTTCTTAATTTTACATCTATTTAGGATAGTTCTAGAAAAATAATTATTTATAATACTTTGAATTCCCTAAAGCTACTTCTCAGCTTTTTACCAAGCTTCAAGTTCCACCTCTCAATTCACATCTCTCTCAGAGTCTAGAGAAAACCTTGTTTGATAATGGATAGGAAGACAGTGAGGCAAGGTTGCTGATACAGCACAGAAAAGAACTGTTGCACACAGCTAATCTGTGTTTATTAATTTTTTATCAGGTCCTTTCCTCTCTTCATTCTATGCAAAGAACATAAGTGTGCATTAAAGTGGAAGCAGATTAGTGATTCACTGGACTCTGGGAGACTACACTCCTGCTTAGGGTTGAACACGAGTCTAAAATTAAAGTTAATCGAATCCAGCCAGATTTACAAAAGTTTTTAAATGCCTGAGGATGCAAACAGTGTAACCTCTCAACCCTTACTCTAAGTGCATCTTTTCTTTTATTAATTTTTACCATGAGTGCAGAGAAGACTGGCTGCACACAGGATGCAGGTAGATAACACAGATGAATTCATTTAAGTGCTGCATCTGGGGTGGTCTCACTCCTTCCTTCCTTCCCACTCCTTCACTTCTTACCTACATCCTTCCACCACTCCCATCAGCTCCCAGGGCACCTCAGGTTCCCTTTCTGAACCAGATCAGCTCTGAACTGGCAGAAAAAACTAACACAGCAACAGAAATGAGCTGGTTTTTGTCAGGTTACAGCGTCTCAGCAGAGTTCAGCGTGTTTCAGCATGTGAAGGGATTGGGTTAATAAAATCAGCAGTTGGACTTGATGATCTTAGAGATTTTTTCCAACCAAAATGATTCCATGATGATCTGATGGTACCCAGGGATGGGAGGAAGGAAAAAATGGGAGAGAAGGAGAGCGGGAATCCTTTTAGATTAGCAAGGAGTAACACTGCACCATACACAAAGCATTGCAATTGCTACTCACACCCGGGCTTCAGAGTAAAATTTAACCTGAAGAGGCTTTGTCTTTTAACAAAAATAACCACAAAGTTCAAAAAGGCATCTTCTAATGTTTTTAGAAGATTGTGCTGAATAATAGATGTGGCTTCATGTTTGAAACTTTTCCTGTTTAAACATGATATGACCACAATCTTGTTTTTGCACTTGTTAGAGTGCAAAAACTTGGTAGAGTTAGAGAAAGAAACGCAGACAAAAATAAATCTGTAAATGTTCACTAATGGCTGTGTAAACAGTGAGTACTGGCTTCACACAGCCATTTTTTGCAAATATTCAGTAAGTAAGACATGCAATTCCCAGTGAGCTATTACTACAATGCCTGGATATTCCTAGATGGATATTTTATCAGTGCATTCTGGGAATTTGCAGCCACAATCAGCAAGGTATACTTCAGCAATCCATCAGCTACTCTTTTCTACTGTCCTCCACCACTCTACTCCTGTGAGACCTCACCTGGAGTACTGCATCCAGCCCTGGGGTCCCCAACACAGGAAAGACATGGGAATGTGGAATGAGTCCAGAGGAGAGCCACTAAGTTTATCACAGATGTTGGAACTAGATGATGATGAAGGTCCCTTCCGACCCAAACCATTCTATCATTCTATGATTTCCATATGATGCTTCATTCATTTTGGCAGATTTTAACAGTGTCTCTAAACTGACCAAAAAAAAAAAAATCTTCAAATAATTACTCAGCTATTATATGACTTTGTATAAAGTATGCCACAAATAAGTCATCATTTGTTTTTGAAAGCTGTGTAGCAAAAGTTTTCTAACACTTTTCCTCATCCTCCAAAAGGGTTTCAGAATTACAGAAGAGATCTCACTTCGTCAGTCTTCAGCATGTGCTGATGCTTGTTCTCACAAGAGGAGAACCGCAAGGCTTGATAAATATTTTCCAGGCTTTTAAGGTTATGGTTGGTATTTATTATTTTATGTTCACCACTTTTTGCATTTTAACGGATGACTGCCCCATTCTGTTGACCTGTGCGTCTCAGTAGCTGGTAGAGAGTGCAGCTTGTCGTAGCTTTAGAGGCCTTGGTACAATTCATGAGGCTGAGCTCATCCCATCCCCACTGGAGCTGCAGCTGGTCTTCCTTGGGTTTACATCAGACACCTTTAAAAATCAGTCAAAGGGACTTTAGAGAAAAATCTGTGAGATCCTGAGCTGGTGTTGCCCAATTGTACTTTTTGCAGCCTTCTTTACAACTGTAACAAATCCTCTCTTTAAAAATTAATAGAAAATCCTACTCCATAAGGCAGCAAAATTCCTTCTTTAGGGTGCAACAAAGATGACCTTCATTTGTGTCTGACCTTAGCGGGGATTTTGGTCTTCCTTTGGAAGCCAAGTTTCAGGTGTAAAACTCCCAGATGAAGCTGTGCCAAAGGGAGAGAGTGGGGGTTACGTTTTTCAGGCAGGGAAATTTACTTCCTAATGTTCAGACCACGTATAGTCCTTGAACAATGGGCTGGCTTCTTTTCCCCCTCTGGCAATTGAATCATGTTGTACTGTAAATAATGTGCTGCAGCGTGGCCCTCCCCCTTCCTAAGGAAAAAGAAAAAGGAAAAATATAAACCTCTCTCATAGCTGGCTATGCTGATATTATTACTCATTGACTGCATCAGCACAGGTCTACATTAGACACTTGTCAAAATCCCTGCCAAGAGAAAGTTTTCATTTTCATCAATTTATTTTTAGTAGAGCAGCTGGGAAATCCAGAGACTGGCTGAGTGGAGACCTGGAGATCGCAGTGGATAACCGCTTTTTCCAGACACATTTCAGGCTCCCTCTGCCTACAAGTGAAATCTCTCCCTGGGAACTTTGGTTGACCAGGCTGGACAAGAACAGCCCTTTTCTTCCCAGGCTGCTGGGACTCTGCCCAGTTCTAAACAAAAACCCCAGTTAACACTGGTGGTTTATTTATCTGTCCCACCTACTGTGGTGACGCAGGGGACAGGGGTGGTGGACAGTTCAGGTCACATCTGCCAGAGGTGTTTGCAATGCCATGGGAGGAATTTGACACATTTGTTGGTCTTGAATTAACCACCACGTGGTTCCTTTCAGTTGCTGTTTTCTAGGATAAGCCAGAAACACAGAATACTTCTACACTCAGCTGAGAACACGGCACCCTGAAATTTTACCATCTTGCCTCTTCCAGATGCTTTATTTAGGATGGGAAAATCATCCTGGGGCAGTGCTTGTTGCTTCCCATTGATTATAGAGGGTCTGGACATCAAGTACGACATAAACTTCAACCTGTGGAGAGGAGTTCTCCCTAAAGTATGGCCTGATATTTTTGTCCTTGTGGTAGCATCAAGCAGCTCTGGCACAACCATCATTGTGCTCTACAAAAGCAAATGAAATCAAGTTCTAAAAAGTTACTCAAAAGGCACTGCTTCTCATGTACTTTCTTTGGGCTAACAACATTTCACTTCCTAGGCCAGTGAAAGCTAAAAAAACATGTTAACCAGGTTTTCTACTACTTAGGTGAGTTATCCAGTGTCTAACATCATTGCTGAGTTTAGATCAATGTTTTTCTCTCTAGGCTAATGTCTCTGTGAGAGAGTTGATTTGTCAAGTTCTTTTCTCAGATTTTGTAGAAACATGATATCTTTGAGCTTTTATTGCTTTTCCCTCCTTATTTCCCTCACTTCAATTTAATGTAGCAGGTTAATATTTCCTTGTCAGTGAAGTAATTTCTTTTCTCATTTTTTTTAATTATTATTTGAGAAAAGGCCAATAACAGGGACAAAATGGCACACAAGAGAAACCCAGTTTGGTAAATGAAACCCTTCACACTTGCTGATTTGATTTACAAACTCCCAGGCTGCTTTGCAGTTCTCCAGCCTCTCACTTTGCCTCCACAAGACCCAAAACCCCAGATGGGACAACTACCCCACCACCCATGTATGCTCCTGCCTCATGACAGTGGAGAAACCACAGCCTTGTGCTACCTGTCATAGGGAAAAAGGTTCCATGGCAGGATCAACGAGCCAAACCAATGTCTCTCAGATGTTTGACCTGCCAAAATTTGTGCCTGTACTGAAACTGCCAAGAAACAGGAACCTTCAGAGATCCAGCAGAAGGATTCCATGCCTCATCCCTACATATGTCTTATCTACACAGAATAGATGAAATTATTTAAATTTGATTGATTTAAATACATTAAAGCATATTAATTTAAAATATATTAAATAAAATATAATTAAGATTAAACATCCCTGGAGAGGAACTTTTTACAAGGGCAACCAAGGGCAGTGGCTTTAAACTGGCAGAGGGTATGTTTAGATCAGATATTAGGAAGAAATTCTTTGCTGTAAGGATGGGGAGGCCCAGACACAGGTTGCCCAGAGAAGCTGTGGATGCCCCATCCCTGGAAGTGTCCAAGGCCATGCTGGATGCAGCTTGGAGCAACTGAGATAGTGGAAGGTGTCCTTGCCCATGGCAGGGGGGTTGGAACGAGATGGGCTCCAAGGTACTTTCCAACCCAAATTCCATGAATTTTTATTCTATATGGACTTCAGAGCAACCACATAGTCCTTCACAAGATGACCTAAGTCAGCCTTAACTATATTTTCCATGGAAATCTGTGAGGGAACTATTCTGTGAGCTGCTGAGAACTATTTGTGAAGTGCTTTAAACCTTCTGATTCAGAAAAACTCTCCATTCCCATTTAGCAAACTGGTCCATCAGAAGAGGTATTTCAAATTTTATTTTTTTCTAAACAAATATAATCAGTACAAGCTCCATCTAAATTTTTAACTGTTATGTAGGACCTGTCAATACTTTGTTATCTAAGTGTTTAATTAGACAACTAAAAGTCTTGTGGGCAGACAAAATTTTAATTTTTCAGAAGCTCTGCAGCAATGAATTAATTTTAAGTACAGTGTCAATGTGACCTCCATGTGACGAAACAATTTCAAAATAAAAAAAATTTGGTGAAATTACTGTGGCAAGCAGTTTTAATGCAAGTATTCATTCAGTACTGCAATAATAAAAGATTCAAATAAATCCAAGTGAAACATTAAGCAGAAGTTTGTGTATATATAGGAGGGATACCCTGGGGAGCACTGTGGTTATGCAGCATTCACAGAGACAGGACGTTAAACACACACACACACAAAAACATAAAGTTAAAATATTGTAAAGACCTTGCCATAAACCTGCCAGAAATCAGAGAAATTTGGAGCAATGATAACTCACGAGGGGTTTGATTGTACTCTCACTCATGCTGACTCCACATCAGTATCATGTGTTTGACATCCCAGGCTTTACCACCAATTCACACCATTTAGGAAGAACCAGGTTCTTGACTATTAACTGTTGATGTTCTTCTCCTACTTAACTGTGACCTCAAGACCATAACTGCCATCAAAGGGACCTCTTCATTTCAAGCCTTTGTTTTGATTAGATCAATATTTGGAGAGAAAAAAAAAAAACGTGTGCAATGTTTCATGCTGTCCTTCAATCCTTGAATTATTTCCATTATTAAAAATTGACCTGCATGAAAAATGATTCCCCTGGAAACACAGAATCACAGAATGATTTAGGTTGGAAGGGACCTTAGAGATAATCCAGTTCCAGCCCCTCTGTCATGGTCAGGGAGGGACACCTTCCACTAGATCAGGTTGCACAGAGCTCCATCCAACCTGGCCTTGCTGATTTCCAGGGATGAGACATGCACAGCTTCTCTTCTTCACAGCCTCACCACCCTCACAGTAAAGAATTCCTTCTTAATATCCAATATGTCTTGCTTCTCAGCATTTGCCTTCAACAGATCTTATTATCTTGGGCAAAGCTCCATCCTAACATGATTTCCAGTTCAGAGCTGGCCTACATCCAACCAGCTTGGAGTGCAGGCAAAATGAGCTTCATCCATTTGTGCCCATCTATGTCAACGTGCCCCAACTGAGAAGCTTTGAGCTAAGCCTTCCTAACTGTCAGAGGTATTTGGAAAGAGAGGGAGTGTTTTTCTCCCTGAGAAAAATCAAAATTGCTTCCACGTGTAAGAGTGACTTGTGGTTTGTGATGAAGAGGCTCTGTCAAACTAATGGCCAACCTGTGATTAAGAGCCACTTTCCGTTTACTGTACCAAGAGCTAGTGTAAAGTAGCAGCTGGCTTTTTTTATTGTGCTAGAAATTTAATAAACTTTATTTTCCACTATTATGAAATGCTAAATTCTGAAAAAGGAAAGACTTCTGTGGTTTATGTGTTTCTAGAACTAGAAACTATTACTTGTAGGCGTGAGACATTTATTACTAATTCTGGAGGGGCCCTTTGTGAACAAGTGGCTCACATTCAGTAGCTGGAGCTCTACACCTGCTTCCAAGCAAGGCTATTAGAGGAAGAAATGCTGGGGAGAAGAGACAAAAATGCTGAGTGGTCCTAGAAGCTGTTGAATTCTTCTGCTTATTGAACATGCTGAGTGCTCCTAGAAGCTGTTGAATTCTTCCTGTTCTTAAGGTGGAAATTTTCAAAATAATTTTTTGGTGGAACTCATCTTACCTTGGTTTGGTCATCTACAAGATAAAATTGGGATTCGGCTCCAGACAGACACCCAAATTTACATGTCTGTGTGTAGATGTTTATTTGTGAATTCTGGTCTTATTTCAGTCACGCACACATAGGTGTCAATTATAATTTTATAAGTTGTGGGCTACCCAAGACACTTATATATGTGGTAGAAGTGACACAAACTATGGGAGGCCAAAGCCCTTCTGGAGAGGTGCTCAAAAACCTTTAGGAAAATGCCACAGGGTATTTCAAAGTGTACAAGGCTCTATTTAAGCACATCTGAATAGAAAGAGTGTGACATGGTACCTGCAACCAGGATATCTGCTGGAGGTGAGGACAGATGCACTAGGATAGTTCAGACAGCACTAAACACCCACTAATCTGCAGTCTGGAGGATGCAGCTGACCAAATCTGTCTACTGCGGAGTAAAATGAAACATAAGCCCCACAGAGTGTCTCTACTACATCTCCATTCCCTCCTAAGAGAAAAAAAAGCATCTACCTCACATGGCAACTTCCAAAATTCCAGTCTCTAACTGAACTCTGCCCCAGACATCCCAAATAAATTATTTACTCTGACTTCTATTAAAGTCATAAAGTGAGACAGTAGGTGATTGACCCCACTTATCTTGGACTTCTGCCTTAAGATGGGATGAATCAGTCTCCAGAGGTGCCTGTATCTCCCCATTGAACAAAAACTGAGCCTACCCAACCAAATTAAATGCATTGCCTGTCTTTTAGATGACTGAACGGCCCACCCTGTCCACTGGCATCTCTTTATTTTCACTGGTATCAGCATTTACTAACTTAGTGGAAGGACAGCCCAAGTCTGGGGATTTCTGGGAAACCCACCTCTAATCCTGGAGTTCACTAATGTAGCTTTCTTTCCCTCATCCCAGAAACTTGTGGCTCAGAGAGTTCTTGAGCCAGAAATCTATCTTTGTAATCCATAGCCCTAGATTATCTTTTCTTTAACAGGTTTGTGCAATTTCTTATCGAATTCATGTGAATTTATTATTATCCAGACATTTCACAGCAAAAGAGGAGAACCTCTTCCTTCTGTGTGCTTTGAACTTGTCATATATCAATTCCATAAGGATCCTTACTAAAGATCCTTTGAAAATATAGACCAGCTGTGTCCCACTTTAATACAAATTGCTCTCTCAGCTCCAGCCAAAGTCTGCTGGGTAACTTTATCAAAGTTATCATTGTTCATATTGAACCTGAGTGTTCAGAGCAGAAGGAGAACCATTTTCTCATTGTTTCTACTTTGGAGCCTCCCAGAGAAAAGGATTTGCTTCAGATACAAAGAAATTTAATGAAATATACCAGTGACTCATACCAGATGCACCAGAGTTGTAATGATTTGCATTATGAAATCAACTTCTATGGCTTTGCTCCAGCTGAAATTCATGTGATTTTTCTTTCATTCCACAAAACTCAGTCAGAAACCTCACACAAGCAAGTGCTGCTGTGATGTCTGAAATGGGAGACATTTGAAGCAGAAACAAAAGAAATTTAAACAAGTTTGCTTCATAAACTGAATTCATGTGATTTCTAATGAAACTTTCACCTCAGTGTGCCTGTACTCCTCATAAGGCACTCTGTAAATGTGCATGTGTACATAAAATCACTTCTCTCAGCTCTATATTTATGCAGAGACAGGAAGGATGGTTTTGTGGTTGAGAAAGTGATGCGGGACTTGAAACATCTGGGTATTATTCCAGCACGCTTCCTCTGCGATTTTGGGCAAGTCGCATAGGTCCCGATCCTGGAAGCACCAATGCACCTGCTAAAGTCTGCTGTCATAAGTGGTGTCAGTGAACATGCCAGACCAGACATGGAGAGAAAAGGAAGCAGCAAAGAGGCTTTGAGCTTTCCACACTTTTGTTATCCTTCTGTGAAATGGGGGTGTAAATTAATCTTCCGCTCGTTATCCTCTTGATTAAACTTCTGCACTTGTTCCAAAGCTTGTCCCTTTGGACATTTGGACAATAAAGGTGTCCCAGATGGGCCTTCTAGGACCATACAAGATGGTCACTAGAGGTCCATGATATATCTATTGCTCCTCTGCCTGGCATGCTCCAATTCCCATGCGCATCTCCACTCCTTCTATCTCATCCAACATCTCTTCTTTTTGGTATTTTCTCTCTACCTGGAGCAGAGATGATTCAGAGCACGTGAAGTGCAGGTCTAATATTTCCCAGCCATCCAACATGGAACTGCTCACACTTTTTCTTTCAGTATTCAGGACCACGCAGACCAAATTATCTTTGTTTTGGTTTTCCTTTTAATCATTATTCAAATGGCTGCAACAGTGCATGCCTTATGTTTAGTTTAGAAAGTACATTACATCAGTGGTTGTTTTTCCAGTCTTGTGTTCTTCTAAATGTCCTTTCTGCCCTTTCCTTGTCTGCTCTTTTATAAGCAAGCTTGGAAAGAGGAAACGTTTGAGTTACATTACGAGCTGTTCAGTCTGGCTGGGAAGCAGAGCTATTGTCACTCAGCATGGTTTACTCACTTTGACTTCCTCTACGAACCAACAAATCTTTGGCAGTGACTCCAGAGCTGAGTTAATTGTTAATAATTCGTGGCCTCCCTATATATGTCATCTGGATAATTATTGCAGTCTGCCAAGATGGAAGAAAGGGCAACAGCTAGCAGGCTAAGTCCAGAAAATAAAAATCTTGTCAAAGGGAGGCCTTGTTTCGGGCTGTATTCTGGCCTATCTGTGTTTTGTGATGCTGGAGGAATATCATCACAAATTTCACTGATTCTCCCATCAACCCTCGGGTTGCCATAGTGCTGTGGAATAATTCCCACCATTCTCATGGACAGGCCTGAGAGCGGCATCAATGGTGCCCAGTTGATGTCAGCCACTGGTTCATGACTCTAACCAGTAAATTCCATTCACGGGAGAAGAGGCAACAGAATGAGGAATCTCCAGTAATTTCAGTGGATCTGTTTTTATCATAACCAAACTGATGATCTGTCCACATGCTGGTATTCAAGTCCAAATATAGCACTTCTTTAAGCAATACTTGCATGGCAATGTGGGATCAGTGCAGATGTGGTCCCTGGCACGATCATTTGGTGGATTACTCAGTAAACGTGAAATAATTGCAAACTAATTTCAGAGTTCATTTAGAGACACTCCCCTTGTGCCTTCCTTCTCTGCTGTCCTTTCCCTTTCTTGATAGACTCACACCAACCTCCCACAATGCCAACAAAATATTTCCAGTGAATGCAAACTATTGTCATAAATGTTAATGTTAAGTTTAAATTTTTCTTTCTGGCCGCATATTTGGCAGTAATAACACCAAAATGCTGTCTGAAGAAGAGCATATTAGCTTTTTTGAGAGATCCAAACACTGAACAGCCCTGTTACCCACCCCATGAGGTTTATTGCCCCATTTTGCACCATCCAACATTTCTCAGTAAAAAAGATAAGAATATTAACTCTCATTAAAACATCAGGGGAAGAAATATGCAGACAAAATGCTTCTATCTGAACTGGAATATAAACTAAGCCCTGGGAATAAAAGACTCTCCAACTAATTGCAAGGTTTCTTGTACTTTTATAATGCAAAGTTGCACAAAACCTCCTCACTATTAAGTAAAAATAAGATACTTTGCAGCTCCCTAGCCTCCAGTAACCAAGGATCTCAAATCTCTTTATAAACATTATAAGCATGAATTAATTTAGACTGCTAACAGCCCTGAAAAGCAGGTACTATTAATCCTTCTTAATGTATAGGTAAAGTGAGGCATCGAGTGATGAAATGAGTTAGTCACTAAGTGAATCAGTAGCTGATCCAAAAATAAATAATTCTAAGTAGCTTTGCACTCTAAAATAAACAGGCTGGAAAAGAGAAGGTATGAGATGGCAGGGGGTGGAAATGAGAGAACAAGGGATAGCAGGGAATTCTAGAAAGTGATATTGTATGAAGGCAGTGCCTCTTAAAGTACCTAAATAACTCAAAAATCATTATTAAATATTTAATTTCCCAGTTTCAGGGATCTGGGGAGAAGGGAAGCTGGTTCTGCTCCTTCTGTTCTTAAACAAACATTTCTTCTAAGCTTTCATTAGAGAGAATTTCAACAAGAAAAGCAGAGGGGAAAAAAGCTCTCCTGGAATACTTTTAGAGAGAGAACCAAGACAAAATGCATGGGAGCAGCTGAATGTGCCATCAGCAATCGTAGGTTGCATTCATTGTTTAGTGGAGTCATCTAAGGAGAAGCTGCCAGTGCAGCTTAATCTCAAGGACCATACTCTGGGTATCAGCTTTTGGGGAATTCATTTGGGTTTTGCCTCTTGCTGACACATGAGGAGCCCAACCTCCCTTTCTGCCTCTGGTGGGGCAGAAGTGTGCCAAACTTCCCAGCTACGAAACCACATCCACCACTCACTGGGAATGTTCTGCCCCTATTTAAAAAGCTCATTTTGCCTTCTCCAGAAGGAGAGGTGGGAGGGGTGATTAGCTCCAGCAGCTCAGTGATAGATTCGTGCGCGCGGCCTTTTTGGTGAAGGAGGCAGTAACTCTGGAAGTGATTGAGAAGAGACATTTATGGGGTTGGAGGGAAATCACATCCACTTCAGCAAGACCACACAAACGATGACCAGGAGAGAGGCACTTGATTAGTGTTTTAGAGGGCTTAGAAAAGGGTCCCTTAAAGGAGAAGTTCCCACTTTAAGTGATGGCTGTTCACACTCATCTTTCAATCATCCCAAAGGATGCTGTATTAACAAACCCAATTCACTGTGGTCCCTCCCCACCTCGGAACAAACAGCACAGGTTTCAACCTCCCTGTTCAATCCATCTTAGCCACCCTACCCCGCAAACTGACTGCTTCTTGAGCTGAGACAACAACAAGATCTCCACACTGGTTTCATTCTCAAGTTAGCTGTTGAGGTGAAGAGAAAGAGGCATTTTCACACAGGCAGGGGCAGAAACACCAAAATTTTTCAGCTCAGGCTGAGAGCCAGCTCCAGTTCAGGCTGTGTATTTTGTCATCCCGTTCACAATAGTGTTGACTGCATGACACAGCCTCGCCTCAGAGCTGACCCCTCACCTTGGAGCAGGGGAAGGTGAGCTTACACCCGTCAGTGCCCAGTAGGGATCTGGGATCCATAATACTCATCCCAGACAAGGAGCCGGGGATGGCACAGCCTACAGATGCCACACTAGTCTCATGAAATGGCATCAGGAGAGGAGGGAAGGTCAGAAACCACCTTTGATCCTTCTGATCGAGCTCAGGAATAAACAGGAGACATCACACAATCAGGTGAGCAGAAAGGTAAGGAAAGGTCTGAGTAACGCAGGCTGGATCCAGGCTGTCCGTGCCCATTTCAGCAGAGGAATGCAGATGACACAGACCCTCCCTCCTCGACTGACTGGCTGCTGTGTACAGGATGTTTTGTTCTTTTCCTTTCCTGTTTTCTCTTCTTTATGGGTCAGTGTTTTTGTTTTGTTTCTTTTCTCCTTTTCTCTTTCCAAACCACAACCCAGTCCAACATAAATTATTTTCTTTCTTTCTTTCTTTTTTCTATTTCTAGGGCAGGATACAGAGCATACTCTTTAGGAAAAAGATTTTTCTCTTCATTTCTTTGTCTCCTCCACTCACTATCTGAGAGTGGTGCTGAGTATGTGAACCTTGAGTGGGATCCCTGTACAGCACGGAAGATATTTTTGACCAGATGGTTTGTTTTGCACTCTGTGAGGCTTCTGCAAAGCTACTTTGTGTAGGGCTGTAAGAGATGATTTGATGATCCCAGCTCCATCACAGCAGTCTCCTTGGTCACCTCACTGGCTGCAGATTTGGCACAAAGAACTCAGCTTTCCAGAAAGGTGCCAGCTTGAAGCTGATGGTGATATCCATCTCTGCTTACACCTGCTTCATCCCAGCTGCCTTGGG
This sequence comes from Oriolus oriolus, assembly GCA_013400235.1. NCBI lineage: Eukaryota > Metazoa > Chordata > Aves > Passeriformes > Corvidae > Oriolus > Oriolus oriolus. The sequence continues at coordinate 704,532 of VXBT01008729.1, read as the reverse complement.
ACCACACTAGGATACAAAGCACAGTCAAAGCACCACCTTTTACAGAGCTCTGGGGTAGCTTGTTTGGTCCACACCCATCCTGCTCAAATTGCATCTCTTGTCTGAGCACCTGCCTCTCTCTGTCCTTCAACCACATCCTTTTTTCATCTTGTGGTTAGACAGGTCAGGGTTTATTGTCCAGTTCATGGGGAAGCACTGAGCATGACCTGAGAGTGGGTGTTGACAGCTCCACCAACCCCCTTGACACATACTCACAGCTTTCTCCATCTGAGAGCAGGGCACTGCTGAAAAGCTGTAAAATACATGAAACCAGGACGCAGGTTACTGATAATTCCTGTTTGTTCGGAGTCCAGAGGTCAGTACAAAACAGACAGCTGGGAAAAGTGGTGTCTTTGTATGTTCATGTATTTTCTGACCCTCCAGGACCACAAAAAACACGTGTCTCCTTCAGGCACGGGTGGTTCATTCTGGCCCCTCCAGGCACTGAGAAACACGTGAAACAGTCTCTCAGGACATAGCCAAAACTAAAACAGCTACAAGGGCAGGCAGCCACAGGCATTCAGAAGAGTAGAGAGCACAGCTCCAATTATGAAGACAGGAGCGTGTCCCTCCCTCCACGTGTGCTGGCTGCAGCTCTCTAATGAACTGTGACATTACAAGGAAGCAGCTACCTCACCTCTGAGAAACTGATGGAAGTCCTCCCTTTATCTCCTCTTGTGCTGGTTTTTCAGTTCTGAAACACAGCCACTCCTTCCCCCTCCCAAGAGTGGCCAGAGAAGGAAAGGGAGACCTTACCTCACCCCTTCCATCTCCTTGCTCCCTACCCCACATGTCAATATTATGCATCCTGTTCTCATCATCGCAGTTCACATTAATGAATGAAACAATCTCCTAAAACAATGGGCCTCCATAATGTCTTGACCACCTGGTGTTTTTTTATTGGCTTCACAGTCAGTACCTTTTACCGCCCCGTGAAGGAGTTAGTCAATCCACGAGCGCACGTCTGGCTTTTTGCACTACCACGGGAAGAGGTGGAGAAGGCAGCTCTTCACCAGCGAGTGTTTACGACCTGCTGGGCCTCAGCTGCCGTCACAAATGCTGCCAGACGAGCCCAATCCTACGCATCCCTTTCACCTTCAAAGCCTTTCACCTCTGCATCTCAGTGCACAGGCAGAAAATGAGGCTTGTGCAGGGCTCAGGGATAAAGCATCGGCGCCTCTCCAACGACGAGATGTTCTAAAAGCTTCAAGCGTAACCCTGAGCACAAAAGCCCAGCCAAAGCGCAAAGATCAGCAGTATTTCTCGAGCCTGTTTTGAAGGTGCTTTTGAGTCTTCCCATCACTACTCGGAGGCTGCTGCCTATCCCCATGACCACAATATATTAGCTCCAGTAGCTTTTCAGCGACTCAGCTTTGCCACAGCTTCCTGCTTTTAAGCATACCTCCTGTGCTCGGCTGGAGCTTTGCCAGCCCCAGCTTTTGCTCAAGTTTGGTTCAGTCTAGTACAAGATGGGACTTTGGTAAAGGGTGGCTTTTTGTATTGGAAAAAAAAATAGTCCATCTGCTGCACCTGAAGTCTGCAGAGGAGCTGCTGCTTCCGAGAAAACCTCCTTGCTCCTGTTTTGAGACAGTTCACAGACCCCCATGCATGGGGAGCTCTAGAAAATGTGTTTCTCATTATTGACAGTTTTCTTCAGGAACTGCTGCATTCCCCTCTCGCCCCAATACATTGAATAAATTTTTCTCATTTACACCAAAGATTAACTTAGTTTGAACAGAGGGAGCTGGGTAGGCTCTGAAGGAATGCCCACAATTATATTTGTAACACATTTAGCTAACTGGTAGTGCTGATCCACCAAGTGTTCCAAGGGAAGGTGAGTCCTTGAGCTAAGTCTAGAGTTAGGGTTGACTTCTGAAAAAGCTGGGTTTGGGCTTTTTCCTTAACCTCAGAATAACTGAGTTGCCTGACAGAAAGCTGCCTGAGCTAACCTGACATTAAACTATAATGAAAAGAATGGGATTTTTTTTTGACTGGGGTGGATTTGCTGAGGTCAGTCCTTTATCCCTGAACCCCACCACACCATGAGTTTGCCTTGGAGCAAATACTGAAGGACCTCTTACTTGTATTGTTGCTCCCATTAGGAAACTGAAGCTGTGCTTTAACATATTTTCCTAAAGCAAGTTTAAAATAGAGAACATCAAGATGTGTTTTACCGTAGGCTGAGAAACAACAATTACACAGTCCCTGATCTAAAACTTCATAAGTGTGCTAAACTAACAAACACAGAAATGCACCTAAAAACCCCAGTACTAAACATGTTTTCACCATGCCTACTTCCACAACAGCACGGGCACAGTAAGAGACAGAAATATGATTTTCCAGCACTGGCCTGTTTTATGACCCTGGGCTATATTTTTCCTTCTGTTTCCCCTGCTTGTTGTCTTTGTCCCTACAGCTGGAAGCTGTCTGGGGCAAGGACAATGTCTCATCAAAGGCAGGACCTTGAGCAAGGCTTCTCCTGGCATTGCAGTGGGGCAAATTACCCAAGAAGTTGGTTGAGCAACTGAGGTATGGTGCAAATCAGTGTCCCTGTATGTGCCAACCACACCCAGAGAGGTGGTTTAATGTGGATTACAGATGACCTTGCTTGTCCCCATTGACCTGCAGCTGATTACAAAGCCAAGCTTTTCACACTGAATTTTGGTCTAGGAACATGAGCAAAGTGGGAGTGAGCAAAATGTCCCACCTCTATTTTGCAAATATCTTGCTGGTTTCCTCTATAACAGAGTATGTTTTGACTGCTGGGGTTTGTATAGGACCTATATTTTTAAAATTCTGAGGTTTGGGGGTTTTTTGTCAAAATTTTTTACAAAAAAAGAAGCATAACAAGGACAGAATGAACAGCGGCCAAGATTAAACTAAAAATTTGCCAAGAAACTGTTCTTTTCAGTTATTGCTTGAAAGGTGGGATCGGTGGGGTCTCCCAGGTAATGAGCAATAGGACAACACCAAATGTCCTCAAGCTGGGGAGGTTTAGATTGGATATGAAGAAAAAATTCTTCACTGGAAAGGTGGTCAAGCATTGGAACAAGCTGCCCATGGAAGTGGTGGAATCACCAACCCTGGAAATATTGAGAAAACATGTAGATGTGATGCTTGGGGACATGTTTTAGTGCTGAACTTGGCAGCGATGGGTCAATGGTTGCACTTGATATTCTTAAGAGTTATTTTCCAACTTTAATGATTCTATTATTTGAAGAAAACCATCTCATCAGCATTTGTCCCTCCCTGGGATCTCTCTCCATCAGCAGCTAGAAAAGTAGTTTATTGACAAAGCAGAAATTATGAAAATTCAAGTGAATGCTAAGAAATATTCACCAATGAAAAGGCAAGAATTTCTTAGTGGTGAATGTCTTCATAGTCACACTTGCATCAGGAGGCCAGATCCAAATCTGAACAAAGAGTTTGTCAAGTCAGTGCTGTCGCTAAACACATTGGTATAAACTCAGCAATGATATTAGATACAGGAGAACTCACATAACATACGTGTTTCTAAAAATAGAGGTAGAGTGATATCTGAAGTCTTCAATGTTGATCATCTCCAAGAGATATGCTCTGCTTCAGTCAAGGAACAGCGAACCATGTGACCAGTTTGTTCAACCAAAACACTTTTAATATTGAATGAATGAAACAAAGAAATGTTAGAATGGAAACAGAAGTTAAAATTGATTTCTTCACCTGTGATTCTAGATGAGATAGGAGTAGGCAAACCTCCCTGCTTAATGTTATTGTGGAACTGTGCAAATATCTAATTTATTAGTTCACTTTCGTATTTTAAATGCAGAGTTTGATAAAAATTCAGATCAGCTCAGAAAGAAAATACTCAACATTTTGGTAAGTCAACAGAATTCAAAGATTAATTAATAAAATATTGATTTCGTTCAAAATGAATCCATGTGTATATTTTTAATTAATCTTTTAGAGGCTATTTTTTTAAACTACATTGACTCCAACTGAAAATCGAAACTACCTCTTAAAGAAAAATGTCAATATACTTGGTTTTAAAACATGAAGATGGAGTTTTGCAGCTCTTTAATAATTCAAGATTCTTTCTTCTGAGAAAGTTTTGTGCTGCAACAAAAGCTCACAAAATAGTTCTGTCTGCTTGCATTCTTTGCATTTTACAAATTAAAGAAAAGAAGTTGGGAGAAGAGTTTTGCTTTAAGATAGCTTTTTTATCATTACTAGTCTGGACCTAAGGCAGGAACATGATATTCTGCTCCCAGCCCTGTAATTTTCCAGGTGCCAAACCCACTTCCGCCATCCAAACAAACAGAAAATTGATGGTTCCCACCTCCTAATGGAGCAATCCATGATTTGCACACAAGTGGTGTGATTTGGAGGTGTCATGAAATGGGCATTTGAGGAAGACACAGGGTCCTACACCAGGGTAAAAGTCAGAGCTGTGGCCAGCACTGGGGACTGCAAAGAGCAGCCTTCATGGGGAAAAGAGGTGGGTGATGAGATGCCTCCTCACCTGCTGAATATTTCAGCTTCCAGTAGGAAAATATTTAAACTACTGCCCTCAGGAAAGAAATGAGAAAAGAAAGAAAGCTGATTAAAAAGATCACAGAATCAGAGAATCACAGAATGGACTGGGTTGGAAGGGACATTAAAGATCATCCAGTTAGAACACTCTTCCATGGGCAGGGACACCTTCCACTATCCCAGGTTGCTCCAAGCCTGTCCAGACTGGCCTTGGACACTTCCAGGGATGGGGCAGACACAGCTTCTCTGGGCAACCTGTCCCAGGGCCTCACCACCCACACAGTAAAGAATTCCCTCTTGATATCTAATCTAAACCCACTCTCAATTTAAAGCCGCTACCCCAGTTTAAGCAGAGCAGATGAGAACTGCATTTTAAATACCTCACCACCAAGTTCCCAGGCCCACTGTACTCTCCACATAAGCCAATCCATTTATACTTTGCAGAAATGGGATCATATCAGTAAGAACATACCTAGTTAATCCCATTTTAGAAGAATCCATTGAAGAAAAAAAGCAAGAGTAGAACTGCTGCCATTCTATTACTGGCATAAGAAATCATCAGTGAGTTTGAACCATGACCTCAGCTCTGTTACTAGAACCCTGTATGTGTATTTTTCCCTTTCTAACAGGTACAACTAGAAAGAAGTAAGTGTCCACACACCCTGCTGTGCCTGGACTGTGAATGCAGGTTGGTAGACAGAGTCTAGCCATGGTGCTCAGAAAAAATGGGCTATTTCTGCTTTCTGACTTGGTCTCCCCGGGGTGCACAGAGCATTTCCAGGCACCAAGGCAGCGTCAGCTCGTTCCGCCCCGGTTGCGCAGTGGTTGACTCCTTCACCTGCTCGAGAGGGTCGCAAAGGAAACAGCTAACTCATCACTTTTTGCTGTCAGTTAAAACTACAAAGGGTCCCTAAACGTTGTAGTTGCTCTCGTCAAACTTCAGTTAGGAGCAGCAGATAGAAGCTGCTGTTCGTTTTCTCTATTTCACCACGAAGGCGCTATAAATAGAAGCCTGTGTGTGGCTTTCTGGCACTCTGAATATATGCCTCACACCTTCTCGATTTTTTTTTCTTTTTAACACCCACATAAACATTTGCCTGTCACCAGACCCACAGAGACACACTTTTTCCACAACATGCCTATCAAAAAGTAAGAAAAAAAAGAAAAAGAAAATTAGAAACGGAATGGGCTCTTTGTACATGTACTGTGCATGTAGTGGTATCTGCATACGTGTGTTTGCATGCAGCAAGGTTATGCTTGTGTAAAATCAAGCTTCAGCAGGCCTTATATTGACATTTGGGATGCTTATAAATTCACTTTGCTGTCCTGAGTTTCACATCTCACCTGACGTGTGCTGTGGTGTTTTTCTGCCTGTGGGCAGTGACTTGGCGTTATTAATATAACATTGCTGCTGTGAGTGGCAAAGGGGCTCCTGTGCTCTTTCTGCTGCACTACTTTTAAAGTTCTCAAAGTGTATAAGGAAGAAGGCTGGCCTAATGCTGAGCTGCTTTGCTGGCTGAGCTGGAAGCCCACTCTGGGAGGTGGATAAGCTGAGCAGAAGCTGTAACCATCTCCCCGGGCAGCACTGGGGAAGCTGACACAGGAAAATCTGGAGCTGCAGAGGCTGCAGCAGTGTGGACCTTCTGTAAGCTGGGCACCAGAGGAGTCGTGGGTTTCTCCTGCAAAATGCTGAGTGCTGAGAACGCTGAGAGCCTTCCAGCATTTGAAGGATAGTTCATATCAGGGCTGTTTCCCGTCAGAAGTTTCAAAGATGTAAAACAAAGTGCAGCTGCTCTGCTTTCCGCTCACCGTACCCAGGCGTAGCTCAGATTGGTCTGCCCTGCATCATCCTGCAGAACATGCCCTTTGGGGCATTATTTGAGGCTTCAAGTCATTTTTTCCACAATTTTTTATTTTGTTTTTCTTTTTATTTAATTTCTCCATTTCATGTTTATATGAAACATAAAAATACATGTGATATAAAATATATGCGAGGCCAGTGCATCCATAGTGCTGACACAGGGCAAAAATCAGCCATTGCACCACTTTTTAAGTCACCCTGGAATTCTATTTTGATGCCAAAATGTGAATTTTCCTTAAGCTGTCTGCTGGACTGGATGGTGTAAAAAAAACCTTGTGACACTCAAGCTGCCTGAAGACCTGCAGAAAGACACAGAGAGCTGCAAAAAAACAGGAGAGAAAAAAAACTATGAGGTTTTTCTCACCCCCTCCCTCCCTTTCCTACTTTTACACAGGTGTTCAAACTGCAAAGAGCCAAACAAACCTTTGACTTTGGTTTGAAACATGAGAATCTTAAAAATAAGGGTGACTGATTCTATTTTTATTTTTACTGAAAATTACAAACTGCATGACATCTGTATAGATAAATGGGGGTTTAGATTGGGCAGTAGGAAAAATTTCTTCACTGAAGGGGTGCTCCAGCATTGAAGTAGGATGCCCAGGGATGTGGCGAAACCACCATGCCTGGAATTGTTCACAAAATGTGTAAATGTGGTGCTTAGGGACATGATTTAGGGTTGGGTACCTGGCAGTGCTGGGTTCATGGTTGGACTCAATGATCTTGGAGGTCTTTTCCAATCTAAATGATTCTATGATTCTATAAATTCAAGACCTGGCCCAACCCATTTAGGCCTGGTTTACCACTGTCCTCACTCATCCAGTATTACAGACCATCATTTTATAGCAGCTCATTTTCAGATGCCAGTAACTTGCCATGCAATTCTGCTGCCATGGTCTGTTTTTAAGAAACCGTGTAGATGCACACAATCTTACAAGAATTGCTTCCTTTATTGACTCATGTCCATGCACTGTGGTTTAGGCGTATATCCTCTTAAAGGAAATGTGTACATTCACGAACAAGATAATCATTGAAAAATTTGCAAACTGTTGTCCCAGGTAACCATGTTAACTTCCTTTAAAAAGCGAGTTAAGTCTCTCAAAAAAAATACTTGACTCAGCTGGGTTATCGTAAAGCCACTATAAGCCAGTGAAAAAACAAATTATCACCTGCATGACTGTCCAGTGGGCTGTCAAACTCAAGACTGGTCTGATCCTGGCACGGCAGCAATTTTTGATGATACATGGGCAGCAAAGTGGTTCCCAGTCATACTGAAATCACTGCCAGGGCTCTCAAAGGCTCCTGGGCAGAAGGATCTATAGCAATGGGATGACATCAGCAGCAGTGGCAGAAGCCTTGAGAGAAACTGCATGAAAAGTTTCTGTGTTCACCGTAAAAATGGGTTTTGGAAGTGAATTTCCCACGGCACTAAACTGATTGCAAGGGAAGGATACAGAATCACACCAGCAGAGGCTCTGGTCTATCATTCAGTTAAGAAACTGAGTATACAAAATGTTTTGCTTTGTTGTTTTAGCAAACTGCAAATGCATTTGCAAGATAAAATAAAAGGAAACTGTTGTCTGGCTTCTTTAAAATGTCCATCTTTTTGACCTTCCCAGGTGCCACATGGGCTCTCAGTTGCTGTGGTGGGAAACAGCTCTTGAATGGCAAATTATCTTAAATATAAAAACAGAACAAAAACAAATAAATCCTTCCAGTTTCTGCAAACAGTGCTCAGGCTTTTCCAACATGACAAAATTTCTACTGTGATAGTTGCCTCTGAATGCCTGAACTGAAGATGTAGGAAGGTTGAAATCTCTAGCATCTTCACATAACTTCCATTATCTTTGGTGTACCACTCATTGCTGACAGGCACAACCACACAGTATGAAAATTTGTTTATCTGAGCCTTTGCAACATTATTCTGACATTTTATAAATTCAGTCTCTTTGTCATTCTCTTAAGGACAGCCAGGTCATCCTGGCCCAGGAAGGGGAGGAGGCTGCTGAGACTGCAATGCAGGTGTCCTCATCCTCATCTTGGTCTTTTTGTGAACAGTACCAGTGGTGTTTAAAGGGGGATCCCATCCACGCAGTACAGTGCAGTACCAATCTAAAGATTCTTGAGGGAACACAAAACAAAAACGAGAAAACACATCTTAGTGGGCACTGTTTGGTAGAGCCTTAAAGGTGCAGATGAGCTTGAACTACCCCAGAAGAAGGAATGAGCCAGGGAAGGGCTTGTAGTGATGAGAGGAATAAGTGAAGAAGGTCTTTCAAAAGGTGTTTTGGTGAGAACTAGAGCTTCCAGAGATGCAATGGAAACTAGGCAGAGTAACTGTCTAGAGGTCAAATTGGGGCATGATTTCCAACAAGCAGTGTTTGCAAGAGCTTATATTTCCTTCCTCAAGCTTATAGTACTTAAATTAAGGATGAAAATAAGAGCATTTCTTCAGCTATTTAGGTTTTAGGCATCCAGTATAAGACAATTGTCAACATTCCCTCTATTGTCATGGCAAAGAGACAAGGACATCTAGAAGGCAATGAGGGACAACTATTTTAGGATAAAAAAATATTCCTTTGAAATCACTGTTTCAGATGAAATAGGATAGAGGAAGTATTCTGAAATTATTACTGTGGGTTTGGACTGTACACTGTGAGTAGAGCTTTACAGCTTCCAGAATTTTTACTAATATTTATCAGCAAATAAGTAAAGAAATTAGTAGAAGCAGCTAATATAGCACATTTATGAACCTGTAATAGAAACAGCTTGAAATGGTACCTTCCATTTTATGATCCCTATTTACTTTGAATTCCCAAGCAACAATGTCTAGGGTAGGTTGATGCCTAAAAAGGCCAACCTGGAAACAGAGACTAGAGAGGGGTAAGGGAATAAAGGTGATATTTATTCAAAATGCCTTCAGAGGCACACCCTGGGCAGGCCAAAGGCTGCACCCAAGGTGGACGACAAGTCACGAGTTCTTCACACTGTTACAGGTTTGGTCCATTTGCAGATCAGCATAAATTCACCAATTAAACTTTAGCTAATGATGGAACTGCCCCTCAGCTCGCCCCCCTTCTCAAGATGCTGGTTTACACACTTTGAGCCTGGGATGGTCCAAGTGTCCTTGAAGAGCAAGCCTGGAGAGGCTTTGTTATGTCTGTGTGAGCATGAGAGAGCAGCAGCTGCCAGGCTGCAAGAAACTTCAGAGTCATACACTGGGAATACAGAGAATATAGAATTTGAAAAATATAAAAGCTAAAACCTAAGGCATCAGATAAGTGTGGGATTTCATTTCTCTTGATCCATTTATTATGCATCTCACCTAGGCTGGCCATCCAACCATCTCCTGGGAGATGGGTACCCTCAGAGGAAAACAACTTTCTCAACAAGCCAGCTTTGTCAGAATTTCCCAGCCTGAGCAATTAGGTGCCTGAATCCTGCCAAAAACTTGTCAAAATCCAAAAATGGACAGAGCAGAGAGAGAATCCCCTGAGAGATCCCCTAAACATGAATCACACTGCCAGCATAGAACCCCTCATAAAATGCAGCCACGTTGCTTTCCTTCTCAAATTCAGACAATCCATCCCATAAAGAGAACACTAAACTATAAATAGTGAACCAAAATCCTCTTTGGGACTCATAAGCCTCCCTTCAGCCACCATCCCTGCTTAGCAGGTGCTTGCAATGCTCATATTATTATCGCTTTCCAGGATGAGACCTCTGGGAACCTGGCTTTGGAGCTGGCCCAAGGAAGGCAAGCACAGTACTTTTGTCATATGTTTGGTTGGGATGTGATGTGCAGTCATTCCGTGCTCTCCTGGACTTGGCTGATTCCAAGGAAAAGTAGGGTACATCTCCAAACCTTTGAAATGTAGGGAACTGTGGAGTGCTGAGAGAGCTACATGTGGTTTTGTGGGATATGTATTTAAAGACTTTGGATGCTTCAGACCGGTGGCTTTCCAGATTTGGAGTTGTCCAGAATATCATATTAAGAGATCCTGGAGGATTTTACGAAGGCCAATGGCCCTAAATTTCCCTTCATTCAAGCAAGGCCATATCCCATGATGTCCTCAGAGTATCCCAAGGCCACACCAGTCAGAATATTTGGCCTTGTGGGACCTATGGGAACACCACAACAGCACAATGTGGATAAATCTTTTAAGAATAAAAGTCTCATTAAGAAAGACCTTTAATACCAATAGTCCCCAAAAGCTACTGGCCAAATTCCACCACACTCAGCAAGAATGTGCTGTGGGAAACATTAAACACCGTTCTTGCCCTCAACCTGAGCTGGAGCAGCAACGGTTTTCTGAGGCACATGCTGCTGGTCACATTAAGCCATGAGGAGCAGGCTGGGCCTCCTGTTTGCCAGAGTTTTCCAAGTTGGTGTTTGACATATGGACAGATCAGATTCTCTCCTAATTTAAAGTAAACCCACCTGCTTTGGTTACATTTTTCATGGTGTAATGTTCAGAGAGTTCATACTTCACCACTCTTCTGTTATATTCAGTGGAAAAGGAGGAAAGAGGGGGAAGACACACGTAAGTCTGCATAACTTCAGAGTGGAGTTTAATGAGGGAGAGCATAACATTTAATTTAAACCCAAAGCATTCATTACTACACTACCTTTCCATATCAGTGCAATACATTTCATTCCCTCTTCAAAATACCATTTAACATAAACCATTTATTTTTTCAACTTTTCCCACAAGCGTTTTAATGCAGAGTTTGGACACCTTTCAGGAGAGTCGTGTGATGTAATGCATTTGAGAGACATAACAATGAATGTGGAGTTTGGAAAACCTTTTGCAACAGGAATAAAAATAGCAGTTCCCTTCAAAAGGCAGAATCTGACTGGCTTGTCAAGGGTTTTGAGGAAGAGGAGGAATGCAGCAGTATCAGAAGATTTCTGTTGGGTTTTCAGTGCATATGAGTTTGTGAGAATTTACATAAGCAGGTATAAGGAAACACAATAAACTTTGGGGACTCAGCATGAGTTTTGACACACTGGCAGCTCTCTGAAAATTTGTTGCCGATAAGAATGAGATAAGTCTACTATGCTTACACACGTTAGTAATATTTAAATCCATAGGGACACCCCATCGAAGACACCAATATTTAGCTGGAGTCAAAGAACTGAAATGCAACTCAGCATGATATTGTGAATAACAAAGGAGGAAGGCTATCACAATTTTTCATTATATTTTTTGCAGCTTATTTAGTTCTATGTACTCACTTTTAGGAGTCCCAAATCACAGCAACTTGACCTGAAGTACATTAATTTGTCATAAACTTTCAAGTTAAATAAGATCTTAAATACATACAAATTCTTAAGAAATAATTTAAATGGCTTTCTGAGAAAAAAAAATGAAACTATATGAAAGAAAAAGAAACAAGAGAGAAATAAGGCTGCATCTGACTAAAGGAAAACAAACAAAGGCTAGAGAAGGATGCACTTTCAAAAATATTTTTTTCTTTCTATCCGGGTTCATCTTTGTTATCTTAATAAAAATTATAACAATGGGGGTGTGCCTGTGAGACAGGTAACTCTCTGCAAAACACTGAAATAATGCTCAGTGTGCTGCCAAAGACCTTGAGATTAATTTTTAACAGGATGCCTGATTTTCTTCGCATCCTTAAAATCAATTCAAGCACCATCAACAATCTTGCTTGTTCTTTCTTAGCCCATGCTAATCTGGTGAGAATGTTTCAGGATGCTGTCATTAACCAAGCAGAAAAACTGGTCTCAATATTCCAGATAAAAACACCTTTCCCAGAGCAGAGTAATGGCAGTGTAAAAAAGGCAGCAGATCTTTCAGGCCACCCTTTAGACTATCCTTGCTGGCCTCCTCCTGCCACTGCTGCCTGGGGTTATGCTGAGTGACAGCATCTCACACCAGCCTTTGCTGGAGAACTGCAGCCTTCTTCAGACAATATTTCTCTGTGGATAGAAAATCCCTGTCGATGGTTACCAAATGCACTCCAATTTGTTTAGCATGGGATAGATAGGGAACGATGATATTGTGGTGAGATGGGGAAGTTTCTGTTTTCCCCACAAGCAGATTAATCCTGTGCTCAGCACAGAAGTAGTCCAAGAAAAGCAGCTGGGTCCTTGCTGAGATGAATTCATTGAGGTGAGATGATGCCAGTTACCAACATGCCTGAGAAAAAAAGACGTGGGCTCTCTCTGATCCCTCTGTTGATGTTAGAGCAACATGATAGGAAAAGCAGTAGATTGCCACAAAAAATAACCACAAAAAATTACTTGGAAGTGTCCTTTTCATGCAACCTGCACAAGAAAATACCATATTATTACTGTATTGTCCTTTGTTATCAAAGATGATGCTACTGACAACACAATTCCTTTTGTATGTTATGTAAGTGACTTGAAAAGTCCCTCTTGTGAGTGGTGGTTTGGTTATGTGAGCAGAGAAAAAATTGGAGCTCCTGCTTACTACTTCCTGATTATCCTATACAGCGGTGGCAGTGAATTCCAGGGGAAATGGATCTCTCCTTTGGAAACTGAGAAAGCAACATCACTTGAAGGAAATCTTGGTCTCACAAAATTCTGTAGACCTGGTGGCATGACGTCTCTGGCCCATTTTTCCCCAGCAAGTCTCTGATGGAGGAGAGGTGTTTTATGCTGGAGTGACATTTGTACTCACTGACACACAAGGTCAGCATTGTTCTAGTCCCTATTGTCCATGCAGAAGGAGTTGTTCAAGCAGAAGGGGTTGTCCATGCTGCATGTTTTCCACCATCACCTGGGAGAGAATTTTTCTATTAACTTAGAAGTGAAGATTTTTTCCATGATCCAGAGCTGGCATTAGGTGCAACAGGGACAAAGGCACCTTCACCTTGTGTGGCTTATATAACTCCCCAAATTAACCTATGGCCCTTCCCTGAACTGACCATCAGGTGATTAGCTGAGCTCCACAATGTAGATATCACATGTGGGAGTAAACGCAAAAAACACCTCCCATGCCTGGGATTTTCACAGAAATGCCCATGATCACCAAACTCCACATTCCTGTAGCTCCAAAGCAGCCTCCCCGCACCAACAAAACACCATGCCAAAGAGAAAGGGGAAGATACCTGTATGGGTGACTGGTTTCCTCTGGTACAAACACACAAATACTTTGCAAGGATGTTCTTCAGAGCAAGGACATCTTTTGCCTAGAGCATCTCCACATGAAATGAAGAACCTTGAGGCTGGGACCCTGCAGGGCACCTCTCATGTTAAAGAAACCTTGTCTTTTCTCCAAGACAAGGGAGGAAGGAAGAGCTTGTGGTTCATGCAGCAAATGGAGGCTCAGGAAATCTATGTTCATATCCTGGTTCTACCACAGGTTTCCTGTATGACCTTGGGCAAGTCCCCTAATCTTTCTCTCTGCCTCCTTTTCCACCTGTGCAAAATGGGGATAAAATAGTTCCCACTCCTAATGGGACTCAAATATTAAATTGGTTTATGAATGGTACCGTATAGCAAGGGGACAGCTGCATATGTGGACCAGTCCTGTCTCACCTGTGTGAGATCAGCTACAGGACTCCAGCTCCAGGGTTCATAAATGTTTCCATTATCTAGGCTGCAAAACATCTCACTCCACCAACCATGTATTAATCAGAATGAACAGGTAAATTTGAAGCTTTAAATGCCAAAAAAAACATTGACTGAAGTAAGTTTGGTATTTGATCTGTGGACATCATTGATTTACTTAGGTGGAGGCTGAGAGACTTTTTGAATTTTGGTTTATTAATTGTATAATTCTCTGCAACAAGAAACAAAACTGAGATAAAACTAAGCACTAATTGATGCTGGCTACAGTCTCTTATTGTTTATAAAGAGGCATCCTGGTAAGTCTGTTAACAACCCAATGAGCTCCCTGTACTCCTCTCCTGTAGCTGACCAAAACCGTGGTGTCCCATGCTCTTCATAGAATCGTGGAATATCCTGAGTTGAAAGGCATCCACAAGGATCATCGAGTTCAACTCCTAATCCCTCACACGACAACCCCAGAAATCCTGCCATGGGCCTGAGAGCACTGTCTAAATTCTTCTTGAGCTCTGCTAGTCTTGGGGCCATGACCACTTCCCTGAGGAGCCTGTTCCAGTGACCAGCCACCCTCTGAGTGAAGAACCTTTTCCTAATATCCAACCTAAACCACCATGGGTGTTCACACTTCCCACTCCAGCCAGTCCCACTCCTACCCACACATTAGTCTTTGGTTTGGCAGAGGTCTGGACATTCAATAAAAGTGGCTGTTTGGGTCAAGTTGGCCTTATACTGTTTACTAGTGTTTACAGAGACTCAGGAGAAGCCAAAAAACAAAAGTGGGTTTTCATCCAAAACTTTTCCATTTAGAGGTGAGACTGTGACAAACCTGGGCTGTAAAGACATAGACAACAAGTTGTCAAGTCCATCAAAACCAGATGTCCTCTCTCATGAGCCAAAAAGAAGGGCAGTGAGACTTTATTTAAAACATACATTCTGTTCTCACAACCCTTTGAAGAGATGATGTAGGATAATTTGAAGTCTCCTTCTTACACAAACATTGCAAGCACTTCCTGTTGGTAACTATAAAAGGACAGTCTGGCTAAGTAAACAGTCCTCTTCATAGTTGTGTCTAAGCAGGAAAGCCCTGTGTTCTTCACCAGTAGCTCCATTGATGACTACAATTGTTCTGGTTATTGTTTGCATTCGTAACAACACTGATTATAACAAAAGATCAAAACAGGAACTTCCTTAAACTTATTAAATGCTCGTAGTCAGGGCCTGGATGTTGTTGGCATAAAGATGGATGTGTGTTGACATGATAGAAAAGGGGGAGCCAGATCCTCAGCTTGTGTAAATCGTGGTTGTCACCACCAGCTGAGGACCTAACTTTGACATGGTATCTCGTGCTGCCCGGGAGCTCTTATGCCCTGCTGTCACCCACTAAATATCTCCAAGCACCATTTTCTTGTACCATGAATTAAAGGAGAACTGAAATTTGAGAAAATGAAATAATAGGACCAAAAACATAGAAGGAATTCATGGCAGAGTTTAGGATAGGACCCAGACCTCCCACCTCTCACCATGAGCGTGCCATAGAAGTGTCCCTGAGGTGTCCCAGGATCCTCAGCCAGGGCAAACACTGTCTCCTTTTCTGTATTCTTCTCTTTCATTAAACAATAATTATTTTCTGTCATTACTATCTATTATTTTACTTATTAAGGAGTCTACAGGTTTCTTTCAGTTTTGCCACAGAGGAAACACCTAATGAGGTATAACAAACCATCTACCACTACTAAACACACCATTCACAGCATTTTCAGCTTCTGCTGCACCACCAGTGGCCAATCTCCTCAATATCATATGAAGAAACATCCCCATGTTGGGTTAGATACTGGAGCTACAGCTTTGAAGTGGAGGATTTATGCCAACGCCTTCCTCTCCCCAGCAGAGCCCTGCTGTTTGTTTTGGCGTCTCAGTCCTGTGTCCCAAGTGTGTGAGTCCTCAGCACTCTGGCAGAGAAGCAGCAGACTCTTATCGCTGATAGTATCATGCCACCCCAAATTCTGGCTGGCTTGGTCTTTGTTCTCTCCCTGTAAGACGAAGACTAAAGCACAGGTCTGACTTAGAATGGAGAATTTCCATCAGTCCAACCCACAGACCTCCTTAATTAATCAGACTTCCACAGCTTAACAGTTTGGATGCAGTGCCCAGGAGAGCACAGTTCCTAGTAAGACAATACGTGGTGTTTGAAAACACTTCTAGGGTCCAAAAGCATGGCTGGGATTAAGATATTGCTCCATTCAATAAATAATTCTTGCTAATTTTTTGTCTGACATTGAAGTAATGGCATAGGGAGGGACTTCTTGCAGAGAGAAGGACCATGCAAAAAAATAAGGAGGACAAAAACATAAGTTGATGCTGTAAACAAAAAATTCTACTTAAAATTACAAACCTGAATTCTTTTGGAAAGGAGATATGCCATTAGGGAGCCAGGGAAACCATGTTCATATTTGCAGTTTACTGATCTAGGAAATAATTTGTTTTGCCTGAGCTTGAGAAGGAAACTTCAGTTTGCTGGGGTCATGCTGATACCTGTGGATACAACAGCTCACTGCTGGCTTGCCAAGAGATCTCCATATAAAGTATGCAAATAGGCTGGTCAGACTTTTTAAATCTCCTTCCTAAGGCTTCTTTCTACATCTCAGTAGGCAGACAGTCAGGATTCACTTTGCAAGAAAGATTCCCAAGAAAACATTGCAAAGGCCAGGGAGGCAAGGTTCCTGCAAGTTCCTTGCAGTGACTGGATGGGGACAGTCTTTACATTTTTCTTGCCTGTGTCCTCAGACAGTATCATCACGTTTTGTGAAAACATTGACACAATCAGCCCCACCACTGCATCTAACTGAAGAGAGGACAGAAACTTATTTGTTCAACTTTTGTTCAGCTTGCAAAATGATTTGTGCTGTCTGTGTGCAAAAGAGGTTTCTTGTGATACCAGGTGGACCATCTCCCAGTTAACACAGGGGACTTGCTATGGAAAGTTGTGTTCCTCTCCCATCTGAGGCACATGAGGTTTGTTTTCCTGTGTGAACCCAAGGATGTTCCTTGTCATTTCCCTAAGTTCATCTGTAAAAAGGCCATCACGACTTACCCCTTTCCCACATGGGTGGCAAATGCCCAGGATCAGGAGGAAGCCCTTACACACATGTGCAGAGCACCTGGCACCACGGCAGCCCAAGGCGTAACCGACACATTGACAGGACAAGAAAACCAGATCATCATATCCTTGTGAAAAGGAACCTTCACGTGACACACTGAAATTGGGGATTTAAAGCCCAGAACATGAACTATGAACTTCTCATCTTCCAGTCTCACAGCAGATCTGCAGGACTCAGCTGCCCAGCTCAAGTTCTGTTCTCCTCCATAAACAACCCGTAGTAAAACCAGGGTACTCAATACCACAGCCAAGAAACCCTAATGCTTCTCCACCTTTTAACTGGGATTTGGTCCCACTACAAGCCATCTCAGCCAGTTAAGTGGCTTGCCTTTACTGTTTTGCCCCAAATGACATCACCATTTGGCTTCCTGAGTGTACCTCCTTGGCTCTAACCATCCCCCTTGGCTCTATTCCCTGTAAACAGGGCCTGATTAATGTTGCAGAAGAAGGGCTGTGAATCACGTATTCCATTCTCTTATGGGAAGTCAGAATGTCAATTTTTCCTAGTTTTAAGTGCAGAGAATCGGGATATTTAATGCAGAATCCCTAGCAACGACACAGAAACTGCAGCCTGAGCCCACAGCTGCAAGCTTCCCAACATACTTTCTGTAACAGCAGCTGATGAATCACCCACTAGAAGACATGCACTTTAAAAAAAAATAAAATTGAAACAGCATTCACCGATGCTGCCTATTATTACCCAGCCCCAAACACATTACAAGGATATTCTTTGATATGGAAAGGGCCTCACACGCGCATCCACAAATCTCTACTGGGCTGTTTAAAGGCTGAATGGAAACAGTCCCGACAGCCACAGATGTTCCCTCTTCAGTCCTGGGTAGCAGCATTTTACTGCCCACAGTAGTCATCACCAGTAATGCTTCCAGCTGGTGGCCAAAAGCTGAAACTCACTCGGAGCTTTTGCTTTGCAAATGCAAGGAAATCAAAAACAAGAGCTTGCAGACCACCTCAGGGACCCTGCTACAGCCTCTTTCCATTCCCTTTTTCATGGTTATCTTTCTCAAATTTTCAAAATAAATTGACACATGAAAAATAAAGCATGGTTTGGACTAGTCTTTTAAAGTGTTGTGTACATAGTGAGCTAGAACAGTACAGTAAAGCTCCAGAAAAAGGATGCTTACAGGAAAGGCTCATGGTAATTACTGGAGAGAGACACTCTTCTTAAAAAGCACTTACTTGACAAGTGGTACAGCAACCTTTTTGGCATATTTCATTGATTTTATGATTTCATAAAAGTGTTATGACTAACAATGCGATAAATGAACCAGGCCAAAAAAAGTCAATTGTTCAGTAAAATGGAGGGGTGCTTCTTTGCAGGAAGATCATTTCAATCATATACAGAATTTCAATCATAGCAGAATTTACCTGAAGTGGATAATCCACCCTGGGGATTGACAAGAGCATTCAGAATTAAGGTGTAGTGGAAGGTGTCCCTGTCCACAGCAGGAGGGTTATAACTAGATGGTCATCAAGGTCCCTTCCAACTCAAACAATCCTAGGAGTCTGTGATTTAGAAGCACTCACAACCCACTGAGGTGCACTGAGAAACAAGATCCTAAAAACCTTAAACTCAAAGGGAATTCTACCCAAGCATGAACTTCCCCCTGACAGAAATTAACTGAAGTCAAATATTAGATAAATACATGTGATGAGACATTCACAGATAACAGGGTCAAGAGATGAAAAATAATCCACATTAATCTTGATACCATCACTGAGGAATGCTTACAGTGTATTATCAGTGTTTATTCAGGATATAAGCCCCATTGTGCTGGGTGCTGAAAAGATACACCATGTATATCTGACCCAAAGTTACATCACACATCGATATAAAGATATTCAGATGCTTCTTTCCTATCGGTGGCATGAAGATTTGTGCAGGTATTTAAATTTGGGAAGGTCCCTTCGCTTCTCTATACTCAATTTCTCATAATGAAAAAAAAAAGAAGAAAAACTCTTCCCTTCCCTGTTCAGCCTGAAAACACCTGGGATCTGGGGCAACATCTGATGGTTTTATTAAGCTTTTGTGCAAACCAAATCAAGAGCAAGACAGTGTTTGAGCCCAAAACCCACAGCTTTGCCCTCCTGCATCACATCAACTCCTGTTCATGACCAGGTGACCCAAGCAGACTTATCTATCAGGAAAAGGCTGGTAAATGATCTAAACATGGGAGGTCTTAATTCAGCGCCTTTGAATTGGCCAGCAGGATGTCCACAGTGGCTGTGGGACCCATCTCAGAGGTCCACACTACTGGGCTAACTTGCCCAGCGTTCTTCTCAGGATATTTGGATCATCCTAATGTAGCATTTGCTGTGTCCTTATTGCCAGCCCAGTGCAGAATTGGAAACGGGTTTTCCCTTTAACATTGCCTACCAGGAAACACTTCCTCTGTTCCTGCCAGGAAACCTTCCTTTGCTTTCTCTTCTAACCAGTGACCAGTCCAGACTGGGTATTCAAGAGCAACATAAAACTGTTTTGTAAAAGAGGGAATAACTTGTGGTTTTAAGAACAAATAGAGCCACTCAGATGTGAAGGGCAGCAGTGCTGCTGCGTGCTCAGGGTGTAACTCCTCCTCCCTATTTGCATGACACCCAGAGTAACAGGAGATATGAAATACAGCCGCTCTCGTGTAGGCGGAGGCGAGTATGCAGTTGACTCAGAGCATCATTCTACACCAGGGTGAAAATTTAAGGGCAGCTGGAAGGACGAGAGGGGAACTTGCTTGACTAAAGGGTTTGTTATGTTGATACTGTTGTGCGGGGGAAAAAAATAGCTGTAGGGTTTTCTTTAGAAGCTCTGTGTTCATAGAGGGCTATGGAGGTGGAAAGAGAGGGAAATAATTACTAAATCATGATTGCTATCTGCAGTATTTTCACAAGATAGGCCACACAAATGTCTTAATGGTGGAGGCACCTCAGTACTTATTTATTGCTATTGATCTGTATTAAGTGATTTAGGAACTCTACAGTCTGGAAGATGCTATAGAACAGAAAGATAAAACCTTTTTCTTCAGCTAAAGGAAAAGAGCTGAGAGAAACAGACAGAGATCAGTCTTAACTCACCTGTTTTCCAGCTTCTTCAAGTCTAGGACAGAGACACCCCTCCGTCCTAGCTCTGCCTCTAGTGAGCAGCCAGGAGGAGGGTGAGAAATGTGCTGAACACATCAAGGCAGTTTTTCTGCTGATCTGCAGTGGGGTGGCTGTGTCCTGCCAGGCCTCTCTCCAGCAGCAAAATCCTGGGGGCAGGCAATGCCTTGTACCACTCATGCATCCACCACCTGGAGCAGCAGGGCCTCAGTTTGCAGAGCAGTATCCAAGCACCAATCTTAATGACAGTAATTTTAATAACCAAAATATCTCTGAAAGGAGCTGGAAAGAGGGGCTGTTTTGCATCCCTCTGGATTGTTTTTGACTATTGGCCACTAGTAATAAACTATTAGGGAACAAAAAGCAAATGAAAAACAATAGATGTAATTACGTAGCTGGATGAATGTTTCACTTCAAATATTATTGTGTCTGTGAAGATATATGGCATGGATTTGCTATTGCAAAAAGAAATATGCATTGATCTCTTTAGCAGGAAACAGGTATGACTGTATTATGTAAATATTACTTCATTTACTGTCAACAACTGTAAGCTTATTTTCACTTTGCAAACAGATGACAAACGTGCTTGAAGTCATACAGCATCAATCTTATGGCTGACAAGGATCCCTCATTTTGCAGCCAATTTTTGAAAGTCAAAAGGCCAGATTCAGACTTGGGCTAATGCCATCCACTCCAGCAGGAGTGATGTGCCAGATCTTCCACGTTAGTGCAGATCAAATGTGCTCTGTGAACTTCCACAGCCAAAGAAGTGGTTCTAAAGCTGTTGACTTCAGAGTTTTGACCCACAAAGCTGAAGCACTGGAAGAGCAATAGGTCTGGATTCCCCCAGTACCACCACCCCAAAGGGAGAAAACGCTTCTCCCTTCTGCTGAAAAGCCTCTCTCTAAAAAGTCCTTCTGCTTTTCTGTAGAAGTTAAAGATCAGTCATGATACTCCTTGACACATCATTTGAAAACTCACCTAGCTCTGGTGCGGTTGCTAACACCAACAAAAAACAGAGCTAAAAAGAGAGCATATAACAAACTGTATCCTTCCAGACCTGCAGCTCGGAGACCACCATGGAAACGGCTGCAGCTCCCTCACCCAGTGCACTGCCACCCACCAGCTTGGGTTAGACTTCCTGAAAGAGGGTGACTCTGGCTTGGCTTTGAGCCCATTCATCCCCATAGATTATTTTGGCAGTCATGTAACTACAGCGGGATTCATCCTTTAGATTCTCTTCCTGCTCTCTTCCCTGTGTCTTTTGCCAGGAAAATTTACCCTTCAGGGTCTCGTCTGTGAGAAGGGGGTGCCCAGAGAGAAGCATTCATCCGGTTCCAGACCTAGACCCAGAGGAATTTGGGAAGCTGAGACTTTTCTCTGGTGACTAACCACGCTGTGATGTCACAGGCTAACTGAGATCTTCCTTCTCTCTTTTATGAGGATTACTCTTGCAAAACAGAGCAGTCCCTGGCCTCAGACAGCCTTAAGCTGTTCAATTAGACTTGACTGGTCAAAGAGTAACCCTGCTCAGATCTGGATCTGCCTTTTGTAGGTCAGACTGTAAAAAAAATAATTCTCATGTGATTTTCATATTTTCATGCTCTTGCAGGGTGCTAAGACAATGTATGGCATAACCTAACTTTCAAATATCCAATTCACAAAATGCACCGTTTGAAAGAAAGTGAGATCAGTCTTAGAACCATAGAATGGTTTGGGTTGGAAGTGACTTTAACAGCCAGGTTTGATAAATCCATGAGGAGCCTGAGCTAAAGGGTGGCATCCACGCCCGTGGCAGAGGTGCTGGAACCAGATGACCTTTAAGGACCCTTCCAATCCAATCAATTTTACTCAGAATGCAGTTTGCAGCATCTACACTGTCAATATCTGACATTACAGTTTAGTGGTGGAAAGGACACAGATTCCCAATGTCCAAGCAGCATGACCCCAAGAAATATTCTTATCAATCTTATCAAAGTTGATTCCTACAACGGCCCTCCTTGTTTTTCTCTGTTCTTTGTTCTTTTTTCCTCTTTCCTTGCATCTTCTTGGCTCCTCACTTTCTTCCCTAGTATCATCAGGCTTGGAGAAAGAACTTAATACTAATTTCCTGAAATGCAGTGGGTGCCACCACACTGTACAGTGGTGGTTCAGAATAGGTTTGAGAAAATAAAATGGCTCCATCTCTCAGGGAATTGTAGGGAAGGATTTAGCAAGGGATCACTTAGCTTTTGAAGCAAAGCCAGCTCACTGGTAACAAAAATTAAAAACAAAACAAAGCAAAGCAAACTAAAAAAGCCAACACCAAACCTCATCTCCTTAGCACGGGCCCACTGTGACTAGTGCATAAAACAACAAGATTTGTCCTGGCAGATGTCACGTACAGAGTACAAGTTTGAAAATAAGTTGGGTAGGAAAGCAGAAACCTCTCCCAGTAAAACCAGTGAGGATTTCTGCAGGAAGCTTCTTTTTCACTACAGTGTCAACAATGAAATAAATGGCGTTAATGTGGGAAATTTTGAACTGCTATTCTTATTTTGTCACAGCAGGAAAACCAGAGTGTGGGTACACCTATTCTAGAGCAGAACTTCAGGATTTCAGCTTATTTCAGTCTGGCAAAGATGCTGGCAGAAAGCAAAATTATCTGTAGAGCATCTGCACGGAAAGTGAAGGCCACAGCTATTTAGTTTAATCCCTCTTCAGAGAGATAATGTCTAACAGGAGAAAAGGTCACTGAGAGAGTCAGCAACCAGCCCCTTCTCTTAAAACACACAGGCTGTGCCTCCTCCATGTCCTCCCACCCAGCTAACACCCAGCCTTCAGGCTGTGGAGAAAATTGGACCTTGAGAGAGCAGAGCTACAGGATGCCAAGTCACCAGCTCAGCTGGCCTCACTTTCCAGGGCACAGAAAAATCCACATTGTCCCAGATGCTTCAAGAAGCTGTCCCTGCCTGGTTTATGTGGGACATCCTTTATGTGCCAAGCAAAAGTGTGATGGTTTGATGAAGAAAACTGAGAGGCTCTAAATAACCTATGACCTTTTCCTTGTGCTCTGAACACTTAGCACCTCACCAACACTTAACCCAAGTGTGATTCAACACTGTGCTTAGGCAGAGCTGACCCCAAGGTGGGAGCTGGTGCACAGACTGAGCTGTGTCACCACTAGTTTTGCACTTGGGCTTTTCCTCACCCCCATCACCTCAACCTGCCCTTCTATTGGCACCTCTGGACTTCAAGATGGATGTGTTTGCTGAGAGAGAAAGGATGAGTCAGGCTTCAGCAGTGGGCACAAAGTGATGCCTACCTCAGTGCATAGAACAGCACTGCAACCACCAAAGTGGTGCTTTGAATCCATTCATCAAATTTAACAATTTTCCCTGGCCCATCCCTGCCATGAGCAGTGGCTTCTTTTTCCTGCCTCAGCCACCAGTCCCAGTGCCTTCCTCTGCCTCCCCAAAACATCCCCCAGCCTCCCTGCTCACTGAGGTTCAATCGGAGCTGTGGGCCCCCCCTGGTAAAACCTACCAGTGATAACCACTGCTCTCCAGCTGTTAGGGTGGGATGAAACACTTCTGAAAGTCAGCCTTCACACATCCTTTTCCCTCAGCTGGGTAGCAGAAATCCCTCCCCAGCTTCCAGATCCCACTATGCAGCTGAGGGCTGGAAACTTGCTACCAGCGCAGTAATCTTTTCCCAACCATGACTGTAGAAGGGAATTGTAATTCCCCTGGTACAGCAAGGTCTCAGTATTATCATCTTCTGTTTGTCCTAGACCAAAGACGTGCTAGTATGGCTGAACTATTCTGTTTGTGCATGTGTGCATATAGTGTTGAACAGTATAATAGCATAAATTTTAATTTTAACTACACAGATACTTGTGTTGAGGGTTTTTGTGTGTGTGTGCTTGCCTGTGTGCCTACACACAGCCATATCCACACAGTCCTGTGGTTATTATACATCTATATGGTAGTTTTCAGCCCTACAAATAAGAAAAAAATCTGGATCCTTTCAAGATCTGGACAAGTCCCTGCTGTTACTGCATTCCTACACTCCTGACATCCAGGGATTGCCAACAGCCTTACTGAAAGTAGCAGTGTTCCCTCATCCCCAGGGCATGTCTGGCAATAGCACACACAGATTTTCAAGGAAAGGTTCACACAGACACAGATCCATAAAGACAAGACTGTCATTGTGTCCAGAGAAATATACCCATGTTGACTCCAAGGCATCAGACTAGAGACAATTTTAGCCACATGAAGGGGAAAGTCTAAAATTAAGCAGTTTCTGAGGTTTTCTCTGGGATTATTGGGAGGCAACAAACACTTGCAGAGGGCAACCCATCATCTGCCAGGTGTCTTACAAGGCTGGGCAGACACTGTGGAGGTATCTGTCTCTCTGTAGGTGTGATGAGCAGCTGAGGTGCCACACCAGACTTTCAGGTAGCTGTGACTTAAGATCAATCCCATCTTGGCTGGCAAAACAAGGAAATCACCCAGCAGAGCTTAGATCTCCTGAAAATTATTTTATTATTATGGCTTCTAGATCGTATTCTTCCCCCACTGCAGAACACTTTGGATGAAGGATGAAAACAGACTGAGCATCCTCATTTAGCATTTGCAAGACATTTCAGCACCTTCTAAAAATGGACCCTAAAGTCAAAGAATTACGGAATCATAGAATATTCTCATTCCTCATGCTGAGCAAAAACTAGATTGCCAATCACCACAACATACCTTGCAGTAGCATTATTTTCCATAAAATTTCAGCTTTTTTCCCCATAGGACTATCTCACATTAACTGAAAAATGATACATTTTGACCTTCTTTTGCTGCAGAAAAATCCTGAAACAAGCAGGACACAAACATAAGTCTCTGAAGACTTACGTCTCTGAAGGCAAGGAGTAAGATCCCTGAAATATAATTTTTACAGCAGTTTCATGGCTTTTAACCCAATCTTGTAATTTTGAAGAGCTTGGCTTGTGATTTCTGAACTCCTGGGGTGAGAAGTGCTAAAAGTAAAAGGTGCATTCAAGCTCCTCTGGATGTCACAGCCCTAAATATGCCCTGAGGAAAGAGAGGAGAGCACTACTAAGGTACAAACCAAACGAGTGAGAAATGTGGATTCCTTGCCCTTCTCTCTCCCCACCCAGCCCTGCTCCTGGCACAGCTTAGCCTCTCTTTTCAGACGCAAGACTTTTGTTCGAGCTGACCTTCAAGCAGATGTCCCCGCAAAAAAGGTAACTCTGGGAAGAAATGTCACCAAACAGAGCCCCAGTATTGAAATCAGGTCTGTGAAAAGCTGAACAGATGGCCCTGGAGTCTCCCAACTCCATGGTGAGGACGTTTGGCAGCAGAATGAACGCCGAGAAAAAAACGAGCTGATTTCATTGGCTGCTCTATCTGGTATAACTTTGCCTTGGGTTTCTGCTCTTACCCCCTCCTTTCCTGGAAAGTGCAATAACTCTTTAAACAAACTCCCAACAACAAAACCCTTTTATAGGCTTCTGTTCATTTATCAGGTAGCTTATTTGATACTTGATTCTGGTAGCTGATCTTTAAGATCCCCTCCAAGTTAAGCCTTTTTATGATTCCACAATTCTTTCCTGTATTTCTTTCTTTTTTTTTCCTCCAGTCTTATTTTTACCTTGCCAGTGTGATCAGCTGTGAGACACTATCTGGAATCACTGCACATGTTATCACCTAGAAATCCTCCTGCACAAGAATCTGTGCAGGCTTTTCTGGGAGTCTGAGAGTGAAAATGTGCATGTGTCCATGCACATGCAAACTGACAAAATCCCCCCTCCCTTTTTCAAACAACAAAAACACCCTTTCCTTTTACAAACACTTAAATATTTATAGGGGCCTGAGTGTTATTTTCACCCTCTACTCAAGATTTGGGGTTTTTTCCTGAGCCACATGAAAAGGCTGCAAGGAAGCATTAGACAGGTGTATCCCAAATACACAGGGCAGGTTGGTAGGACACATGTACCTGTGGTTTGCAGAGATCACCCTCAATGGTCACCTCTCTGTAGCTGGCTTGCTCTGACACTGATTTTCTTCTTGTCCTTGGGAAGGTCTTTTAACATTTGCACCCTGTAAAATGATACCTAAATACTTTTTTTTGCTTTGCTCTCTCTCTCTCCATAGCAAGCAGGGCTAGAAAATCCCCCTGCTTTTTTGGTGTCATGGGAGGGTAATTGTACTTCTAAAAGAGTGGAATGCACCTTTCAGGGAGTGGGCAGAGGGGGGATAACCTCATTCCTCACCCCATCCCTGCTAGCAGAGGTAAGCGCTGTGTGACATCTGCAGAGCCTGGTGGAATAACCTGGAGCCTGGGACTCAGCACTTTTGGGGTTGCTCCTTGCTCTGGTGGTGCCCTGTACAGTGATCCCATCCCTTTCTTGTCCCCTCTGTGTGATGCATTCCCAGCCTCCAGCCACAGCATCCACTGTTGCATCCAGGGCATGAGGCTCCCTCCCAGTGAGCTGCTGCAGCCGCAGCCACCCCAAGGAGAGGTTTAATCCCTGTCACCAAAACAGAACTCTCTGTGTTTGTTTTTTCACCCTGTGTAACTGTCAGGATTAATGCTGTTTAAGTGATGTCAGACAGCCACTGGTTTGCAGCAATGTACTTACTCCATACGACTTTTCAACAAGGCCTTAATATTTTACCACATGAATCAGAGAAAGGGGAAAAAAAAGGCCTTAAGTAAGAAGACAAGAGTAATAAATCCCAGAGTTACTATCCCTAAACTCCTTCTTTTAATCACAAAACCACAAAGAGCCCAGAGATTGTGATAATGAACATAAAATACTGTTGCCATTAAAAAAATTTCTCTGTCCCATCCGTTTCAATTTATTCCACTATAAATCAATGAGCTACTTAATCAAATATTCTCGCACTTTAATTGTTTTATCTTGCTTTTATGTTAAATTCAGTGGGTTACTGTGGGCACTAGTCTTCACATTATAGAAAAAAATGACAGTGGATTGGCCTTAATTAGTATAAAATTCAAACATTGGTTTAGAGCATTAGCTATATTGAAGTAAGCTCCTGCAATTTAACTGGTTCAGTGAAACCATTCCAAGTAAAAGAAGGAAGTAGAAGAAAAAGAAGCCCTAAGTTGGATTAGTAAAGTTTGTGCTGCTCATCTGTTGTCAAATTCTGCAGCCAGTTCCCTCTGTCTTCAAAATGAGAATAATTTCAAATAAGTCTTTTGAAAACTGTCACTTGGTGTTACCCCATGAAATATTAAAACTTATTTGGGGTGTCCTTTCAAAATTCCTCAGCCTTTCCTCAGTCCCCTTAGAAAGAACAGATGCTTGTCTGGACTAGTCCAGCATTTCCCATGAGAAAATACATCTCACACAACACCTATAAAAGTCTGGGCTCCAACTCTGGTGTTTGCCATGAAGGGCATTACCCTTGTACTGTGAAAAGATAAGAAACTGTCCCTTGTGAGTCATTTTCTTCTGTAAATAGGAGGGGAACCATTCTTTTGTGTTTTGTTTTGTTTAATTCTCTGTTATCGATCGATACCTTCTTCAAAAGGCCGCCAGGGATAGTTTATTAGTCAGAGTAATTGTGATTTAAGGATGATCTTGTGTGATATAGATGTACTCAACATGGAAAAATACAGATTGAGGCATGAAAAGGCCTCTGCATTGGAGAGTGAGCCGGATTTGCGCTGTTTTGACATCTAATAGACGGTAAATTGCTTTTCATAGAATCACAGATTGTTAAGGGGTTAGAATGGACCTTAAAGATTATCCAGTCCCAACCCCTCCTGCCATGGGCAGGGATACCTCCCACTAGACCACATTGCTCAAGGGCTTATCCAACCTGGACTTGAACACTGACGGGGTTGGGGCATCCACAGCCTCCCTGGGCAACCTGTTCCAATGCCTCACCATCCTCACAGTAAGGAATTTCTTCCATATATCTAACCTAAATTTTCCCTCTTTCAATTTGTACCCATTGCTCCTTGTCCTATCACTATAGTTCCTGAAGAAGACTCCCTCTCCAGCTTCCCTGTAGCCCCTTCAGATCAAGGAAGGCTGCTTTGAGGTCTCCACACAACCTTCTCTTCTCCAGGCTGAGCAGCCCCAACTCTCTCAGCCTGTTCCCACAGGGAAGGCGCTCCAGTCCCGTTATCAACTTCGTCACCTCCTCTGGACTTGCTCCAACATTTCCACATCCTCCTTATGCTGGGGACACCAGCAACTGTGCACAGCACTGCAGGTGGGGCCTCATGAGAGCTGAATAGAGGTAGAATCACCTCCCTTGTTCTGCTGGCCACGCTCCTGTGGAGGAGCTCAGACCACCCTTGGCTTTCTGGGCTGTGAGCACTCACTGCCGGCTCATGGCGAGTTTTTCATCAACCATCACCCCCAAGTCTTTCTCCAGAAGACTGCTTTCAATCACTTCTCCACCCAGCCTGTGGAATTGTCTGGGATTGCCACGGTGCAGGAGTAGGACCTTGAACTTTGCTTTGTTTAAATCCATGAGGTTCTTATCTACCTCTCACTGAATGGTTTGGGCTGGAAGGAACCTTAAAGATCACCCAGTCCCAAGCCCCCTGCAATGGGCAGGGACACCTTCCACTAGACCAGATTGCTCCAAGTCCCATCCAACCTGGCCTTGAACACTTCCAGGGATGGGATCCATGCTCAGGTGTCTGAGATCCTCATGGTAAAATGGTTGTGAATAAGTCACCTTTGGCATCTCATAGTCTGCACAAGCTTCTGATGGGCATCCTTCCTCAAGGAAGTGCCAGGGTGTGATCCAGATACAGACTCTGCCCAGGGAAGTGGTGGAATCACCATCCCTGGAAGTGTTCAGAAGGCTGTGGATGCAGCACTTGGGGATATGGTTTAGCAGGCGCTTGCCTGCCTCCAAGCAAATGGATCAAGACAAGCCAGTTTTCTCTAACATGTTTGTGCACAGTGGAATAATTCCAGCTCATGAGTCTGAGGGAGTTGGTGGGGACCCTCATTCCAGCCATTGCCAAATTTTAGATCCAGACTAGGTCTGGATTTTAGCCATCAGTGATGTGTTCAGGTTTTTGGATCCAGGTTCTGGTTTTTTAAGCCACCCAAGCAAAATCATCTGCATCAGGGGAAGGAAAAAAACCTGCACAAGATTTACATGGAAGTTTTTGAATTTCAAAGATCTTTTTTAATAAGGCAAGAATGAGGAAGTCTAAAGATGTGCATATCTGCTTTACAGTTGTTAGTTTAATAAATGCAAATATTTCCAGCAGCCAAAGGTTTTACCCTGCAGTTTTACCTGCTAACACTTCCTTGTTTTGAATTATGTAGATCAGAAATGGAGGAAAAACATAACACTGGTTCTAAGGGTATAGAGCTGTCATCTAATTTTAGCTAAATGTTCTCTAAAGCAGAAAGATGCATAACTGTGGGGTAAATTTCTAGTAAAGTTTTTCCTTTTTTTAAGTATGTGTTTACAGCTTTTCTAGCCAAAGTAGAAAAAAAAGTGAAAAACAGCACAGGCAATGTTGAATATTTCAAAAGAATCATCAGTAAAAAATACTGCTTCTCAACTTCCAAAATTATTTATTTTGCACATACAAGTCAAAATCTCACTTGAACGTAAAATAAAATGTTCAGTATGCAATGTGCCAAATAGATGACCAGGGTGCATCTGGTCATCATAATCTGGCCAACATAAGACTTTTTATCAAAGCATGGATTTCAGAAAGAGGGCACTCAGCACTCAGAAATCAAGTTCAAGATGAAGGCATCTAAGTTCAAGCCATTCAAACTAGAAACTCTGAGAATCAGTAGCTATGCTTGGAAATCTGGACCTTTTTATTCCAATATTCAAAGTGTAACTTGCAAGATGCTACTCACATCATTTTAATAATCGAGAAACAGGTCACAACCAGGAAGTAAAATCCTGCAGATGCCAATCTTCTTGGTAACACCTGATCTACAGATCAAAGTCGTGTTTATATTATTGTCATTTGAAACGAGCTCCGCTGAAGTGAATGAAGTCTGCACTAAAGTTGATGAGATTAAAATTAGGTTGATAAGTGATAGTTATTAAGGATAATGAGTAGTGAAAATCTTATATTTGATGGATCCTTGCATCAGATCTATGGCTCTTGTTGCTGCTGTTATCATGGTTATTGCTGTTGTCACCATCTCTAGCGGTCCCAGTCAAGATCTACCAAAACTAATTTCTGCTCTGCATGTCCATGGCAAGACACAAGCTCTGCAGGAAAGTAAGAGCAGTTTCCATCTCACCTGGATTTAAACATGTGAATGTGAGCTAGTAGTCAAGGTTTTTACAGCTCCTGGAGAGAAATAGGAGCTTCTAGATCATGATTTCTCTGCCCGAAGTGAGGCGTCCACCGTAGTGGACATTCTGGATTTCTGGAGTGTTCCCTTCTCCTTAGTGGCAGTGGGAATCTAAAATATTTCCCTCCATGTTGTAAACATCTAAACATGAGATGAATCGTGTGAAGGAATTAGTCCTGGGCCTGGACCTGGGCTCAAGCAGGATGTGTGAGAGAAAAAGGTGATATCTTGTTTTCAATTTGTTGTTTCATTTATATATAAAAGATATATAAAAGAGAGGGAGTATAAGTGCCTTAGAAGCACAAAATTAAGGATTTATCAAACTTTATGGAGCAGTAGGTTATTTGCAGAGGAAACCACTGAACATCTTGAGTTTCATGTACCAGAGTGAAGACTACTAGCAAGAAGAGTCCCTTAACATATTGAATCTCAACTGCCCCACAGGAGAATATGCCATCAAGTGCACTTATAAATTGAGACTCTGCCCAGGGTCTCCCCTTGACAATTTCCATGACACAGGCCACACAAAACTACCCTTGTTAGGAAGGCTGGGGGTTGACAAATGGACATTCACCTTTAAAATGCAGAGTGGACATCACCAATGCAACTAGGAGGTATTTAATCTGTCTGACTGGGCTGTAATCAGTTTGATATCTACCTTGTGTGGTTGTAGGGAGCTCTATGGTAATTGCACTTCCTCAGCCTCACTAGCTGGAGTGGCAGGAGGAAGGAAAATGTCCCAGCTTTCAATGAGACCTTCCCCCTTCTCGCCTCTGTTGAAGCCTCCATTGCCACAAATCAACCACTGTTTCACCAACTGTTGTATGTCACAACTCATCAGTTCCCTGCCCGAGGAGCTGTCTTTTCTACACAGAGTTCCTGGAACCTGAAATCACCCTCACCAGAACAAGCACACTTTGTTACTAAACTGTACTTGTTCTTTTCCAAAAGCGCCTGAAATCCATCCATTTTTTTAGCAGTCAGCATTTCTGACCAGGAGGAGTCATTTAACTGGGGGAAGCAAACAGGTTCTTCACTCAGAAAGATGTCGAAACAGTTTGGGAAACTGGGAGATAAAAGCTCCAGAAGTGCAAGATAGGATGATACCAGTTATTCTCCTTAACACGTCAGATGGGAGCGGTAAAAGCCATATATGGTCACAGTTACCACATCCGTGCATATGCAGCAAAAGGAGGCTGAGATCATATTATAAAAATTAACCTGGGGGACATTACAGATGTTGCTTCTAATGGAATTTTATGATCAACAGCCATATATTATAATATTTGAATAACTTTCAGAAAGATTTGTTCTTCCGGCAATGCTTAAATTTTTTCCTCCTCTCACCCAAACGAGTCTTTCAAAGAAAGTGCAAGGCTAAAGAAAAACTGACCTTTCAAGCTGTAGGAGTTGAAATCTTCACACTGATGCTGTTAAAGCTGATTTAAGTAATGCAAAACAATTATTTCCGAAATGCATATGTTAAAACTGTAAATTGATATATCAAAACCACAACCTGAATATAGCAATTTGTCTCTTTTTTTCTTTCTTCCTTCCCCTCCCTGTTGGAGTATATTCCACAGCTGCCTGTCAGATAATACACTGATTGCAACTTTCTTAATTTACAGAGCCTTTAAGTCTAATCTCATGAGCCAGCCTAAAGGGCTTCTTCATCCATTGAAATGCCAGAATAATTGAAATTGTCTTCAGCTGACAGTCAGGCAATAATGAATATTTTACTTTGCTGATTGCATGTCAGGGTTGTATATAGCACTGCTAACAGACCTAATCCTATGAATCTCAAGTCAGGCTTCCCAGTGAGGCTTTTTTTTTGTTTGTTTCCTCTATCCATGGACCAGTATGAGAAGACTAAGACCAAGTGTGATGGTGAGTTGTATAGGGTGACCCTGCTGCTGTTTGAAAAATACTACTGTGCATTTTCAACAGCACTCTGGAGGCAAATGACAGTCTGGGAAAGGTTTTATTTAAAGGTTTCCCTGAAGGGAAAAAGGAGATGGAGGAGGAAATGCACAAACAGTCAGTCAAAAAAGGAGTTGGGAGCAAATCTGTGGTATGGCATGAAAGAGGCTTCTGTGTGAACCCAGTCTGAATAAACTGCTCAGATTTTCATTACAATCACACGTGGGCATTTCCTGACCCAAAGTCAGAGCCTTATCAATAGAGTATTAATGATATCGAGATCTATGGGGACAAAAAGGATGATCATTTCTTCATTAAAGGACACAGAGCATGTTTAAGAGCAGAGAAATAAAGGCAATATGGACACAGAGGTCATTCTGAGTGTCTGGATCTGCACATACCCACACTGCAGTGGTGCAGATCAGCATATGCACTGTACCAGAGATGCACCAGCCACACCCAACACCAGCATTTCCACAGGAAAGAAGCTCAAGCCCATGATCCACAACCACGTCGTGTATGGGCAACTGGGAAGCCAAGGTATGAGGGCACGTGGCAACTCATCCCACCAGAGAAACTGAGATACTCAGTTTGGGGTCTCTCAATACAAGAAAGACACTGCGGTGCTGGAGCGTGTCCAGAGAAGGGAACGGAGCTGGGGAAGGGTCTGGAACAGAAGTCTGATGAAGAGCAGCTGAGGGAATTGGAATTGTTTAGCCTGGAGAAAAGGAGATTCAGAGGGGACCTTCTCGTGGTCTACAACTCCCTGGCAGGAGGGAGCAGCCATGTAGGAGTTGGTCACTTCATGTTATAAGCAGTAGGACAAGAAGAAACATCCTCAAATTTTGCCAGGGGAGGTTTAGATTGGATATTAGGAATAATTTCTTCACTGAAACCATGATCAAGCATTAGAACAGGCTGCTTAAGGAAGTGGTGGGATCTTTGTCCCTGGAAGCGTTCGAAAAATATGCAGATGTGGTACTGAGAGACATGGTTTAGTGGTGGGTTCGGCAGTGCTGTGTTAATGGTTGGACTTGATGTTCTTAGAGGTCTTTTCCAACCTAAACAATTCTCTAAATCCCAACAACAGAGCATAAAAGTATTCCTCCTACCCCCTGCGCCATCTATGTCAAGCCCTTACAATGATAAAAGTATAGGAGAAAGGAAACGCTGTATTTTCCCCATAAACACAGCAATTTGTGGTTTCTGAATATCTTGAGCTATTAGTGATTTATTTGTTGTGAAAGACCTCCTTGGTTTTTTTCTCCATTGACTTATCCTCCTAGATTCTGAATCCAAGAAAACACTTAGTATCCATGAAACCCTGCATCAAGGAATTTCTCCATTTCAGTGCTTTTTCCATGTTTAGGAGAAATCAGTTCTTGAGTCAGTAGTTGTTCTGTGATATCTGACCCTGAGACCACATCGCTGTCTTCTGCACATCTTGAAAAGACAAATGTCAATCCACAAGACATGTATAACCTGGATATTTGTCTCCAACAGAAAACATCTATTTTGGTATGGTTTTATTTCAAAGATACATATAAAGATAATAAGGGAGTAAGAGAATAAGAGAGAGAACGGCTTGCTGGGGGAAAGGAGAAGGTACAAGAAAACAAAACAGATCCTCTTCGAGGAAAAATAACATGAAACCTGGGGGCAGCCTAATTTGGCATCACAGCTTCTGTATTCTCAGTAGCCTGGAAGGCTGGAAGCTCCGAGATTTGATGGTCAAACAGGTTTGGACCTGGCCACCCAAGGAGCCACAGTGCCCAGGGCGTCAAAGGTCGGTAAGGGAGAGCAGCAATCCCTGGATGATGCAGGGAAATTTCCAACAGCCCATATGTAGCACTAAGCAAGCTGGTTTGATGTCAGAACAGGAGGCTGGATAAGGGCCTCCTGAGGTCCCATCCAACCCCAATCATCCAATGGTCCCATGACCCAGGGAGGACAAAGACACTTGGCTGCCAGGCAACCTGCCAGGCCAACATCCTTGGAGGCAAGGAACTCTGGCAGGAAGCTACTTAGGGAAAATGGGCATCAGCTCTGGGAAAGCTGTCACTGCAGAGGCACAAGGTCTCTTCAGAGAGGCCAGCCTTTCACTGACATGTCCTGCAGCCTTACCACCAGGGAACAATAAACCTCTCAGGACCTCTTGCAGAGAATTCCTTCTTTCTTCAGGGCTTCTGTGGGACCAGCAGTTGGATCCGTCACTCCCACTCAGCCTCGACACTGTGTTTAATCATATGCCTTCCTCCAGCCACCCCCCACCCCAAGCAGCTTCACACAGCTCTGGGGCCAGATGTTACACACACAGCTCTGACCACTTTGCAGTTCAGATGCCACTGTGAACAGCCCACTTCAGCTGGAACAAGCCCAGTCACCTATAAATGTTTAACTTTTAGCTCAACTAGTCTTGAGATCATCGAGTAAGGGAATGCTTACAGCTCATCCCACTGATCCCAGCAAGGCAATAGCTTCCAGTGGGGTCAATGACAGCAACTTAAGAGCAAAGCAGCAACTAGATGGACATATGCAGGCAAGGCCCTAAGTCTGTGGATGAGTTTTTCTGAGCTGGAAATAGGGTAAGAACTGGCTCTGGAATTTGTCCAACAAGTAGGATTTGAGCAAAAAAGCAACTTGCTACCCCACTGTTGACACCACTACTCAGTTGTTCCTGTAACCCCTGAGTCTCCACTCGGCAGCTGAGCGTGGAGCTGAGCCCAACCTTGCAACAATCTCCTGTGAACATTTGCAGCAGGGACAAAGAGTGCAAGTTGATCCCAGCCTGTGTTTGACAACACTTTCTTCAGCTGCACTCTGCCAGGGGTGCCAGGAGCTGCAATTCTTCCTTCCCCGTGCAGTCCTGCTCTGAAAGGGGCGAGAGAAAAAACAGGCTCTGTGAGATGCACGAGGAAGGGAGGCACTTTCACAGCTAATGGCAAGACACTGGTTTGGGGTAGCAGAGATTGAGTGGTAGGAGCTTTCTTGTTTCTGGCACATCCTGGAAGACCCCCTTTCACTACCTCTGCCAGTGGCTTGGAAAGGAATATAGGAGGGGGCAAGATCTGTTCCCCAGGTAGCCACTCAAATTCCTTGCTGGAAAAAGGGATAAAAGACATTGGGGAAACCAAGACAATTGGATAGTTGGGAATGAATAAACATCCTCTAAGAACTCCTTGCTTATAGAGCCCATGAAGGGGAATTAAACCTATAGCAAACTATTTACTGAAAAAATCTGCCTTTGATCAGGTCTGAAAGAAGGATCCAAGTTCTTTTCTGTTCTTCACTGATTTTACACCAGTGCTTAAATTTAGCAAGTTTCCTTGATAATTAAGAGTTATAGGAGGAAGCTGAGGATGCAATGAAAGTCTTGACTGTTATTAAACCATGACAATAGCAAAATCTATCAGTATTCAGCACCCATGATGCAGGGTGCTGCACCAAGGCAAGATATGCTGTAGTCTGATGCTGGCTCCTGTCAGTGCCTTTTTTGTTGACCAGAAGAGTTTAGACTTAAGCTTCAAAATTAGCTTTTTTTTTCCAATAAGAATAAAGGACAGGGACAACTGCACCCAAAAGAAAATAATTCTTCTCTCCTGCAAATTAGGCAGCTGGACCCCTCAGGGAAAAAGTTCCTTCACATGTCAAGTAGCTCCTGTCTGAGTCTTCCTTTACCTTCCTGATCTGGGAACCAGCCCATCTCACCCCCACTCCCTCATCCCCTACCTTTCCCCAGGCCTTGTTCCCATTCCTTTTACCTATTTATCCTCACAAATAGGGTCAACTGTCTTCATGGGCCCTGAAATAGCCCCTACCTTCTGCTGCAGTGAGATTATAATTAACTTCACAAAAGACAGACAGGAAGCAGAGACAAGAAGGGATTTACCCCAGATCCCCAGCACAGCCAGGAATGCAGCCCCTGGGTTGCAGCCCTGTGTACCCTCCACATTTACTACTGTCTTGTCTCTCCCACCTCGTTTGCCCTCATCTGGGGCTGCACTCCTGGGCATCCCATGTTTCACATCTCTGTATTATTAAGAGTAATAAAGAGATGGCAGCACGACCCAAAAAGCTACGTCAAGTCATTCTGGCTCTTTGAATGGGCTCTCCAGTTCTCTGTCGTGTAACAGCACTGGAACACGCAGGAAGAGGTTGCTCCACGCAGCTCTAAAAGCTGCCAAGACATCTCTGTATCCTGACTGTCAGAATAAAAGGTTGTAATTAACAACCTGGCCTGTCATCTCCTTACTGGACTCAGTTCAACCCAACCAGTGTTTAGGGACCTTTGGGTTCTTATGGAATGAGGCTGTGATTGCTATTCAAGGCCACAGCCTGTGACTCTGAACAGCTGGATGGTCAAAACTGAATATAAATATGATAGGAATCCCTAAACACAAAACACAGTGTGCTCGCCTTCTTAATGGATTTGCCTTTCCCTCAGATTTTGATTTGGAAAACTCCATTTAAAAAAAGATTCGGAAAGTGCTGGACGTACTTGACATATACTTAAAAGCTCCAGGCCAGACCCTGCAGCTGATATAAATCACTGTCAGCTCCAGCAGCTTCGATGACTCAGGGCCAGCCTCAGAATGCAGAGAGAGTTAGCGAGAATAAATCAGTGTATTTATCTGTGCGTCCCCTTCTCCTTTAACCCAAACACACTTGAACTGATGGATTGGGCCTTTCATATCCCTACATTATTGTGTCTCAATTGCATACATTTGTGCTCTCTCCACTGTATAACACATACAAATAATGAACAGCTGTAGGAGCGCACATATAGGTGGCACACGTGTGTGTAGTCATCTATGCACACACACACATGCTATCTGCAGCCAGCAGCTCAGCCCTATGGATCTGTTGACCCTGCACTCCAGAGGAGGATTTGATTTATTCCTGGGAGGAAAAAAAAAATCCTCCTTTTATTTATTTTCATATTAATAATGATGAAAAAGGTTCCAGCACACCATTTCTAATACAATTAAGTATATTCAAGATCACAAAGTACTATTACAATAAGCAGAAAATATATATATAAAGAACACACTTTAATCCAACAAGTACAGTGCTAAGGCAGGAATTAATGCATTGTCTGTGCCATTGTGGCTCAGTATTAAAAGCTATACCCTGCTAGAGGAGGAGAGAGCAACAACTGAGCATCTGTCTGACATTACACCTCCCCAGGTCCCCCAGGATGTGACACCAACTGCATGATGTTCAGAGATTTTGAATCATGGGGTCCAGTTATTCATCTGCAAGGGTTTTTAAGCCTGATTCATGGCCAATTTTCTTTCTACCTGAAGGTCTGTGCACCTTGAATCTCATAGACTTTGCTCCAGGGAGCAAGGAGAGGTGATGGAAGAGTCACAGGACACAGGTGAGGTGCAAGTCACTAGATCTGGTCTAGTTACCCAGATGGCAAAATGTACAGACTCACAAAAGACATGAAAGAGCCAAACCAACACTCAGCTGGGACTCTAACACACTTCAGCTCTGCTGGACCCCAGAGCCAGGGCAGGTATTTCAACAAGACCTAAAGTACGTGGGCAGGCACTTATCCATGGGAAACATGAGCAGGAAAAGGGGAAGGGTTCTCATATGAAAAAGGTCTGGTTTATTGCAGGACCAAATGAGAAAGAAGGGATCCAGATGCAAAGGAGGAGCAGAGCCTGTGGTCTGGAGGAAAAAAGTCCTGAATGCATGGGAGAACTCTGACTGGATATATATATATATAAATATGTTTTCCTTGTGCTGCATAAAGTAACAAGTGTTTTTTCCCCAGGGCCCTCTGAAAAGCTGCCTCATCCATTTCCTTCCAGAGCCACTTGTTTCTGGGTTTGCTGTAGGCCAAGGTGTCTCTGTTGATAAAACATAGAGAATGGTCCCAGTTTTGTGAAGAGTTAAGAGCTGATGAGCTTGGATGTGTGTCAGTGCTCAGAATAATACACTCTTTTCCCCTCCATGAGCAAAAAAGGGCCTAAATAGACCCCAAAGCCAGGGTTTGGGAAGATGCTTTCTAGAAGTGCTGCAGAGCCTGATTGCGATCATTTACATGTGATCTGTCTCTTCCCTACTTCAACATAAAGTTGGACAGTAGCTCATCATTGGCCTATTTGTCCCATTATAGCCCCCCCTCACACCCCACACTGAATAAAAGGTGCTCTTCAGTTATCATAGATTTATTTTTAAAGTTGTGAAATCACCAAAAAATCTCAGTGCCAGTTTGCATTCCTGACAAAACTCATCACACTGAGCACTTCCTCAGTTTGGCTGATTTAAATGACGTCAGTCCTTATTCTCCCATTCATAACTGAGAGCAGAATTGGGCCCTGGACTTAAAACTGGAGCATGGAGCAATCAGTGGGAGGCACAGCAACTGCAAATACATCCAAGCAAAATTTTTAAAATGCAAATCAGCATTCCCATAAGCCACCACCATGGTCTTTGGGGTAGATACGCATTTAGGTGATTTAAAAAACGATCATTATTTACCCAGTAAGCTGTGGCAACTCCTTCAGCAGCTGCCATGCTCGACTGACTTAATACATATTTAGAGTATGCAGAGTAAGAGTGGGCAATGCAAAACAGAGCTGAAACATCTCAGTATTAGATACCTCGGGGGGTGTTTCTCCATATGCCAAATAAGACAATATTGTGGATTAGTCACTTGCCAAATTCCTTTTCTTTTTTTTTTCTCCTTCTTCTTTTTTTTTTCCTAATTTTTTAATCCAAGCTGCTTAAATTAAATAAGAGCCAAAAAATATTAGCATCTTCGTCCAAGAGACACATCTTTGCATCAACAATTAGATTTCTTTCTAGAGCGACACATTGCTCCATTATTGTGTTGGAGGGCAGGAGGAAAGAAAGCCCCACACCTGACATTTCAACGTGTCAAATTTTAGGACAAAGGAACTCTTTGCTCTCAAACTCTAACCCTTCCAGGGGCAGAAGCCCCTCCCAGAACCAATATTAAGTTCCAGCAGAAGAGCTGGCAGTGGCAGCCACTGCAATGTCATGCCTGGTGCTTAGCAAGGAGGCTCCAAACCTTCCTTCCTTTTGATTGCTCCTTATGTAGGACGAATCCAGATTAAAGGCTAATTTCTTTTCGACTTTGCTGGGTTTGGAGCCTGTCTCTTGCCCGGGCTTTGTTGTGCAGTGAGGTAGAGTGTAATTTTCTGACTCTTCCCAACTCCTTAGTTTGAGACAATAATCCACTCTGTCTCCTCTTAATTAAAGTAAATAACCCAGGCTCACAATAGCAGCTCAGAAAAGGGCCTTAAGTCTCGTCATTCCCTCGGTGCAAGGAGCTAATTGATTTTCAAATGATAATGGTGTTTACATTAGAAAGGCCACATCCCTCCCTCCCCCTTCCTTTTCTCTTCTTAAACCTTCTTCATCTCATGAATATCAAATGGACAATGTCCCTCCATTGTGGCTGCCACCTCCTAATGTACCTGGTGTCACTCCAAAATGCTTAACCAGATAATGGAGTGATTTCTGATTTACCTGCCTGCCTCTTACGCCCTGTTTGTTATCCACACACCCAGGACCTGAAGGAATGTCCCTTATCCTGCCTTCCTCACCCCATTGTCCCAGGACACAGAGGCCGCAGTTACAGGCCTGG
The DNA here is from genome assembly GCA_013400235.1 of Oriolus oriolus. Taxonomy (NCBI): domain Eukaryota; kingdom Metazoa; phylum Chordata; class Aves; order Passeriformes; family Corvidae; genus Oriolus; species Oriolus oriolus. The sequence goes on along the minus strand of VXBT01008729.1, from coordinate 664,435 downwards.
AGGCAGGACTAGTTTTCGGTTGGGTGGAATTTTAAGGGTGAATGGGAAAGGTCACTTCAATCAGAAGATGGAAATATATGAAAACGGGAGAGAGCCGCAAACGCAGCAGAAAGAGGAAAACAAAGTCAAACCTGCAACTGTGCCAGCTGATGTGCAAATGAGGATGCCCAAAAAGACTGAACAGGATGTGAAAAGCATTAGTTTCACAGTAATTTAGAAAAACGTCCAGCTCCAACTTCATAAATCCAGAATGTAAATATATGCTGCCTATCTAATGTGTCTGTGCAAAGAGATGCAAAAAGAGAAAGTACATCAAACAACTAGAACTCAGATCTCCAAGTCAAGCGTCCAACATTTTTCAAGTTCCAGGATTAAAGCTGCTATTCTGCGCACATCCACTCTGCAAAAGGAATGCAAATACACCCTCACTTCTTTCTCTTCCTATAAGGCCTTAATCTGTGCAGAGGCTGGACAGAGCTCCTGTAATCACAAGATCTTTGGGTTTTTACTTTCTTCCCTGTGTGATGCATGACCCTCAAGACAAATGTTTTTGCATGTCAGCACAGTTTTGCCCCAAGACAGAGTGATTCATTTCCACACAGTCCTTTCCTCATTGCCCATCACTTTAACACCTGAAGGCGCTGCAAATATTTATGCCTTTCTCTCTGTAACACCTCTGCATATTGAGAGGGTTTTCTTGGTCTCATTTCTTCAGAGCCTGAAATACAGGAGAGTTAAGGAGACAAGAAGTTGCTAATTTTGGGTACCCACTCTGTGGCAAGGAGAAAGCTGCTTTCCAGCATCTTTTCTAAGCACAAAACTGAGCTCTTTGGTGAAAGAGCTCAGCAACTCCAGGTTCCCTCCAAGCTGAGAAACTCACAACTGACCCTTTGTACCAAACCAACACAAAATGATTTGGCTGGAAACATTTTTCAGAAGCAGAGCCAGAATCCACTTCTGCAGTGCAAGAGCCCTCAATGTCTACAGGGGTTGTGAGTTAAACCCTCCTCCCAGTGGCTGTAATGGGGTCTCCACTGCCTTGAACCCCTATCACTACTGCAGCAGGTCCCTCCCATGTGATAAACGGCACAGTCTGTGGGGCGGAACGTGTATTATATCTGTTGGGATTCCACCAGAATGGGTTTCAGGGAACTGAATCACAGGGGCAGAGGGAACTTTACTTCCCAGCTAGGGGAATCAAAGTTTTCATTTAATATTTCATTTAACGGGATTTTTATTTTAATCATTCGAACCCTTTTTTTCTACCTGGAACACAGACTCTTTTGTTGGTTTTTTTTCAACCCACAGATTAAATTCAAAAATTGACTAACTTTGAAATACCTAAATTTTGTATCTACCTCAAACCTTCCCAAAAGATTATGTAAAAAAATGCATTTAACTTTGGGAAAAAAAAGGAAATTAAAAAAAATTATTTTGTTCTTCAAATAATAGAATGGGATATTTTGCCATTGCTTAAGTACTTTTCTTTCAGCACAGCTTTACAAAATATGGATATCAATGAAACACTAAATTTTTTTGTTGTTAAAAAAGTTAACAACAACCTTTAAATCATCTGCATTTCCAGGCTGCGGTGGTAGGCCCACTCCTAACTTAGCCATGTTATTTTAAGACAGGGCAGGGTGTGTGTGTGTGCATGTGTTATTATATATACATATAGATGTAGGTTAAACACGTAAAACACTTTGTGTGTATATATTTGTAAATATACACGCATATACATGCGTGTTCTACTTGAAATGACTTAATGACAAATGTTGTTATTTGGGCATCAGATTACAGGCTCAGAGTTCCCTAAGACTAACTGGCTCTTTAAGTGGCTTGGGATGAAATACGACATCCCCCGGAGCATCTCAGTCAAGACCAGTTGTTATTAGTCATTGAGCAGCCTGGCTGTGAGAGACACAATCACACGCATCCCTCTCCCTCCCTCTTTCCTTCTCAAGCTCTTTCTTCTGCTTATTACTTTCCTGTTGTATTAAAGACTCCTCATATTTATAAGCTCCATCTCACAGCTCTCCTTGATCAGGAGGTAGGAACACAGGTTCAGCCCCTGCCTTTGACACAGCCCGCGTGACCTTGGGCAGCTCACTTGATATCCCCAGGTCCCAGTGCTCTGCCTGTGAAATAGGGAGAATAAGTTTCTTTTTCCCACTCTTAATTCCATCCATTAAAAATGCAAAATCTTCAAAGCTGAAACTGTGTGTTAATGTATGTTTCCCCAACCTAGCGTGATAAGGTTTGGATCTTAATTGGGCCCTGCAGGTTATGCCACAGTACTAATAATGACACTAATTATTTGGAGTGCATGATTGTTGTTTTTTTAATAGGCACTACGTGTTTTTTATGAAGTAGGAGCTGCAGTGACAGGATCAGTCTAGGGCAGTATTTTTTGCTGCTGCAGAGAAATTCAGGACACTGAGATGTCTGACCTCTAGGAAATAAAAAGTAAAATCATTTTCCAGCACAGAGGAAGTGTGAAACAGGCGAAGATGAGTCTGTGTAAATAATATAGAGAGAGTTTTGGCTGCTGTTTTATCTGATGAGAAAAAAAGGAGGCAGAGGACATTTCTCTTAGCAGCACTGCTTGGCAGAGTGATGGACACTGAAGTGACAAGCCACCACTGCTTTTTGCCTGAGCCTCATTTCTTTCTGGTGTTGCCTGTTCTGTTGAGAATCCAACATGAACTGGAGCCTCTTCCTTTCTCATCCCATCCGTGACACTGATTTAGTCTCTGGCCTCAGGCAAATCACTTAACCTTCCCCTGCCTTGTAAAACAGAGATGATCATATACACTCCATCAGTCCTGCACTGATTAATGTATTAAAGCTTAATATACCTTCTACCACAGAGCATGGCGTCACCATCTATACGCAGAATTTATAAATGTGTACACGTGCCTATATATCATATTTTTCTAAATCTACTTTCCCTCTCTCTCCAAAACCACCAGTAAAATCTAAGGGGATTTATAATCTCAGTGCAACACCAGATCTGCAGTTGTCCCTCGCAGGAACGTTGATCCTATCTCCAACAGACAGCCGTGTCTTCCAGCCACTACCTCCGTCACTCCCACCACTGCAGTTCCAGCTGCCAGAGGACAAGATTTCTTCAAAGGGAATCTGAAGGATCTGGGTTTCATTTATATCAAAGATTTGCTTATAACTGATACATTATGGGATACAGAAGTCATTTATAGCTTATCCTTGTGGCTCATCTCTATGAGCATTTAAGCATTGAGAGATGAGAGCATTGCTCGACATTCTCCTGCACCAAAGCTGCTCTTTTTAATGTCATAGAATAAGGTAAGGCAAGGGGTCACTTCCTCAGATAGGGCACATTTGCCTACCTCTTTTGAAGTCACAGAGCAGTCGTAGAATATCATCCTGTCTGAAGTCAGCCTAACTCCACCAAACTGCCCCAGGTGCAGAGCAGGCACTTTCCAGGGCACTGTGAAGGCACAGAATCACCCATGGCTTCATCATCTGGGAATAAACAAGGCAAGCAGGACATTGCCACTGCATATACCCAAGGTATTACTTTTAAAAAAAAAAAACAGCCCCAAAAAAGCAGAAATTTCAACAGATAGACACACTGGAGGCTGTTAAGTTTGATTGTATAAATGTAGTCTCCTGAAGATGTCTGCATCAGTGATTGCTGGAGGCACAGACACTTTATTTTACTATAAGTAGTTTATTCTTCTCTTTAAACATTTACTCTTGACTGCTGCTGGAAATCGTGCTGGACCAGCAGGGCCCTCTGTCTTGAACTAATGTAGCCACTGTCACACACACTTTGTGTTTAAAACCACATTAGCTAACATGATTTTTTACGATACAAACTCTGTTGTGAAAATATTGCAAGTCCTTTTAGAATGTATTAACTGGCATCTAATATTTTTGAACTCCAAGTCATTTACCCCAGAAAGGATTCATCTTACCTTTATTTAGGCCTCTGAGATGTACTTATTCACGTAGCTGAGAGGCATCTCCAGCTCCCATAGCCCTGGTGAGAAATGGGCCTTTTTAAGAGGAAATTCCTCTGCAGATCATAGAATCATGGAATATCCTGATGTCTTTTTCAGCATGATGCTTTACAAAGGGTGAGCAGCTCAGAGGCAGCCATCACAGGGTGGGGGGCAAGCAAACCCTACCCCGAGTGTCACCACCTTTGGGAGAGCTACAGAAGCCTGTGTTGGACCACCCTCCCCTTCGTGTGTCCTCCTGCCATCCATGCCCAGACCAAGGACACATCTGCAGACCAAAATGTTGGATGTGTTTAAACTCCTCTCCTCCAAGCAGCCTTGGTATTCAGGTAGAGCACAATCCCCAGTGCCTACCTGCACACAAATAACACTGGCTGCAGGCAAATCTGGACACAGTCTGGGGCTTCCATCAGTCCTCCACACATCAGTGGAAAGCTGGGATGATTTCTCCCCTTGAATCCCATTAGAAGGACTGTGTGTCTGTGCTAAGGATCACCTGAACTATTTCCATATCTGCATTTGGATGAGGATGCCACTGTGGGTTGCTGGAGGTGTCAGACTGTGCTCAGCTGACCCAGACATAGCCGGGAGCAAGGAGAAAAGCCAGCTGACCCTCTGCCCAAGCAGGGAGCCAAGAGAAAGAGCGTGAGAGATGTATTTACTCACACACTTACTGATGTAGTGGAGAGCGGCGCTGCTCGGAGCTGGATCTCACCCATCACAAACAGTCCCACCAAACAGAACCCTTCTCCCAGCCCCCTAGAAATGAAGAGGAGGGAGGCTGGATGAAGGGAACACAGCAAACGGGAGGGAGAGGGAAAGGCAGAGACCCTGCCAAGGAAGGACGAAGAGGACAGGAAAACCACAGTAAAATGCGGGAAGAGGGGGGTGAGTGGGATAACAGCAAGAAGCAAACATTGGCCTCGGCAATTTTAAGAGACAGAGGAACTCAAAAGTAATTTTCATAAACTTTTAAATATAGCTTTAAATATTAGTAAGGCTTAAGCCAGTGCACACAAAGACAAGTTGCCTTTGAAAGAGTTCCAGAAAACCATGAAATGCTGTTGATAAGACTGTGCCAATTTGTAAAGCCTGCCACAATCTCTGGCTCACGTTTTCTGCCTCTCTCTCTCCAATTCTGTCTTTTTCTCTCCTCTATTTTTCTCATTCTTTCTCTCCTTCCAAAAGCTAAATGTGCTTTGTGAGTCAGAGGAGCTGCAATGACAACAACAAACAACAGCACAAATCTTTATTTCTGTAGCTGGAGCATCTTCTCTGCAAGGAGGAGAAGGAGTGTGGTGTCCGCGTTTGATTGATTCAGTAAAAAATAATGTCAAAGTGGCATTTGCAGAGGCTGATAAAAGATTCTGATGGAAAGTGCCCAGTGGGGATAATGTAAGTAAACTCAACCCAGGGTTTTTTGGCTTTTATTAGCAAATTGTATTCAGCCTTAATTATAGGTTTGCCAGGGCCTGACACTTGTCAGTGTATTTACATGGAAAGATTGAAACGTTGATAAGGGTCTTTTTGAACAGAAGGGAAAATAAGTTCATCGTGGGGGGGATGGGAGAAGTGCCTCAGAAGGGGTTTTTGACAGGTTCTCTGTGTCATTATCACAATTTTTGAAGATTTTTCTTTTTTCTGTGTGGGGCATTACTTAGAGGATGTAGCTAGGAAGAAGGTTTCAGTGTGCTCCGTGATTTAGAATAAAAATATCTACTAAAGGAGAATATGAGCAACCCAGTTTAGTCAGAGGTGTCCCTGCCCATGGTAGGGGGGCTGGAACTGGATGATCTTTAAAGTCCCTTCCAACCCAAACCATTCTGTGATTCTATGATTCAATGCATATAACTGAATATTCAATCAAAAGGATGGAGGAGCACAGGCTAAAGGGGCTCAAGGTCACAGGGCACTGTCACATCAGCTGCCTCACTCCCAGTTTAGAGTTTTTCTGCCAGACAAGTCCTCAGCTCACGTCTCTCCTCCACGACCTGCTGGGAAATTGTACTTCTGCTTTTACACCTCCTCTGCTGTGTTTCAGTCCCAGCATCAGGTTGGTTCCTGTTCACTCTGATCACCCAAGAGATAAAGCATGGAAAATGAAAAACAGATTAAAAATGTATTAAAATCCAATATAAGAAAGGCATTAACAAGAGGTGATTAAACTGGAGCTTGATCTTTCTGTGATATGAGTTCCCATAATCTCCCTCTCCTGGGTGGGGTGATGGGGTGTGCCTCAGACTGGGAATTCTTCTGTAAAACTTTGATTTTGTCAGCTCCTGGAAGCTGACCCTGCCCATGGCCCAAGGTCCATTTAAGCAAGTTGGTGGGCTTCAAGTGTTGCTAGAGAAACCACTCAAGGTGATTAAAGAGTTTCAGTTCAGTAAGTTCAAAGACCAGGTTTGTGATTTTCTCTTGGACCTGACTCTTTGGTGAAAAAAGTATTACTCAGAAAAATAAAATCATTTGTTCAAACAAGAGAGCTGGACACAAAGGAAATATTTTTAATTACGTGAAACAAAAACCCAACAAAATTTTTTTTTTTTTTTTTTTACTTTTTGAAAATTTTGTGTGAATTTGATTTCATCCCTTTCTAAGAGGTGACTGTACCTTCAGTCCAACAATTGCAGCATTTCTATGAGGTGAACAACCTCTCACAGTCAGCTGAAACATTAATCCTGGAATTAATTTTGGTTGCATGCAGCTACAGCCTGAACAAGTCAGTTCATCTGCAGCAGCACCTTGGCACCCAGACCACACATGATGTGCTGGACCAGGCTAAGGGGGATTACAGCATATCCATCCCTTCTCACAAGAGCAAATCCTCTCCTATTATGCCACAGTGACAACAGCTAAGTACAATCCTTTCATACAGAGGTCAAAAATTTTCCTATTTTATCCCATTTTTGCTTTTCCGAAGGGATCCTGAACCAGCATGGAGAAAATGACACTGCAGGGTACACAAGCTCCTGCTGGTCCTTATTAAGGAGGCAGAGCTGGGAGGGGCAAAAAGGTGTTAAACTGACCAATCTCTGTGGACAGAGAAGAGGAAAGAGAAGAGGAAAGAGAAGAGGAAAGAAGAGGAAAGAGAAGAGGAAAGAGAGGAGAGGAGAGGAGAGGAAAGAAGAGGAAAGAGAAGAGGAAAGGAGAGGAAAGAGAAGAGGAAAGAGAGAAGAGGAAAGAGAGGAGAGGAGAGGAAAGAGAGAAGA